>CM076571.1:914910562-915100897 GCA_034641835.2 Pinus albicaulis | reverse complement strand
GGCTGTTGTATTAAGTCATAAGGATATGGAGTTGAAACCAATGATGTTCTGACGCAAAAGAAATTAATAAAAACCCGACTACATGCACATGCAGTTCTTAGTCTTTCGATGAAGAGCAATTTCTATGTAAGTTCTACGAGGCTAAAAAATGTATTTTTCTTTTCGAATTACAAACTCACACGCACAAAAATTAAGAAGCTAATTAAATGATTCAATGCACCTAATGCAAATGACCACTAACATGTAAATTCTAAGATGCAGAAAGTCCCTTGAAACAAGGTGAAATTTCCAAAAAGGCTCCTTCAGTTTCAACTAATCTTTTGATATCCAGAAAGCTAATTCTTGCAAACAAGAACTCTTAATATAAGACACCAAAATACTCAACAAGAAAAAGAAGAAATCAAAAGACAACCTCCCTTCACAATCAAGCAGGAAACTAGAAGCAAGAAAATTCACTAAAGTCCCAAAAGATGAAGCCAACCGAAAATGAAAAAGGCAACAACAAAAACAAAAACAAGCAACAATGTTTTTTGAGTTTTTGATATGCAAAAACAAAAAGCAAAACAAATGTTTTTGGGCTTTTCAGTTTTATAAAACAAGAGCTTCAAGAAAACCAAGAACAACTATCTCAATCTAAGCCAAAATGAGACCGAATTTGAAGCATCAACTCCAACTATGCCCCCAAACCTTATAAAACTAATGATAGCAAGATCAATAAGGGCAACGGAAGACTAAAAACTCAATCAAACAGCCAAGAGAAATAGTGCAAATTCGTTGCAATACAAAACTCCAAAGAAACAAGAAAAGATCTTCGAAAAATGCAACAAAACCCTAGCTTATGAAACTCAAGAAAACCAATCGAAACCAAAGCAAAGAACGCAATGCAAAGCACAACACAAAGACAGGAGCGAGTCAATGAGCAAAAGCTCTCTGTTCTGATAAAGCAGAACAGCCAAGAACGCTCAGAAAGCGATCTTGGAACTCAATCCAGGAGTGCTAGCACCAACAAGAACACTTCGCCGAAAAGATCAGTTTTCGGGCAAACGAAAGAGAACCAAGACTTAAAACCACTTCTGTCACACTCCAGTAAGTACAAAGACTCTGCAAACACAGGCTTCCACAGCCAGAAAAGACCAAAAACACCAGAATCTTGAAATTTCAAATTCAGCCTAGGTATACGCGACCTTGCAGCTATGCAACAGGCGTGTATACGCGTCTGTGTCGAGGAAAATCCGCGTGTACGCGGATCCTTCTACACAAACTCGCGGGTATACGCGACTGTGTGCAAGAAAAACTGCGTATACAAAGAAAGATAATGAAAAATAAAAAGTACAAGCCTGGGAAAGGTATAAAAGCTTCAGACTGACTGCAAGAAAGCAAACTGGACTGTAAAAGACAGAAAAAACTGTTGGTATCCTACCAAACAGCTGAAACAACCCAACAAGAGAATCACAAAAATGTGATCCCCAGCGGAGTCGCCAGTTCTGTTTCGGGGATTTAACACCCTAGAGGTTGGTTGGGATTCAACCTCCACAGAGCAGGGGCGTACTACTTAACAGAGACTCACACGATCATGCACAGTCATAAAAACGAAATCGACTAGAATGAGAGGTTTACCCGTTGGTCCTACGTTTGAAGTAGATCCACGTGGAGTTCAAACTCCCTGCAACCGTCCTTCCTTTTTCACCTGAAATACAAGAAGAAACCAACACAAAGGACAAGTTGTACAGTATATTTCTACTCTATATGTTAGCGAGATTCATATAAAACATTAAATAAATCATCATAAATGCTTGTATAACAAATATTCTTCACACATTAAAGCATACACTAACACGTTTACTTCGGGAACAGCATGATACTTATGTATTATAAAAATAGTGAGCTTCCGGATGTGGATCAGCCACAAGAGGAGGTTCAGGAGGTGGAAGAACCACCCATGCAGCGCCAACCATCAGAGGGCGCATGCGCACAGCGTAAGCCGAAACAATCGTTCGCGGATGCACAGGTCAGATTCACCTACAAGACAAATACAGAAGGTAGATTAGCCACTGACTTGCATTAATCGGATACATGTTCTGGTGAGTCTAATGGGAACAGATTGGGAGCAATCCTCGAGGAAGTCGTGGAGGAACCCGCATGGGTTGATGCCATGATCGAAGAATATGATTCGATCATCAGGAACAGTGCATGGGAGATTGTCCCAAGACCGGTTGGGAAATCATTTGTAGGTTCGCGATGGATCTACAAGGTGAAGCAAGCGGCTGACGGGAGTGTGGAGAAGTACAAGGCGAGATTTGTCGCCCGTGGCTTCTCACAGATCGAGGGGATTGACTATGAGGAGACTTTTGCACCTGTCGCAAGGTACTCTTCCATACGGGCGATCCTTGCTCTCTCAGCGCAGATGGGGTGGCACATTCATCAGATGGATGTGAAGACTGCGTTCCTCAATGGAGTTATTGAGGAGGAGGTGTACATAGAGCAGCCTCAAGGTTTTGAGATCTTCAGCAGTGAGTCGCATGTGTGCCGACTCAAGAGAGCACTGTACGGGCTGAAGCAAGCACCTCGTGCTTGGTACACTCGGATAGACAGCTACTTCACCGGGCTTGGATTCTCCAAGAGTGAGGCTGATCCAAACCTGTACCAGATTGTGGTGGAGGGGAAGCTGTTGATCATCGTACTATATGTAGATGATCTGATTTTGACTGGCGATGAGCAGTTGATACTTTCATGCAAGGAGGATCTTGCACGAGAGTTTGAGATGAAGGACTTGGGCATCCTTCATTATTTCCGGGGATTGGAGATTTGGCAGCGCAGCGGAGGACTGTTTGTTTCTCAGGGCAAGTATGCTCGGGAGATTCTGGAGAGGTTCAACATGCAAGGCTGCAAGCCTGTTGATACCCCTCTTCCTGGAGGTTGGAGGAAGGGAGATGCTACTTCGGAGGAGGTAGTGGATGCCACTGTCTATCGACAGTTGGTGGGGTCGTTGATGTATCTGGTCAATACTCGACCCGATATATGCTATGCAGTTAACCAGCTTTCGCAGGCTATGGTTAAGCCTACCAAGCTCTTTTGGAAGGCGGGCAAGCATGTATTGCGCTATATTAGAGTCACAGCGGGATATGGTCTATGGTACGTATTAGGAGATGGAGTGAAACTTTCTGTTTCACCATGCAGATTGGGCAGGAGCCCAAATGCACGAAGAGCACTTCCTCGAGGAGTTTTCAAGATTGGGTCGGATGCCGGTACGCTAGAAGGCAGATCCGTGGCACCTAAGATCAGTAATTCAGCGAGTACATGGGCAAGAAGTTTGGTCAGAGACAAGGAGGCTATTTGGATGAGGAAGATCCTCGCAGGTTTGTTCAAGTTGCATTTGGAGCCTACAGTGATCTACTGTGATAACCAGAGCTGCATCAAGCTCTCGGCTAATCCAGTATTTCATGATAGGTCCAAACATATCAACATCAGGTACCATCATATCAGAGATTGTGTTCAGCGGAGAATCATGATGCTTTCATATGTTCCCACGGAGGATCAGGATGCCAACATCCCGACGAAGGCGCTCACCAGGAGCAAGTTCGAATTCCACAGAGGCAGGATAGGGGTTGCAGATAATCCATATCTTGCTGAGAGGGAGTGTTGAAAATGAAGCAAGATGATGGAGCTTAGTGAAATGAAGTCGCCTTCACTAAGTGGGCCCGCAGGCAAATTCTGGCGCAAAGTCTATTTTTAGACTATGTCTATTTTTAGACATACTGAGCATAATTTGGGAATTCTACTTGGAGATTCTTAAAGTATGCGACATGTCGGTAAAAATAGATGAGACCCTTATTTTTAGGACCCAGGCTATTTTTAGACCGATCTCCTAAAAATATGGAAGTCAAATATTATTTACCCTTAATAATATTTTGACTATAAACAACAGTTTACTCTCTTGGCGCACTTCAGTTTGAGTCATGGAGGTGGCTCATGCAACTGACACAAGGAATCACGTGGTTCCTAGGGTTTGATGGCATCTTGCATGGTTGGCTTCAGTTAGACTTCAGTGGCAGGAGTTTTGGAGGAGTTAACGGAACAAGTAGTGGAGTTGTGTTCTGTTTGTTTTAGTTGAACTAGTTGGGATTAGTTAACTAACTAATCAACTAGATATGAGTGGAGTAAATTAAATAATATTTAATTTACAAAATATTAACTCATTAGTCAACTCAAGAACACTTCAGTTCACTACAGTGCATGATCAGTTCAGTGAAGACCAGTGAAAGAGATAGATGAAAGGGTAGAGTTAGCTATCAGTTGTAACTATACTGTTGCGATTTGCAACACATAGATAGGTGGAGTAAGCTATGAGTATTGCAAAGTCAAGGCTGGTGGTTTATCTATATAAGGAGGCCATCACCTAGCATTAAAATACGCAATCAAGGTTGGCTATCAAGTGGCTAAGGATTGGAGCAAGTGATTTGCTAGGTCTAGCTTGATAGTGTGTAGCATGGGAGGTAGTGCATGAGAGCTTGTGAAGAGTTTTTGTACTATGATTGTTACATGATTTCTCCATTATAATATACACAATAGCTGGGGGGTTTTCAGCTATAGGCTTTCCCCATACATACTGAGTTAATGTGTGATTGATTTGATGTGAGAGTGCTTCTATATTATTTCCGCATGTGACAATTAATTGTAGAAGAGGGTTATGTGTTATGCATGCAATTCGAAATTGATGTATGATCGGGTTAATCTTCATTGGATAAGTGATTTATTCAGCTAATTTCTACATGGCATATGTGTAGAGACCCTTGTTTTCCCGCCAATAATCTCCCATCAGAAAACTGCCCAAGGTGTCGCCAATCGCTCTATAGACTCTAACATGCCATAGGTGGACTGGTAGGTTGGGAAGCCTGATCCAGACAGGTGTCCTGGTGATGAAGGCAGTTGCTGGGTCAAAATCTGGGAACCATGGTGTTAAGAAGAGCCTTGCAGTTCCCATGAACCAAGGACCTTCTTCTATAGCCTTTTCATAATGCTTAATATTATCAAACAGAACTATAAAATATCCTTTTGAACAGAAGCTGACTTTGCAATGGTGATTCCATTTGGCATGGATCCAATCATAGAGTTCCTTAGAGCGCGGCCACAGTCCATTAAATCTGCATATGATGGCTCTTTCTGCAAACGTTTGGAGATCATTTGCGATGTCTGAATGGGTTAACTCAACAGAGGGAACCTCCTCAAGCTTGTCAACCAAAAAAGGCTTTGGTTTAAGGGCTTCAGGGGGTTTGGGGCCCTCCGAGTGAACCACATCTTTGTATGAGAATGAAGGAGCAGAAGAGGACTGACCAACAGCACCACCTCGCAAACGAAGGGTGAGAACTAAAGAGTTATTCTTATAAATGCTGTAAGCAGAGAGAGACAGAGTATCTTAAAGTTGTTTACCTCGAAAGAGAAGCCTCTGAAGGGCTGAGGGAATCCCAATCCAGCATTCCAGATTTAGTTTAAGAGTCTGCACCAGATCTGAGGAGCGAACCCAATGCAAGATGGTCTTGCCTGAAGGTAGTGAGATTTGGATCTGATAGGAGGCAGAGTAGATCTTGGAAGTCTGCTGTGTTGACTCAGAGAAAGGAACTTTAACGTCTCCAATAGTAAGTCTGCCTGGGAGCTGTTTGGGAGGACATTTCTCCTACAAGGGGAGACAGATGCTCCATCTCAGATCCGAAACTGAGAACAAGGATACAGAGCAATAAAAAGGCGGCAAGTTCTTCCACCGCAAGCAAAACCCTGCATTGCTACCGGCGTACTGAGAAAAGAGAAGGTCAAACTCTGTGCGTCTGTCCAGAGGTTTTGGAGCATGATATCTCCCGCGAGAATCCTCATGTAGTGCCTCAAAGAAGCGATAGGGGATCCCGAAGTGCAAACCACTTTGCCATCGTTTTGTTGGAGGCGAAAGCAGCTGCAGGGCTGCGTGACAGTGCAGAAACTGGGCGAGCAATGCAGAGCAGGGGCCATCCGAGAGAGAGGAAGATGGAGATGGCCGCCTAAGCAAATGTGGCGTGAGAGCAACAGAGGAGGGAGCGGCCACCTGTGTGGAACCAACCAGAACCCTAATCGCCATTCCGCTTAACCTCCCTCGTGAGCTCCGACCATGTGTGCATCGAAAATTAAATTAAATTACTTTAGTGACTATGTTTTAATATCAACCATTGATCTCGCGTAAGGCGATATCTAAACTCAACTGTTAATCACTTTGGAGATTAGGGTTAGGGATTTAGCTCATTGTAAATTTATTAAAGCAATTATAAGTAGAGAAGAAGACATACCATACAACAACACTAGCCTTTGAGAGAGAGAGATATTCTCAAGTGAGAAGTGTGATACTCTAGTGTGTTGGGTCTGAGGGAGTATAGTAGTGTAGTATTCAAGATCCATATCAACCAAGGAGATCGAGGACTAATCTAGGGCATCATCTACTAGATACGATCCAAAGAATTATGTATTTGTAATTTTCTTATTTGGGCCATCATCCTAGGAAAAGGGCCTAAGTAAAATCATATTTAAATGAAGAACTATTGATTAAGAAGAATCTATTTGTGTCACTATGATTGAGATTGGTTATGTGTAATTTTTCTTCCGCTAATTGTGTTAAGAACTTCACTATGATTTCATTTAGTATATATGCAATCTATTAGGTTAATGTATTTTTGGGCACTAGGTTCAAGCAAAAAATAACATATAGCCTAGATACTTCTTACCATAATTTGCTGGTGAATGTAGGATCACAATTTTACATAATGGAAGTGGGTTTTCCATATAACTTAAAGTTTGATACATGAAAGTTTAGGAAACTATGTTCCATGTAGTCTAAAAAACTCAGACTAGTCTAATTTTCTAGTGGATGTGGTATCACAATCTAACATAATGGAAGAGTGCATGATGTTAGACTCATACAATGCACTTATATGAACGTACTTTAATATCAATCCAATATCGTTTACTTTTCCAAAGCAGTTAACACTAGCATTTGCACCGAGTGGTGCAAAGTAACGCCGGGAGTGGGGAATGTGGAAAACAATAATTATGTGAAATATATAATTTTAGTTTCCATATATATTTTAAAGAATGTAAAATATATTATGAGTTGTGATCGTATTCCTAGGGAACCCAAGGAAAATAATCCCCACCCTTGACTTCAAAATAAATCTATGATTTTTATAAGAATAAAAAACGTTGTAGAAAAAAAGGAAGGCAGAAATGATGGACCTTCATTCCAATTATTGATATAATATCCAACTCTCTGCACGCTGATTTTTTTTGTTGAAAAGCCATACCAGTTGGGTCAAAACTTTTTATATTTACCATATAGATATGTTTGTATATGGTCACACACAATCTCATGATTTCTCTGTAGTCTAAACTCCATTGTGCTTTTGGGTTTGTTGGAGAGCACACGAGCGATGGGGGAAATTAGTGGTTTCTGGTATTATGTAGTGATTTTCATGACATTATAGTTGCTTTTAAAGGTCATTAATTTGTCAAGAAAGGGCACAGGAAAGTTGCCTCCAGGGCCTCTCGGATGACCCATTGTTGGGAATCTCCTCCAGCTCAGGGGGAAGTCCAACAAGTGTATGTACTGCCTTGCTGAAAAATAGGGTCCTCTAATGAACCTTCATCTCGGAAATAGAACCACAGTTGTGGTTTCATCTCCCACCATGGCCAAGCAAGTCTTGAAAAGTCATGACCACGTCTTTTCTGGACGCACCGTCATAAAACCCCCAAGTGTCTCTCCTACAACGAATTTTTGTTGGCATGGAGCAACACCTGCGGGCCTCATTGGCATATGCTTCAGAGATTCTGCAACACCGAGCTGTTTAGTGTCAAAAGACTGGAGGCCTTGCAACATCTCAAGGGTTTGATGGTGGTTCCGAAGTCCAAGGATTGCGACCGAGTTTCCATGTGGGATGCTTAAGAAAATATATGCAACGAGGGGTCGACCATCTAGCGAGTCAAGTCGATGATATTGTTGGGTGTGGATCTTGATTATCTTGTTTATTTTGTATCAAAGCGTTGGAACCCTGTACCTTAATGGGGCGGAAACACTGCCCGTAATTAAACGCTACCTAGGGGGTCCAGGGGGGGGGGGCGGCTGCGACTTTATGGAGACCCCCCCTTACCGAGGGGTTTTAGGGGCAGTGCCCCCGAAGCTAAAAACGGATGTAAAATTGCCTTGTAAAAGTATAATAATTTCTAGTCAATCTAGGTCATTCATTAGGCGGATGATCTGACGATAGAAGTTATGTTTAGTTTAGGGTTTTTTGCCCTAGAAGGCAACCCATCGCTTGTATGAGGGTATTCTATTGCGGCTGTGATTGTATGTGTATTCTCAGAGCAAGAAACAGATAGGGAGACTGTGAGAGAGAACATAGGATATTACAACGGATCTGTTGTAGGTTGTGTCTCTTCATTTTGTTGGATAATAGAAAGGAGGACTGGCTGTTCGGGGTGGACATAGCCCAAACTGGATGAACCACGTATATCTGTGTCTCTATGGTTTTATGTGTTTTGTGTGCTTGTGTTTTCCGCATATTTTATGTGTTGCATTTCTCTATAATATATAATTTTCTAACATATATAACAGCTCGAAGGTTCAAGGATTTGCAAAATAATTCCAAAACCTCTCTAGATATTGTGGACCTTCCCATACATCTATCCAAACTCCAAATCCTTAAAATAGACACCGCCCACCATGATGAGGAGGCCTGGACGAGGGATGAACTTCATAATATCTATGTAGAAGACTTACCATTCAATAATTTTGTCGAAGAAGACACAAACTTCCAGGTTGTTGCTTCACTTCTCTCAAAAGATTATGATACTATGGTTAATGCATATAATTTCTTGTGTCAGTGTAATATCCCCAAATTGGGATTTCTACAAAAATAAGAATATCTTAAGATATTCTAGAGTTGGAGATGCAACAATGTAAAACACATATTGGAGTAGCAGCGTTATATCAATACACAAATCATGAGAAGATCCAAATAGCCATGAAATTGATCTTATAGCAGCAAATGTATACAAATCCTTAAGGTAATGATCACTCAAGCCAGACAATGCAAGTCTCAATAAAACATGTACAAGAGAATGAAGAACACTGCTACATATAGAAAGCCCAAGGCTATGACTACGCAGTTTATAGGAGGCACTGCTACAGAAATATTATCAGTACATATATATGGCAATGTATGGCTCAAATAATGTGGGGAGCAAAGCTCTAACCCCCTGAAAAACAATATCAAGTCAATCCTAGAAGGATTGGCTGAAATATACAAAATGGAAAAAATGCTGGAGTAGCAGGGCTGAGTAGCAGCTGCAACTCAAGAAATGGATGGATATGGCTGTAGATGATACACAAGTTGAATATACCTCCTCCAATGGATCTTCCAAGTGAAAGGCTGATGCTAACACTGAAGATTTGACCCTCCAAACAATACTGCAAACCCTTGCTGCAGATACACACTGAGAATAACGCAGTCTAGGAGAGGGACTGCGTTGTAGATCATGGAAATGGTTGGCCTGGTGCCAAAGATGATGGGAATAAGCTCAAAATCTCCCTCAATAAAGAAATAATACTTCCTCCTCTAAAAAATAATCACAGGAAGTGGTGTTCAGTAACCTCCATTGCAACACCCTGCAACACAAATAAGCTCTAAACAGAAACTGCGCTAGAGCTGAAGGAGGATGCTTGGCCTAAAGCCTAAATGTGGAGAAATGAAGAGTAGCTCCTTCAAGAGGCCTCTCTTAGAAGGAGAAGGAATTCCTAAACAAGAATGCCTTGTGCTAAGCAGCACTGCAACTCTGCTAAACAACAGGAGAATGCACAAAGTCTAAACAGACAATGAAATCAATAATCAATAGCATGAATAACAATGGTTGCCTTTCCCTCCTTTTAAACAAGTGAACTCCCTCTCACCATGGGCCCCACTCATTAGGGTTTCCTTCACCAAATAAACCTCCTCCCATTCATACTGCGCTGCTTCTCTAAGTGTTCTCCACCTCCTATCCCAACGTTGTTGACTTGGTCAAACTTGACCTTGTCCACATGAAAATGACCCTGTTCACACATGAGGGTGTGAAATCCAGCTAATCTGATGATCCCTTTCTGCACTATGAGGGATTTTATTCATTTTTCTGAAAGGTATGGGCCTCCTTACCCATTTATTTATCTCCTAAGTGACATGAGAAAAATTTAATATTCCAGTTAGCTGTATGCTAATTTTGAAATATTACAGTCCTCCCCTCCCAAATGTTGCTTGTCCTCAAGAAACTGCAAGGATAGAACTGAGAAGTTTCCTCCCAAGGCATGGAGACTGAAATGTATTGGGAAAACATCTTTCCCAAATGGATCCTCCATCCCCAAGCATTCATCCATACAAAATGAGTCACCTCCCAACATGGCAACTCCAGAAAATTCTCCTCCACCTTGAATTCATGCAATGTAGGTGGGATGAAAATCTGCTCTTGGTAGACAAAATAGTCTACCCTACGCTGTCACCCTCTCCACTTAAGATAAGTGTAGAGTTTCTGCTAATCCTAGGCTGCAATAATGTTGCCCTCAAGTGGCAAGAAAAAGACTAGATCCCCAAGGATCTCTTCTCCAACATTATGAAACATGCTGGCCCAAATCATCTCATATGTGATGAGTTGGAAATCACCATCATATGGAATCCAATCCATCATATGCCTCACCTCATCAAAGAGAAACAAGTGTTTAGCTGTGGTGGCCATATCTCCTCTCATGCTCCCTTTAGAACATGCAATTGAAAAAGTGTGGGAATCCTTTTCCCTAAAGGACACATCCAACTCATGTGTCTCTCTCCCAATCATGCTTCCAATACAAATAAGATCAATATCATCAAATCAAATCATGATCAACATCAAAATGAGGAAATTCTGAAGGTTTCATGTGTTGCAAGAAGGTACCAACAGTTCACCCAATAGTGACAACACAGTTTCCCAAACTGCTGCTTTAGAAAATTACATGGCAAGTTGTTTTTTGTTACATGGATAATTATGTATGTCATGACATATACTGATAAATAGTTGAAGAGGAATGATATTATTTGAGGATTGAGAATCCAAGATAAGAATAGTCCTGGAAAAACATACCCTGTGAACACCCGGGTGGGGTATGTGCCTTGAGAGACAATGATGATGGTGTCTATCAGTCATTGGTGTTGCCAAAATTATGATCTAATCTTATGGAGAGATAGATTTTTTAGTCAAGGACTTGATATGTGACAATTCTGGTTGGTATGATGCTAAACATATGGCTTACCATTGTGACTCTTCTTATGAGAATTCTTCAGATTGAGAAACTCCAAGTACCTTTTATGGATTATGAATACCTCCCTAGTTAAGAGGGAGTGTTGAAATATGTAACTAGGTTAAGTCTTCATAATGACATATGTAATCATGATTCTATGTATTTGATGTAGAAGAGAAAAATAAATTTATTATTGTTATTCTTGAGACATGGGTTTCATGTTCAAGGGAAATTTATTTTTTAGGTCAAGCACCCATTGAGTGCTTCTAGGGCTTGTCATTAAGTCAACAAGTCATAAGAGTCATTTTCATGTATAAATGACCCTTCTTGGGCATGTTACATATTGTAAAAAAAATTTATTTGAGTCAAAGTAGAGTCAAGAGACCCTCCAAGACCTCATCATGGCGCAAAGGTCAAGTCAACCTACATGAAGGGACAAGTCAGCCTAAAGATAACAATTCATACCCAGAAATAACTCTACCTCATTTGAACGCACTTTCAAGCAAGTCCGATCTCCTCAAGATAGAATTTGGAAAAGGGAAAAAAAGAAGAAGAAGAAAAATATCAAAGTTTTGGGCCTCTCTCTCTCTCTCTCTCTTATGTTATGGTTTCTACAATCACCGGGAAAGACGAAATTCTGAAGCGGCATCGAAGCTGAGAAGCTACATCTAGGTCGAATCTGTGAAGCTACATCAAAATTGTGAAGCTGCATCGAAGTTGTGAAGTTGCATCAAAGTTGTGAATCTTCTGGAAGGGTCGAAGTTGTAGTAGAATATGCTGGACAAAGTTTCAAAATAATCTGTTGGAGAGGTCAAAGTTGCAAAATAATTTGCTTGAGGTCGAAATTGTAGGAGTTTCTTAGGAAATACTAGAAGGAAACCTCATCAAGAGAATTGGTCTTGGAGGGTCTTGGTTAAGGGTCGCAGGGCTTGGAATTAGTCAATTTAAGATTATATAAGAAGAGAATAATTCTTATGGGTTTTTCTCTCAAGTGGAGAGGTTTTGGCCCTTACTGTTCACTTATATCTTATGTCCTCTTGTCTCACCATTATTTATGGTTTGGTAGCTATTTTATCAAAAGAACACAATAATAATTAAGTTGAATAAGAATCTATCTAAGATAAGAAAAAAAATTCATCACAAGCAGTTATCAAAGTAAGAGAAATCAAATAATATAGTTGCTTTAGATTTCTCAAAAATTTCCAGACTAGGTGGTAGGGAATGCTTCCAGAGGGAGCATTCATGGAAACATACACAATTCTAGGATTGAAGCCAATTCCAGGGGGTAGAAGTATCTCCCTCGCCAATATGGAGTGTTGATGTTTGTAGCTCGAGCAGGTACTTCTACATAGGCCTAAGTGTCTAGGCATGAAAAAGTTGCATACATTTTTTCTTAAAACACTTGCTCAAGTGTGAACAAGTTTCTAGTGTAACTTAGTCTAAGTTTTAAACTTAGGAAAAACACATAATTATCATATTGGCTAATTGAGATTAAGAAACTTAGGAAAATTAAATTAAATTACTTTAGTGACTATGTTTTAATATCAACCATTGATCTCGCGTAAGGCGATATCTAAACTCAACTGTTAATCACTTTGGAGATTAGGGTTAGGGATTTAGCTCATTGTAAAGTTATTAAAGCAATTATAAGTAGAGAAGAAGACATACCATACAACAACACTAGCCTTTGAGAGAGAGAGATATTCTCAAGTGAGAAGTGTGATACTCTAGTGTGTCGAGTCTGAGGGAGTATAGTATTGTAGTATTCGAGATCCATATCAACCAAGGAGATCGAGGACTAATCTAGGGCATCATCTGCTAGATATGATCCAAAGAATTATGTATTTGTAATTTTCTTATTTGGGCCATCATCCTAGGAAAAGGGCCTAAGTAAACTCATATTTAAATGAAGAACTGTTGATTAAGAAGAATCTATTTGTGTCACTATGATTGAGATTGGTTATGTGTAATTTTTCTTCCGCTAATTGTGTTAAGAACTTCACTATGATTTCATTTAGTATATATGCAATCTATTAGGTTAATGTATTTTTGGGCACTAGGTTCAAGAAAAAAATAACATATAGCCTAGATACTTCTTACCATAATTTTCTGGTGAATGTAGGATCACAATTTTACATAATGGAAGTGGGTTTTCCATATAACTTAAAGTTTGATACATGAAAGTTTAGGAAACTATGTTCCATGTAGTCTAAAAAACTTAGACTAGAATTTTCTAGTGGATGTGGTATCAAAATCTAACATAATGGAAGAGTGCATGATGTTAGACTCATACAATGCACTTATATGAACCTACTTTAATATCAATCCAATATTGTTTACTTTTCCAAAGCAGTTAACACTAGCATTTGCACCGAGAGGTGTAAAGTAACGCCGAGAGTGGGGAATGTGGAAAACAATAATTATGTGAAATATATAGAAATTTTAGTTTCCATATATACTTTAAAGAATGTAAAATATATTATGACTTGTGATCGGATTCCTAGGGAACCTAGGGAAAATAATCCCCATCCTTGACTTCAAAATAAATCTATGATTTTTATAAGAATAAAAAACGTTGTAGAAAAAAAAGAAGGCAGAAATGATGGACTTTCATTCCAATTATTGATATAATATCCCAACTCTCTGCACACTGCTTTTTTTTGTTGAAAAGCCATACTAGTTGGGTCACGTCACCATGAATTTTAAGTTTTTGAAACTTTTTTTATTTACCATATAGATATGTTTGTATATGGTCACACACAATCTCAAGATTTCTCTGTAGTCTAAACTCCATTGTGCTTTTGGGTTTGCTAGAAAGCACATGAGTGATGGAGGAAATTAGTGGTTTCTGGTATTATGTAGTGATTTTCATGACATTATAGTTGGTTTTAAAGGTCATTAATTTGTCAAGAAAGGGCACAGGAAAGCTGCCTCCAGGGCCTCCCAGATGACCCATTGTTGGGAATCTCCTCCAGCTTGGGGGGAAGCCCAAAAAGTGTATGTAATTCCTTGCCGCAAAATAGGGTCCTCTAATGACCCTTCATCTCGGAAATAGAACCAAAGTTGTGGTTTCATCTCCCGCCATGGCCAAGCAAGTCTTTTCTGGACGCACCGTCATAGAACCGCCAAGTGTCTCTCCTACAACGAATTTTTGTTGGCATGGAGCCACACCTGCGGGCCTCATTGGCGTATGCTTCGGAGATTCTGAACACCGAGCTGTTTAGTGTCAAGAGACTGGAGGCCTTGCAACATCTCAAGGGTGTGATGGTGGTTCCAAAGTCCAAGGACTGCGACCGAGTTTCCATGTGGGATGCTTAAGAAAATATATGCAACGAGGGGTCGGCCATCTAGCGAGTCAAGTCAATGATATTGTTGGGTGTGGAGCCTGATTATCTTGTTTATTTTGTATCAAAGAGTTGGAACCCTGTACCTTAATGGGGCGGAAACACCGCCCGTAATTAAATGCTACTTAGGGGGTCCACGGGGGGGCGACTGTGACTTTATGGAGACCCCCCCTTACCGGGGGGTTTCAGGGGCAGCGCCCCTGAAGCTAAAAATGGATGTAAAATTGCCTTGTAAAAGTATAATAATTTCTAGTCAATTTGGGTTGTTCATTTGGCGGATGATCTGACGATAGAAGTTATGTTTAGTTTAGGGTTTTTTGTCCTAGAAGGCAACCCATCGCTTGTATGAGGGTATTGTATTGCGGCTATGATTGTATGTGTATTCTCAGAGCGAGAAACAGATAGGGAGACTGTGAGAGAGAACATAGGATATTACAACGGATCTATTGTAGGTTGCGTCTCTTCATTTTGTTGGATAATAGAAAGGAGGACTGGCTGTTCGGAGTGGACATAGCATAAACTGGATGAACCACATATATTTGTGTCTCTCCGGTTTTATGTGTTTTGTGTGCTTGTGTTTTCCGCATATTTTATGTGTTGCATTGCTCTATAATATATAATTTTCTAACATATATAGCATCTCGAAGGTTCAAGGATTTGCAAAATAATTCCAAAACCTCTCTAGATATTGTGGATCTTCCCATACATATATCCAAACTTCAAATCCTTAAAATAGACACCGCCCACCATGATGAGGAGGCCTGGATGAGGGATGAACTTCATAAGATCTATGTAGAAGAATTACCATTCAATAATTTTGTCGAAGAAGACACAAAATTCCAGGTTGTTGCTTCACTTCTCTCAAAAGAATATGATACTATGGTTAGTGCATATAATTTCTTGTGTCAGTGTAATATCCCCAAATTGGGATTTCTACAACAATAAGAATATCTTAAGATATTCTAGAGTTGGAGATGCAACAATGTAAAACACATATTGGAGTAGCAGCGTTATATCAATACACAAATCATGAGAAGATCCAAATAGCCATGAAATTGATCTTATAGCAGCAAATGTATACAAATCCTTGAGGTAATGATCACTCAAGCCAGACAATGCAAGCCTTAATAAAACATGTACAAGAGAATGAAGAACACTGCTACATATAGAAAGCCCAAGGCTATGACTGCGCAGTTTATAGGAGGCACTACTACAGAAATAATATCAATACATAGATATGACAATGTATGGCTCAAATAATGTGGGGAGAAAAGCTCTAACCCCCTGAAAAACAATATCAAGTCAATCCTAGAAGGATTGGCTGAAATATACAAAATGGAAAAAATGCTGGAGTAGCAAGGCTGAGTAGCAGATGCAACTCAAGAACTGGATGGAGATGGCTGTAGATGATACACAAGCTGAATATACCTCCTCTAATGGATCTTCCAAGTGAAAGGCTGATCCTAACAATGAATATCTGACCCTCCAAACAATACTGCAAACCCTTACTGCAGATACACACTGAGAATAACGCAGTCTAATAGAGGGACTACGCTGTAGATCATGGAAATGGTTGGCCTGGAACCAAATATGATGGGAATAAGCTCAAAATATCCCTCACTGATCCTCCAAAGGAAAGAAGACTTCCTCCTCTAAAAAATAATCACAGGAAGTGGTGTTCAGTAACCTCCATTGCAACACCCTGCAACACAAATAAGCTCTAAAAAGAAATTGCACTATAGATGAAGGAGGATGCTTGGCCTAAAGCCTGAATGTGGAGAAATGAAGAGAAAATCCTTCAAGAGGCCTCTCTTAGAAGGAGAAGGAATTCCTAAACAAGAATTCCTTGTGCTAAGCAACACTGCAACTCTGCTAAACATCAAGAGAATGCACAAAGTATAAACAGACAATGAAATCAATAATCAATAACATGAATAACAATGGCTTCCTTTCCCTCCTTTTAAAGAAGTGAAATCCCTCTCACCATGGGTCCCACTAATTAGGGTTTCCTTCACCAAAGAAACCTCCTCCCATTCATACTACGCTGCTTCTCTAAATGTTCTCCACCTCCTATCCCAGCGCTGTTGACTTGGTCAAACTTGACCTTGTCCACATGCAAATGACCCTGTTCACAAATGAGGGTGTGAAATCCAGCTAATCTGATGATCCCTTTCTGCACTATGAGGGATTTTATTCATTTTTCTAAAAGGTATGGGCCTCCTTACCGATTTATTTATCTCCTAAGTGACTTGAGTAAAATTTAATATTCCAATTAGCTGTATGCTAATTTTGGAATATTACAGTCCTCCCCTCCAAAATGTTGCTTGTCCTCAAGCAACTGCAAGGATAGAACTGAGAAGTTTCCTCCCAAGGCATGGAGACTGAAATGTATTGGGAAAACATCTTTCCCAAATGGATCCTCCATCCCCAAGCATTCATCCATTCAAAATGAGTCACCTCCCAACATGGCAACTTCAGAAAATTCTCCTCCACCTTGAATTCATGCAATGTAGGTGGGATGAAAATCTGCTCTTGGTAGACAAAATAGTCTACCCTACGCTGTCCCCCTCTCCACTTAAGATAAGTGTAGAGTTTCTGCTGATCCTAGGCTGCAATAATGTTGCCCTCAAGTGGCAAGAAAAAGACTAGAAATCACCATCATATGGCATCCAATCCATCATATGCCTCACCTCATCAAAGAGAAACAAGTGTTTGGCTGTGGTGGCCATATCTGCTCTCATGCTCCCTTTAGAATAAGCAATGCAAAAAGTGTGGGAATCCTTTTCCCTAAAGGACACATCCAACTCATGTGTCTCTCTCCCAATCATGCTTCCAATACAAATAAGATCAATATCAAAAAATGAAATCATGATCAGCATCAAAATGAGGAAAATGCTGAAGGTTTCATGTGGTGCAAGAAGGTACCAACAGTTCACCCAATAGTGATAACGCAGTTTCCCAAACTGCTGCTTCAGAAAATTACATGACAAGTTGTTTTTTGTTACATGGATAATTATGTATGTCATGACATCTATTGATAAATAGCAAATGGCTAGGTACATCAACTGAACATACATGAAATAAAACACTTGCCCAAGGCCATATAAGAGTTGGCTATCTCCATCATACAATTTGGCCCAATGTTGACCATGGAGCTCAATGAAAAGCTTGCCCTCTTGTGGAGCAATGCACTGAATATGAATGGTAAGAGTATCCAAATTTTGTGTTAGATAATCCATGGATGCAAAAATAATATTCTTACCATGTGTTGAGAGTAAGATGATGTGTATGTATATGAATAATTCCTCCATAGTGGTATGATATACTCCCATGAAGAGGAATAAACCGTGTGCTGCATGAAGATCACCCTTCTCATGCTTGGGAATCCAAGTTGAGAAGATCATACCAATGTAATATATGTTTCCATCCACTACTTCATCATCCTTACCTCCTCCTTGTCCACCAAGTGCATTAAGTGTGAATTGA
Source organism: Pinus albicaulis (assembly GCA_034641835.2). NCBI lineage: Eukaryota > Viridiplantae > Streptophyta > Pinopsida > Pinales > Pinaceae > Pinus > Pinus albicaulis. Next base: position 915,082,756 of record CM076571.1, on the reverse strand, counting down.
TCCTGGGGACACTCCATCAATAACCCTAAGCTCCCAAGTGCCAGCACTGTTGGCCCATGCAAATAAGCTCCTACCAACTCATAGCTCCATTCTTTGACATGCTCCTTGTCAAAGACATCTCCCATAATGCTGCTACACATAAGAAGTTCCTCCCAAAGTGGAAGTACCTCTCGATCATCTAAGGCCAAGGAGTATCCCCTTTGCACCATGATAGTGCCATCTCCTACTCCTGCAACATCATGCAAAGTGTGAGAGCATAATGAATGATATGAATTTCACATCAACACCATGCATCCATACTCTTTTCTGCTCAATTATGTAAGCATCCTGCCACCTCTTCTCCATCCCCATACCATTAGAAAGAGGATATGCCAAGTGATGGCCAAACTCCTTCAAGAGTAGCCAGCACAACCAAGCCTCCTGCTTCCCGGTGTCATATATTTGCAAGTGGCTTACTAGCCTCTTGCTCCTCATCCACATCCACTCAACCACTTTTGGATGTCTCCTACCATCCTCCATCTTGGTACTCCTCCAATGAGGGCTACCATCCTCCATGTGCTGATGAAACTTGCACTCCATGACATGTTGAAGTGCACCTCTAATGGGATCTCTCCATGAGATATCCCTCTCATCAATAGTCCTCCAAAACCAATGAGGTCTTGGATCTGCTGAAAGTAGAAGTTTCTCTTTGAGCTGAGAGGGGCTCATTGAGAAAGTGTCATCTGGAAAGGAGAAAGTTTTTCTCATCTCAAGATGTCTACTATCTATCATCCATCCCTTCAAGTCTTCAAACCCCAACCTAAAGTGTGGTATGCACTCCAAAAATGGCTCATGAAGATGATGGTTTATTTCTTCCTTGAATGTTTCAATGTTGCACAGCACAGTGAAATCTTGCTGCTCTATATTAGCAATGTATGTTGATTCTTGGACACATAAATATGAATTTCCACAATCCTCCAACAGATTTGCTGAAATAGAAAGTGGAACTTCATTCATACCTTGATGGAACTTGGGAACTCCTTGTATGGCTTCAATAGTTCTTTCTTCCAATGAAATGGCTGCCTCATTTGCAGATGTAGAAGGCTGCTCTTCCAAGGCTGTGACAACGCTGGTACAAGTCTCCTCCCATGGTGGTGTGGGCTTTTCCTCCTTTGATCTTTCTCTATAAAAGGTTATAATCAACCTTCGAATGAACTCTGCAAAAGTATTCACCCTTGCATGGCTCAAGTGGCTGAACCACCAAACATTGGCTTCACCCTCTAGGTGCAGAGTTGCAAATTCTACTACTTCCCTCTCTACCACTGGATGTAGTAGGAAGAATGCCTCAAGCTTTCTTGCCCAAGCTCTTGCTGTTGATGATCCATCATATGTAGGCAATAGGAACCTATTACCTTTGATTTCTCTTTTGTTGCAGGACCTCCTCTCTTCCTTCAACTGAATGAACTGCAGAAGAGATAGAGTCTCCTTGAAGGCTCTAAGTTGATATTTGTACTCAATAAGGTACTTAATTAGAATCAGATGATCCAAGTATCTTCCATGCTCATTGTCTTCTTCTTGATGAGAATAGGAAGTGCATGGTCCTTCCTCTTCTATTTGCTCATCCTCCTTGGGGAGGTTCTTCATAGATCTGAAGAATTATGAGACAAAATTCATCCTCTCCAACATTTTGATATTCTTCTATTTTCTTTGGCTAAAACTCACAGGCTGAGCCAATATGATGCTTTGATACCACTGTAATATACCCAAATTTGGATTTCTACAACAATAAGAATATCTTAAGATATTCTAGAGTTGGAGATGCAGCAATGTAAAAAACATATTGGAGTAGCAGCGTTATATCAATACACAAATCATGAGAAGATCCAAATAACCATGAAATTGATCTTATAGCAGAAAATGTATACAAATCCTTGAGGTAATGATCACTCAAGCCAGGCAATGCAAGCCTCAATAGAACATGTACAAGAGAATGAAGAAAACTGCTACATATAGAAATCCCAAGGCTATAACTGCGCAATTTATAGGAGGCACTGCTACATAAATAATATCAATACATAGATATGGCAATGTATGGCTCAAATAATGTGGGGAGCAAAGCTCTAACCCCCTGAAAAACAATATCAAGTCAATCCTAGAAGGATTGGCTGGAATATACAAAATGGAAAAAATGCCGGAGTAGCAGGGCTGAGTAGCAGCTGCAACTCAAGAACTGGATGGAGATGGCTGTAGATGACACAAAAGATGAATAAACCTCCTCCAATGGATCTTCCAAGTGAAAGGCTGATCCTAACACTGAAGATCTAACCCTCCAAACAATACTGCAAACCCTTACTGTGGATACACATTGAGAATAACACAGTCTAAGAGAGGGACTGCACTGTAGATCATGGAAATGGTTGGCCTGGTGCCAAAGATGATGGGAATCAGCTCAAAATCTCCCTCACTGATCCTCCAAAGGAAAGAAGACTTCCTCCTCTGAAAAATAAGCACAGGAAGTGGTGTTCAGTAACCTCCACTGCAACACCCTACAACATAACTCAGCTCTAAACAGAAACTGCGTTGTAGCTGAAGGAGGATGCTTGGCCTAAAGCTTGAATGTGGAGAAATGAAGAGCAACTCCTTCAAGAGGCCTCTCTTAGAAGGAGAAGGAATTCCTAAACAGGAATGCCTTGTGCTAAGCAACATTGCAACTTTGCTAAACAACAAGAGAATGCACAAAGTCTAAACAGACATTGAAATCAATAATCAATAGCATGAATAACAATGGTTGCCTTGCCCTCCTTTTAAAAAAGTGAAATACCTCTCACCATGGGTCCCACTCATTAGTGTTTCCTTCACCAAATAAACCTCCTCCCATTCATACTGCGCTGCTTCTCTAAGTGTTCTCCACCTCCTATCCCAACACTGTTGACTTGGTCAAACTTGACCTTGTCCACATGCAAATGACCCTGTTCACACATGAGGGTGTGAAATCCAACTCCTCTGATGATCCCTTTCCACACTATGAGGGATTTTATTCATTTTTCTGAAAGGTATGGGCTTCCTTACCCATTTATTTATCTCCTAAGTGACATGAGAAAAATTTAATATTCCAATTAGCTGTATGCTAATTTTGGAATATCACAGTCAGCCTAGTGTTGAGTAGAACAATGAAATCACCATGAGACACTTCCATGTGCCGCAACAAGACACTGCTACATGTGATGGTCAATACAACTACAGTTGGTGAATGCACTGTTGTGAACTTATGTGCACCCATAGCTGCTGCATGTACAAAACAAAAATACTGAATGCTTTGGAGTATGAAACATGTTTCTTCTGTCTTAGAGTACATAGAGCTATATTATATGGTGCCTACTGGGGTATTGTAGAACAGTTTATAGAATAGTGGAGATATTTATTTTTTTTGCGTTAATTGAAGTGCTAATTCGTTTCTTTGTGAAATAAATATTCCTCGAAGATGGAAGTTCGTGACTAACCTTATGAATCTGGTTCTGCGACTTTTGTTTTCTGAGACTGGAGGCCTTGTATCAGAAGAAATCAAGTCTTTTCCACCATTCAATCCATTTTTGATGATTCTATAAAGGCAAAGGGGGTGAATATTGGGCACACTGTGTTTCTTACAAGTTTGAATTTGTTGGGAAACTTGATTTTTTCTCAAAATATGTTCAGACGAGACTTTCAAGTCGCTGAATAATTCAAAGAAACCATCACCAAATTGATGGTAATTTGGGGAAAGTCGAACCTGGTTGACTACTTTCCTTTTCTATGAATTTTGGACCCTCAGGGCGTGAGCCGCGATATGACCAAGAATATGGGTATTATATTTGGGCTGCTGGATCGATCTGTAGAGGCTCGCATGCAGAGTAGAAGAGAGTGTTATAGGTCAATTTGGTCACCATTCCCAATGACCTGGTTAAACTGGACATCATCCCTAGAACCAATGAATAGGGTCTATCATCCCCTATCATTTTAGTTGCTACATGCCCTAAGACAAAGAACAAAGACAAATCATCCCTAACTTCCATTGAAAGGTTTCCAAGATTTGAATTATATGTTATAACACCTATGAGCTCACCAACGTAGTCTCTCAATGTGCTAATTGCGTTGCATATGCATGAAACTCTACTCAAGGGTGCTCTGCAAAGCACTTCCCGACACTCAAGGGTGTGTTGGTCAATTGGGAGCGAAATTCTCATTGTTCTAGAATCTCCACTTGGCCAGTGCCTTCTAGAAGAGTGTATATGTGTCAAAATTCGAGTCCATGTGTCCATTTGATACCTCTAAGCTTGGGAACATGTCTTGCCTATTATTAGAAACTCATTGATTGTAAAACTACCTTCAACTCATCTATAAATTGAGCACATATCCTAGTGCTTGAGGAGGAAGAATTTGAGTAAAGAAATGCTGGTGGAATTTCAATTGAGGAATTGATTTGAGTGATATGCTACTGGAGAGATGTTCATTGTGATGAGGCTGGGATGATGCTGGAGATGGTGACATCAAATCAATCGCTGGTTGTAACTTCCCCTTCTATCCATTAATAAAGATTGTTGTTTACTTTCCCACATATATATCTGTATAAGCTTATGTCTTTCATATTATGAATTCTTATTTGATGTATATGGTTCATATTTCATTGCTTTAACTAAATAACTTGAATAGGCATCTGTATATTGCTATCTCTTTGTTGTTTAGTGTTCATTCTTGTAGGAAATATTTTGGCGATCTAGCTTGGATTTTACCTGCAAAGTCTTTAACCTGTTGTTCTAAATGCATAACACCACATTTAGGGAAGAATGTTTAATCCGTAATTCATAGTTCCGCTTAACAAATTGGCGACTCAACTGGGGATTTTACCCTTCATCCTTGGTGTATCTTTCCTCTGTTATCAACCAGTAGCATTTACTCTAAATAATTAGGCTTTTTGAATTCAAATTTGCATTAGAAGTGTGTTAAATAGCTTGAGTTTTTGTTATCTGCTACGCCCAATGCACTGTTGAACAGGACACAGTGCTTTGCATAACACTGTCTCCCACTCAGGGGTATATTGCAATGCACTGTCTCTCCTTAGAAACCTCATTTCCCCCTAAGTCAACCAAATTACCATAGAATTTTTCATTGCATTTGCTTTCAGTTTTGTTTGCTGTGTTTTCAAAAAGCCTGATGCCTCATAGAGACCAGTGACTTTACCTACCTCTTCCTCCTTTGAAAGAAAAGTTTGTTCAATGTTTATTTAATTTTTTTTTCTTTATCATTGACGAATTAATTTCAATGTATTTTCATTACTGCATTAGATCCATTTGCTATTGAAAAGGAGATTGTCGTTAAATTATTCGTTTCCTATAGGAGAAATTGTAGTTAAAATCTTCATTTTTCCTAAAAAGATAAATTGTTGTTCAATTCCTCATTTCTCAAATTAAAATGCATATGTTTTTAATGATTTGATGCACTTAGTTTCCTTTTTTGTATTCACATTAAAGGGACTGAAAATAAAAACCTTCATTTGCATGTAGTAGATTGTGTGTTTTGCATAGGAACAATTAGGAAAGCTGCATTTTAGTTTGTCCTCTTTGATTGTTTGCTCTCAAATTAATTGCTCTTTCCCTCTAGTAGTTAGGATTTTCATTGAAAAAACTAAAAGTGAAAAGATTGCTTATTTTAGTTTGCATTTTAGGAATTTCCAATACATCATCGCAGTGAACCTTGAAAGGCAAATTGATAAACAAGATCAACTAAACATTTACATCAATTTACCTATCAAAGCATTGGAACCATAACGATAACATTTAGAAGGTCTAGGCTAGAGACATGTTCCGACATCGTAAAACATAGTAGTTGTCGTTAATTGTCTGCGATACATTCCGAGTGTGATACCTCACTCCATGTACGTAAGTATATCGTAGCTCGTCCACGTACTTTCGGGTATATCAGGCGGTGTTACAGTACGAAAAGTATAAAGGGGTGCCCTCACTATGCGGTTTCACATTACACAACGCTAATATGGACTTGGGCCTCCACGTACCTTCGGGTATATTTGGGAGGACAAATTTAGGTTTCCACCCATCCATAGTGAACCGAGTCAACCACCTTGTAAATTGTGATACACCGAACACAACATTCGGGGAGATTGCCTGCTCGTACTTCTTGGTTCACCAGGAGATATTCTGCAGTTCACAGTTTCTTGGTAAACCTTTTGCCTAGCATTACCCTTTTATTTTTTTATTTGTTTTTGGTTAAAATAAATCAGTTATCGTGGAAGAAAAAAATCCTTTTCCCCGTCGTTCGTGTAGATTAGCATTGAAACCACCTTTACCACCATAAGTTACTCCTAGTTGGCGAAGGTGACATCAATCTACCGAAACCAGTACTATGGGTACCTATGGTGAAGCATCATCTTCCCATATACCAGAGTTGGCACGAGTTACTTCTACACATCTTGGTTTGTCTACTGTTGTCGAGATGGAGTCCTCACAGCTACCTATGGTCACGATCCATCCAATCAGTGAGACCATACCTCCTGAACTCGACGTTGTTCAACCGGAAGTTGATCTAGATCCTGTCCCTTCTTTTCTAGAAAATCTGAATCCCGAAGTCGAACAACCAAAAGTTGTTCCTCCATTGGTCATCCCACAATTTTCTGTAGCCATTGAGTCTCCCATATCACACATTCAACCTCCTGAAATATACTTTTGGCCTGATGGAAAAATACTTCCACCTGGTTTGATTTCGATTGAAGAAATCCCACAAGACGAGACACCTTTAACTCCAACCCATTTTGGGGAGGATCTTTACCTGTACGAGTCTTTTCTCCAATCACCACCCTCTGCTTTTGTTGATCCTGTTCATATTCACATTCCCGTCGATTCAAAAGGGTATACATTTGGTCAAGTAACCATGCCTGAACAAACATATTAGGTTGGATCATCTGTTCCAATTACGTTAGCACCTTCCCTCGCTACCCCGTCAATGTTTACAACTTCACCAGAATCATATTTTCATGGTGACATTTTGGTCCCATCAGGTTATAAATCTTTATCTGGACTTTTTTCTGTTGCATCTTCAAACCCATGGACTTCACCAATGTCATCTCCTAGTATTCTAATTGTTAAACCTATAGTCAGTACTGAACGACTTGATTATTTATACACATCATCAGGGCAATATCAAGCTGGTGCTTCTGCGTCTATTCCATCTAGTACCATATCAAATGGACTCCCTGCATTTGGAGAGCAATAATTTCCGTCTTATTATCCTCCTCATGTAGGGGAGCAACCTTTGGTCACCCACTTTGACAGTACTCCATCATTTTTTGGTCAACCTAATGTTGAAATGAATGATTTTCAATGGCAGCCCACTCTTCCTATCCAATCACAAACGGTTGTACATTCGTATTAACCGGTTCAAATTGTTACACCCACATCACTTCCACTTGTTAATACATCTTTACCCCGTTACAGAATCAGAATGATGTACAAAAACTGTTTCTGGAGGGTCCTTCATCTCAATACCATCAAGTATTGGGCCCACAAAGTGTTGAACCCTTAGTTAAACTGAGAGGGCAGGGGGGTGAATCAGTTTAACACATTCATGGTCTTTTAAACTTTTTATTAAAACTTACTTATACCTTCATTTCATGTCCAACTTAATATGTGAGTAATCTTAGAATGTGAGAAGAAAATATTAATTTAATATAACAACAGACTTTAATATGAGAGTAGCAGGTATTAAGCAGAAGATATAAATCAGATCAACACATAAACATCATGCACAGAGACACCAGATTGAAGTGGAAACCCATAAAGGGAGAAAACCACATCTTATTATTGTTGTGATGCAAAGGTAAGCTCCAACTCCCTCTCACAACTGTTTTCTGCAGGCACCAACCTACAGGAGGCTCCAGCCTCAGTCACCTAAAACTAACAGCTATCAAGCTGCAACTTGATAGGGAAGCTCCAACTTCCTCAATTTATCGAACTGAATGTTTGTTGATTTACCTCAGATATTAGCTATATTTTGTAGCATCTCTTCCTGCTCTGCTTCTCTTAATCTTCTCTGTCTCAATCCTCTATACTCTGCATTCTCTATTCTTCTCTCCCCTTTTTTTTCTCTCTCTCTTTTTTTTTTTTGTGCATATCAATATAATATTATATAGTGTTCATCACATGACTCTTTATATTCCTCGGGGAATTTGAAGTGAATAGCCCTGACCTTTTGACTTCTATCTTCTCATTCCTTTATCAAACTCAATTTAAAATTATAATTATGTGTACAAAATTTCATGCTATAGTGGGATTTTTATTTTCCTTAGGATACTTGCCTTTGCATCAAAAACAATATAAACAAAAATATTTACATTTTTAGTTACACATTTCAATATCACTTAGCTTACTTTCTGAACTTTGGCTTTACTAGATTTGTCTTTCCTGCTGCTGTTGAGTGACTGCTCTTTATATTTCTGTTCATCATGCCTGTAAAAATTCCCTGTGACTTTTTCAGTTCTTACATTCTTGTTTACCTCTGTTAGTCCCACATTTTCATCTCTTCTCTCTGGCATATAAAGTGCATACACCGAATTTCCATGCGTGATACAACTGTATTTAGATTTTCACTTCACAATTCTGGCAATCTCACACTTCTCTTATTCTACGCTGGCAAGTTCAAACAAATAATTCTAGACTATTTTAATATCTTAATTCAAGGAATTGAGATATTAATTCAACATTCCTCTATAGCTGTAGCTCGACTGTCTATTCCGTATACATATGCGCCCACTTATATATATATATATATATATATATGTGCTCTATATAAATACATATATTACGACGTTCTTTAATTACCGGAAACGTTATAACAAATTCCAACAATACTCGACGTCCTTTTATTAACCCGCAACCTTAATATATATCAATATATGGTCACACCTCTGTTCAACGTTAGCGCATCCCGATATGGTTAACACCACATATATTTCATACGGTGCTAACTTTACAACTGTATTTATCTTTGCCAATGCGACGATTTGCACATACCTTATTAACTCGTAAACCTTAATATATATTTGATTTGGGCCCACACACACAACACATTGCCAACGTGGGGTTAACATAGCTGAATCGTAGCTTCGATAAATCCACACGCCCATGTAATATAACTTTTAAATTCCACGGGGGTTGATGACTAACTCTTGAACCAATATACGAGGCCTCCGGAATTACAAAATTTTGGTATGGTTATTAAACCCAAGGTATTACTTTACTGTCGCCATATAACATTATAACCAAAATTTAATAAACATTACCACGGTTGATCGCACCTGGCTTATCTCGCCTTCTTATCCGATGGCTGCTATTGCGTTGCCCGATCCAATGGATATCACTTGGATTAACTGCACGGATGTTAAAGCGCGATGAAATATGGAAAGGCGGTTTTCCCTGGGCCCACCTTTGCCACGCGTCGATAGTTCTATGGAATTGCTCCCAATTCCAAAATACCGCTTGCCCGACGATGGGTGGTGCGATGAAAACCACCGTTCATCTCCAAACCGCCAATACTATTCATCCACAAGGTTCCGTTCCTCTTACCTTGGGGTTCCGCACCATTCAACGCTCTATTCGGGCCTTCACAAGGTTAAACACTCCTTATAATCAACTCAGCTTCCGCTCTCCCATTGAAGACTCACCTGGATACCCAGCTTCACTTATTGGGTGAAAATATCTGGCGTTCGAACTAGATGCTCTGGTTTTGAAAGCGTTGATTTATTCCGAAACGATGCTTCGGCTTATATGTCAGTTCTCCTCACACAATTCCATGACTGCAAATATCCAACTAAGACAGTTCTTCATCACAAGAATATCTCTGCCTGGAATTCAAATCCTACCACCATGATTTCTCAATAAGGTTTCACTTTTATACGTAGAGATTCATAAAATTCATGACAGACCAGATATTCAGACCATTTCCCTCCTATTCTGTTGCTGAAGAGGTTCTCTACCTCTAACTCCCTCTAACTCTCTACCACTCTCTGTCTCTTTTGCCTTATGACGTTGTTTTAGGTGCTGCTCCTTTTCCATCCTCTTTGCCATCAATGACAACATTTCCAACACAAAGTCGAAATCCTTTAGCCAATTTACAACAACAACCTGTACCTGGAATCATATATTCACAAGATGGTTTACCATTTTATGGGATGTCACAACCACAAATAGGTTATAATTATTCTCAACCGAATCCAAGTTATCATAATTTGGGTTATAACATTGGTGGGCAGACCCCTTGGCAGCCTCAGGCACAAATGCCTCAACCTTCATTTCAACAAGTATTGTACCTAGGTTTTGGTCAATAGAATCCTCAAGCGTTTGCTTATCAAAACAACCCCTATCTAGGTTACTAGCAACACATTCCTTATGCTAGTGCTCAAAGGCCTGTTGCTCAAGCAATTCCATCAGGCTATGCTCAACCTGACCTTAATCGACAGTTGCCTTTTGTTGCAACTTTAGAGTTACCAGATTTAAATCAGCTAACCAACGATCCAATCAAATATGCTCCTTGGTGGCTGGTGATACCTCACAAATTACACTTAGATATTCCTAAGTTCAATGGAAACCATGGGGAAGACCCGTTGACTCATGTTATGACTTATCATTTGTGGTGTTCATCAAACTCCCTAAATGATGACTCTGTTCGACTACGTATTTTCCAACGTACACTCACTGGTCCGGCTGCAAAATGGTACATTGAGTTACCTAGAGCTTCTTTTGATAATTTCATTTCCCTAGCTTCTGTCTTTTTGACTCACTTCCAGTTACCCATACGATATGAAACTGGAACGAAACTCTTGACCAATTACAAACAAACTAATGCTACTCACATTTCTGATCATATTCATGAGTGGCATCGCTATCGTAGAATGGTTAAGACATTTGTTCCTGATCAACTCCTTGATGAGTGGTTCATTAAGTCCCTGTTACCATCTATAACTGAGGATGTGGCTAAGTGTGGCATAGTCACTGAAGAGAAAGTTATTGCTCATGCCCAATATTTAGACTTGATCTATACCCAATCTGGCACGCTTTATGAAAAAATTCCTAATGCGTCGCGATATAATTTTATTGTTCCGCCACAATTACAGGACTCTCATGCTGGAGACGGTTTCATTGGTACTGCAAGCACACATCATACTACTGCATCTGATCCTGCACCTTCTTCCGAATTAAATGCCATGTCATTTGACAAAGGCAAAAGTGAAAAGCAACCGGAAGTAAGATAAAAGGGAAATCTAAGAAAAAGAAAACTTCTAACCTATAGGAAATATCATCAGATTAATCGTCTAGACCTAGAAAATCTCGTTATCCATGCATAATATGTAATGAGGAATTTTTTTTTCAGGATTGTCCTTACCATGCTGAAGTCTCAAAAATAATTAAGACTTTACATGCGTCAGCTGTGTTGACAAATCCGTTTCCGAATCCAGACACAAATTTGGTTGCTATAGATCCACCTTCTAGTTCCCAAGTGCTTATGTTATCTGTCACAAAACCTTCAACATATATTTTGGTGTCAACGCGTAATAAATATTATGTTAGTCAGGAAACTGATCAACCTACTACCTCGACTGCGAATCTGTCTACGAAATCAATACCAACTACTGTTATTCCTGAATTGACAATTAAGCCACCTAAGGGATTCATTCATAAATCGACATATAAACCTTGAGCAAGAGCTGCTCAAAATTATAATATAGTTGAAGATTTAGCTCAATCCCCTTCAGCTATGTTTTCTCTTGAGGTGTTACAAAATTGTCCCTCCCAAAAACAGACTTTATTCTTGGCTATTGGTGGAATTGATCCGACTAATTCTAATCTTGTCGTCTTTAATCATACAGGCTATGTGCCACAATTACTAGCAGAATTGGCATTCTCCATACAAGTGAATGTTCTCAATCATCTTGTTCATTACACTATTATTGACGAGGGAGCATCTACATGCATTATGTCTCTAAATTTTTGGAAGTCACTTGGATCGCCGCGCTTATCTCAATCATCAACAAAGTTGAAGGCTTTTGATGGACGTACATATAAGCCTTGTGGTATTATTAATAACCTGCATGTTGAACTAGGGGGAAAAACAATAAATGGTGATGTCAAGGTTGTTGACGGACCCCTTGACTATAATATTCTACTTGGAAGGCCATGGGTATATGCTATGACTGCAATTGTTTCTACATATTTTAGAATGATCTCCTTTCCATATAAAGGTACAATCACAGTCATCAATCATCTATCCTTCTTTGCCTCCGCTTCACAGGTAACTCGAAGTGTTACGTTTGTTCACGCACCCCAACTAGCACTTTAGAACATTGGTGTAGGACTCTTAAAGGATTCCACTCTCATGGGAACCTTTGCATTACCGCCGCCTGCGACATCGACAGAAATTGCAAGTATAGAGACCTGCTACATGATCTCTTCCACTCCATCTGGCTTAAGGAAGAGTACGGGTGATTCTGAAATTGTTACGTTGGATGAGTTCTTGCCGCCCAACCCTATTGAGCTGGCATAGCAATCAATCTATCTGGCTTGGGCGGCGAATCCGAAATCAGCGTCGCTGGTTGTTTGGGTTGATCGTTCCTTAGATTTTCGTACTCCATTTGATCCTTTTTCCTCAACTTTCTTGACAGATGAGAATATTTTGGAAACCATGATGTCAGAAGGAGAACCATGGGAAGATTATCATCATTGTTCGCATCTTCCTGATTATGAAGAAAATTATCTTAGTGAGCTATATCACCCATTAATCAATAATTTCTTTTCGAATTCTTTACCTATTAATGGAATCGATCTCGAGCGAAATTTGTCAAATATTGAAGAAACCATTTCTATCGATATTTTGACCAAACCTGGCATAATAGAAAATATTCATGTCAGTGTATCTTGTTCTTCATGAGGACTCGAAACATATTGCTCTCTCTTTCGTGAATTCCGTGATGTATTTGATTGTTCTTACGAGGAAATGCCAGGCATAGATACTAGTATCATTGAAAACTATTAATATGTATCCTAATGTCAAAACGATACGTCAATGCCTTCGTCCTGTTCATCCAAAGAAGGCTACTGCCATTAAAGCAGAAGTTGAGAAAATTATGCGTGCTGGTTTCATTTACACTGTTCCGCTAACTAAGTGCGTTTCCAACATCATTCCTTTCATGAAAAAATAGGGAACCGTTAGAGTGTGCGTCGATTATCGGGATGTCAATTTGGATTTTCCAAAAGACAACTATCCTACTCCCTTTATCGACCATATCATTGACGAATGTGCTGGATGTGAAATATTTTCATTCATGGATGGATTTTCCGGCTACAATCAAATCAATATCCACCTAGAGGATTAACATAAGACAACATTCATCTGTCCCCGGGGCACATTTTCTTATAGGAAACTACCGTTTGGTTTAAAGAACACTAGGGAAACATTTCAGAGAGAAATGGATTATGCTTTCAATGACATCAAGCACATTGTTCAACCCTATCTAGATGATTTACCCGCGCATTCACGAAATCAGACTGATCACCCGATGCATTTGAGAGCCATCTTCTTACGTTTCCGACACTACAAAATATGCCTCAATCCACATAAATGTGTGTTTTGTATTGGTTCTGGTCATTTGCTTGGATTCGTCGTCTCAAAAGAAGGAATTTGAATCAACCCATTGAAGGTTCAAGCCATTCTGGATTTTCCTGCGCCATCAAATTTACTTCAGATACAGAAAATTCAAGGAAAGGCTAACTTCCTAAGAAGGTTCATACCCAACTACGACGAAATGGCTAAAGGATTTACTTGGCTCTTGAAAAAAGGGGTTCCCTTCCATTGGGACCAAGTTGCACAAGCTTCTTTTGATGATGTCAAGGATACTCTTGTCCGAACGTCATTAATGTATCCCCCTAATTATCAGAGTGATCATTTCCTTTATATCGCCTTGGCTGATACGAACATTTCTATGGTATTGGTTCAAGTAGAAAATGGGATAGAAAATCCGATCTATTATTTGAGTCGTAATCTCAATGATACAGAAGTTAAGTATTCGTACGTAGAAAAGCTTTCCTTGGAAGCTGTTCAAGCTGTCCAAAGATTTCGCTACTATATCCTGTTCCAAAAGACTATTGTCGTTTTGGATTGCAACCCCATGACTTATATCTTATCACGTCAATTTCTGGGGGGACAATACTCAAAATGGATTGTCATTTTGCAGGAATTTGATTTGGAATTCATCAAATCCAAGTCAAAGGAGTCTTTAGTTTTGGCCGAGCTTCTTTGTGACCTTCCCTCTAATAGTACTGCTACTACGTCGAAACCATCAATTCATAACGAGTCTCTGTTTCTGATCGGATCATCTGATCCTTGGTATGGAGATTTCATCATTTATCTCCAAACTCAAAATTTTCGGCCTGATACCTCTCACTCTGAACATCGACGTATTCGATACCAAACCAAAGATTATCTGATCTTCGATGACACACTTTATCGTAGTGGTGTCGATACAATTTTAAGAAGGTGCCTCACTCATGAGGAGGCCGAAAAGGTTTTAAATTATTGTCATGCTAGGGCTTGTGGTGGACATTTATCTGGATACGCTACTGCACAGAAGATACTCTGCGCCAGTTACTTTTGGCCTACCATATTTCATGACTGCATCCTCGCGGTCAGAAGTTGTCATGCGTGCCAGATTTTTTATCGTAAAATCCGCAAACCGCCAGCGCCAATGCATCCTGTTGTCTCTGTGGGACCATTTTCAAAATGGGGTATTGACTTCATGACTTGTAACCCTCTTTCGTCCGGGGGGCATGGTTATATTATTGTCGCAGTAGACTACTTTACCAAATGGGCCGAAGTGATGCCTATATTCAACAACACAGGACATACAACTACATTTTTTTTCTTCAATTATGTTATTGCACGGTTTGGGGTCCCACAAGCTATAGTTACAGATCATGGGAAGCATTTTCACAATCACATGATGACTGAATTGACTGCCAAGTTAGGATTGTCACATGATAATTCTACTCCTTATTATCCACAATCAAATGGACAAGTTGAGGCTATCAACAAGATTCTTAAACGTATGCTTCAACGAATGATATGAGTTCGTAAGAGAAACTGGCATTTGATCCTATACTCAGCCTTGTGGGCGTACCGAACCTCAAGGAGAAACGCAACCGGATCTACCCTTTTTAATTGGTGTATGGTCTGGAAGCTATCTTGCCTATCCAATGTGAAATACCATCGTTAAAACTCGCAATCGACTTGTTACCTGACACCTCAGAAGAAGAAGCACGTCTTTTTAACCTCATCCATCTTGATGAAATGCGTCGTGAAGCCTAATTGGCCAACAAAGCGCATAAGAGACGTATAAAGGTGCAATATGACAAAAATGTCCAACCTCGCATTTTCTCAGAGGGCGACTTGGTCCTTCTTTATGATCAAGAAGTTGATGTAATAGGTACAAGAAAATTTGAGCCATTATGGCATGGCCCCTATATTGTCAAAAGAGTTCTTACTAAGGGTGCCTATGAGTTAGTAGATTACAATGGAATTCCATTGGCGTAGCCCAGAAATGGGTTGTATCTGAAATGTTACTATGCTTAATCATGAGCATGGTAATTTTTTGTATTATATTGTATATATATGCTGTTGATTTGAATTTACTATCTTAGTTTGTTTTTTAGAGTTTTCTTGACATTAGTAATCCACTTTACATTTCATCGCAGATGTCTGAATCTTTGGAACCATTTGTTGGATATGCTGATGGTGCTAGTCGTAGTACGTAGAATATATCCTCTGCAGCATGGGCCATTTTCACTTCAAACGGAGAGTTAGTGAGTTTTCAAGGGATTTGTATTGGTAAATCGCCAAACAATATTGCTGAGTATATCAAACTTCTCTCTGATGCCATTTCATTTGGTATTAACCTCATCATTATAAGGTTAGACTCACAACTTGTGGTATTACAACTTACTAGTGTTTATACTGTTAGAAATCCAACACTGCATCGTTTTTTCCTAAGAGTTCAACTTTTGGAAAGACACTTTGATTTTATTCAATATCAACACATTTCCAAAAATTCGAACACATTGACTGATTCTTTGGCTAATCAAGTTTTAGACAGACATTTGCAACACATGTAAAGAAAATATTCACATAATTGAATATGATTACGCAATAAGCAAAAGGAAAACACTGAAATCAAATAGATAGATAGTTATAGGTTTTTACAAAAAATTGTGCCCAAGACACATTGGTCATTGACCTCAAAATGTATGCAACATGTCAAAAGTAAACTAGTGGTGCTCATGGTAACATGCTATAGATCTAGCTATCCTATGCAGTAACCGCATCGAGCGGTTAGGAACACCTATAGTGTGGCGCTGCAATCGCATGGGTAACTCTTCAATCCAGCAATCTAGAATCTCGAAGGTCAACCCCTCTATGTGCCGCTGAAGCTCAGTCAGAGTCTCAGCCATGTCTAGATCCTCGAGGACTACTCTCTCGACAACCCTCTCTGCTGGCTCATTTGCTCCATGCTATAGTTCCTCCACCGGTTAAACTTGACCAACATCTGCATTACATCAAAACTTTAGTATAGTCTTGGGAAAACATAAAAAATACAAAAACATTGTATAAACCTTAGGAAAATAAAAAACATGGTTGAAACATTCTTACCTATTGCACCCCACTGAGCTCCTTCTGGTAAGGCTAAGTTTGGATCTCCTCGGAAATCAACGCCCGCGTATGCATACTCATCAATGGCGACAACCTGTCGCCTAATCCAGGTGAAGAACGCAGTTGAGAACACAATGGTAGATACCCATCTTTGCATCCTCAGATCTCTAGGATTAGACACACCTAGCATCACATGCTGAGGCTGCATCAGTGGAATCCGCTCTAAGGCAAATGAAACGAGGATCGAACCATAACTGAAGTTCTTCTTCCTTCCTCCCTTTGCTTTGTTCAGTTGTTCCTTTATTTCAGAAAGTACAACTTCATACCAGTTGAATATTGTTGGCTCCATACACTCTAGTGCATACTGCATATATGATCTATTCGCTACATGTAGTGTAACGGTGCTGGCAAGTTTTGCGATCGTGAAAAGAATGGTTCTCAAAGGCAAATCTCGAACATCCCGGATGTTTATCTTCCCATGTTTTCTTAGCTCCGCCCCTGGATAGAAATATTGCAAAACATAATCTCTCATATTCTCTCCTCTAAGAGCATGCCCTGAGAGGGAAATAGGCAAGCCTATCCTCGACAAACCTGTGAGAAAATATACATCCTCTACTATAATAGGAACCACTTTGTTCCTAATGTGAAATGCCTCAATAGCCAGATGCCATGCTCGAACTAGGAAATCCAAGAGTTCTATCTATTGCCTCATCCCTGACAAGCAGAAGTACTTTAACAACCCACAATCTCTTAGGGCTCTTACTGTACCCAGATCATTTAGGGAAACCATATTCTATTCTTCATGATCTCTTTCTCTCCATGTAATCGTCATTATAGTCTGATGAAATCCTTAAACATAACCATAAGACTCATTAGACTCTTTTCAATGCAAAAAATTAGACAAATTTTGGGCATAATGCAAGAAACAAAAATGGAGATTGCACCCAACGTAGTCTTAAACAAGGTACAGTGCATTGCATATGCAACTAGACTTTAGTTTAGGTGCTTTACAACACACTTTTTGATGCTCAAGGGTGCGTTGCTATTTTTGGAAGCAAAATTTACCCTAAGGGGCTCAAAACCCTAAAAAAATGTAGTGAAAGGAAACGAAATGATTACTGAAAGAAAGAGAGGGTTCATGGAACTAACCTAGATCAAATGACGATGAAAACCATCCATAGAATCAATCACAATCAGTAGCTGAAGTTCGGGGGCAGAAACAGGTTCGGAGCTCCAAAATGCAAATGGTAACTATTGAATGGTAAAAATGAATAGTAAAACTATTTTTATTTAGTCATTTAATTGTTTGCAATGAATATTTATTGCTATTACTATGGTTTTATTATATTTTTATCATGAAACAAGTATTTTTAATCCATTTGATGTTGTTCTAAACAGGTTTTACAACTGATGAACAGATTAGTCATGCAGATTTATTTCAAGAATTATTTGACCACAAAGCATACTTTTTATCCTTATTTTTCAAGCTTTGTTAAAAAATAAAAAGGACTTGAAGCGCACTTTTATCTCTTTTTCAAGCTTCGATAATAGCAAAAAAGGAACCCTTGGAGTATTCTTTTAGCTCTTTCCAAACTGTGATAATGTGAGAAGATTGCCGAGCACTTGTCTTTTCGAGCTCGTAAAAGTAAATGAATTGATATCTACTCAGTATAAGTTTAACCCTTTTCCAGACTGAGATAGATTATTTACGAAAAATGAATACCTTGGTCAAACATGACTAAAGAGGTTCTCTCAGATATTATTTTACACTTTTTCGGATCTGAGCGACAACTTTACGAAAAAGTACTTATGGAGTTTTCTTTTCGTCCTCTTTTTCAAACTCTCTAAATATGAAAAAGGACCGGGTTGTCACTGTTGTTAGGCTCGTTAAAACATAAAATAGCAACGGGCTTGTCGATCATGGCAAAAATCGAGTTTCATTCATCGCTAGACTCATTAAATTATTAAATAGTGATACATTGTTCGCTCGAAGGGTTGAATTATAGATCAAGCATATGTTATCCTCCTCAAGCTTGTTAAAAAATAAAGAGGTACTAGTCGACAAATGAGCGGGGAAAATTTGGGAAAGTGAACAAAATTTTTTATGGTAGTAGGTCGCTCTTGAACATGACACTTCACTCCATCACCATGACTATCTGGGTTGGGGAATCTTCTTGATGGTTCATTCGTACCTATGGTTCATCATACCTTCACTTCAATTTTGGGTCAATGCTGCCAACTCATCTCAGTGTCACTGATATGTTCAAGAGAAGTCATCCAGTGAATACTCATCCTTCTGCAATACTCATAAACCTTCATTCTCATGAAAGTCATCCCTGAACATTGCTATATTATGTCATCCCTTGTCTCCGAAATCAGTAACTCCCATTTCGAAATAAAGTGGCTTCCTGTCGACGACAAATCATCATCCAGGAAGTTCACTTAGAAACATCATATTTCAGTACCATGAGGCTTGTTACAACATTGACAAGATCCTCGCTTCCAGATTTTTGACTGAAATATTTTGTTTGGCGTTCGACATCAAATCATATATTCACGCCTTACGAAATGTACTGCAGTACCTTGAGGGTCATTGACATCAATGATGGTTCTCTCGCATTTGTTAACAGCTCACATCATTGGCTGGTAATCAAACGATGTCTTACCATGTTCGACTACAAATCATGTATTCGCATGGCTAGACTTGTACCCGAATGATCGAGTGAATGAGATAAGAAGACCCCGGATCTAGTTTTAACTATCTGGGCTACGATTTCAGGATTGTTGTACACATCATCTGTACGGTGACCTTACATACAGATCTTTATCCGAACATGGGCCTATATCTGTAGGCATGTCTGTATTGGGCAACATTCCAATGTAGATGACTTTATGCACTATGTACATGTTATTAGATAGTTTATGTACTGAGCATGGGAATGCCTTCCCTCAACAATTCGTGATCAAGAGGATATATCATGATGTAATATATTGTAAGATTGATGTAGTGATCCGGATTTATGCAGGAACACAATAGAATAAACACATAACCATAAATACAGAGATGCAGTGGAAATAAAACTTTATTTCATTAATATCAAAGAACTGAAATTTGCTTACAAACAGAATGGAAATAAAACTAACTAGGGCACTGGTAGCTATCTCTGAGAAGAGATGTGGCAGCTACAGGCCTCTGAACTGAGTTACAATGAGACTTGAGGGCCTATTTATTATTTAGAAACAATGGGAAATCCTAAACATCCAAAACCCTAACCCTAGGAGATGAAGCACCAAAACTATGGGCCTTGTTTGGGTAATTGGTGTTTCAACTTCCTAGGGGCGTAACTTTGGCATACGATATTCGTTTGACGCGTACCATACCTCGTTAGAAAGATATATTCGAGGACTACAAATTTTGAATGAAAAACATGGTCCATGGACACATGTTGCTCTCCATTTTCCCAAAAAACATTGTTTAGGGACTTAAAACAGCTCCGGAAGTTTAGGACCCGAAAAACTGCTAAAACTAGTAAGTTGTGCCGAAATTGAAAAAATGAAAGAGACAATGGTGGGGCCCCAAGTGGAATAGGCGGTTGACCACCAATATCCATCTGGATCATTCCTCCCCCCTTAGGAAGCAATGGTCCCCATTGCGTTAAGTTCCTCCATGAGATGAGGAAATTTCTGCTGAACTTGGTCCCTGGTGAACCACTTTCCTTGGTGCAGGAGTTGGCCAACTTTGACAACCCGATACAGTTGGATCTTCTATTGGCGAGTGTTCTTGATTTGCATGTCCATGATACAATCTGTGGTGGCCTGTTCCATGCAGTCTGGGTTTAACTCTGTTGGTGTGAGTTGTTCTGCAATGTCCGAGGTGTCCAGTAGAGGTGGGAAGTAAGGACAAAGGCGATCCACATTGAAGACTGGGTGCAGACCAAGGAATGGTGGAATACTAAGCTCGAATGCATTGTTCCCTACAGCCTTGGTGATGGTGTACGGCCCGTATCGGAGCGGGCGAAGCTTGCGGTGGGGTCCAGTGAGGCGCTCCTTCTGCAAATGTAGCCATACTTTGTCACCCACCTGGAAGTTGTGTGGCACTCGGTGTTGATCATGGCATTGCTTGTACTTGGCATTGGCTCTGTCCAATATATCATGAACTTGTTGGCGGATGTGTTGAATGCGCTCGATGAAGCTACTGGCTTTGTCAACTTCAGACTGGACATGAGCTGAATTGGCCTGAGCAGTTGCAAATGGCATGGCTACGTCAATGGGACATAGTGGCTGGAATCCCAAGCCCACCTGAAAGGGGCTATGGCCGATTGAACTGTGGAGAGCCTGATTATAACTATGTTGTACATAAGGGAGGCTCTTGTCCCATGTGCGTGGATGCTTTGAATTGTACATGCGCAGAATGTGTATAATCATTCTGTTGACGACCTCTGTCTGGCCATCTGTTTGGGGATGGAAAGCTGTGGACTTGGTGAGCTTGGTATCCAACATCGACCAGAGGCTGGACCAAAATGTGCTGAGGAACCTGCTATCCCGATCTGATATGATAGACTGTGGAATCCCAAAGTGCACCCACACTCGTACAAAGAAGAGTTTAGTAGTGGCTTCTGCTGTGATATTCTTCTTGCAAGTCGCCACAATGGCCATCTTCGAAAATGTGTCGACGACCACAAAAACACAGTCATTTCCCTGCTTAGTAGAAGGCAGGCCCGACATGTAATCCATGGAGATGGATTCCCAAGGTCGACTAGGGGTAGGTAGAGGAGTATATAGGCCTTGCTTCTTGATGGTCGGTTTGGAAATGGCATAAGCAGTGCAGGATCTGATGTGCTTCTCGACATCCTTTCGAAGGTTCGGCCAATAGAAATACTTCTGCAGGATTGCTACTGTTTTCTCGACCCCGAAATGCCCAGCGACTCGACTGTAGTGTGCTTCCCATATCGTCTTGGCACGCTCGCTTGAAGGAACACAAAGGTGTCCCATGTGACATAAAAGTGCATCTTGGAGGTGAAAATTTGGAACTTGCGTACCCCCCAAGAGTGCCTTGTAAGTGTGGCCGAATTCTAGGTCACTCTCATAGAGAAGCGGCCAATCAGAAGTCTCGTGCCCACAAGAGTTGAGCACGGTGGTGAGCGCCACGATCGGTGGTCGGCTGAGGCAGTCTGCAACATTATTGGTGCTACCCTTCTTGTACTTGATGTTCAAATGAAACTGTTGCAGATATGTGGACCACTTCTGATGGCGATCATTCTGCAACTTCCCTTGTGTCTGTATGAACTGCAGGGACCGGTGGTCTGTGTGGATGATTATTTCCTTCCCCAAAATGTAATGCTTCCATTGTCGACAAGATTTCACAATGGAATACATTTCTTTGTCATAAGTGGGATACTTGCGAACTGTGTCAGATAATTTCTCACTGTGATATGCCACTGGATGTCCCTGTTGAGTAAGAACTACCCCAATAGCATAGTCAGAGGCATCTGTCTTGATCTCAAATGGTTGTTGCAAGTCTGGTAAAGTGAGCACTGGGGTAGAACAGAGGCGATTTTTCAATTCTGTGAATGCCTTCTGTTGAGGTTCTGACCAAAATAATTTTTCTCTCGCTCCTCCCTTGGTGACTTGACTCAAGGGCCAAGTGATATGAGAGAATCCCAACACGAACCTTCGGTAGAAATTAGCAAGACCCAGAAAGCTGCGAAGCTCTGTTATAGTGGTTGGGGCTGGCCAATCCCGAATGACTTGGATCTTGGCTGGATCCACATGCACCCTCCTTTCATCAATAATGTATCCCAGATATTGAACCTGGGTCATGCCAAAAGTGCACTTCTCCAAATTGGCACACAACTTGTGTTGCCGCAATGTTTGGAGGACTTGTCGGATGTGGTGAAGGTGCTCTTCCCAAGTCTGGCTGAAGATCAGAATGTCATCCAAGTACACCACTACAAATGAGTTGGTGAATGGCCACAAGATGTCATCCATCATCCTCATGAAGGTTGCGGGAGCGTTCGTCAACCTGAAAGGCATGACCAGCCATTCGAAAAGGCCTTCCTTGGCTTTGAAGGCAGTCTTCCACACATCAGAGGGTTCAATCGGTACCTGGTGATACCTCGACTTCAAGTCAATCTTGCTGAAATATTTTTCACCTTTGAGTTGGTCCGGAAGGTCATCAATCCTTGGGATCGGGTACCTATTCCAGACAGTGATCTTGTTCAGCGCCCGATAGTAAATACAGAGTCTCCACGTCCCATCCTTCTTCTGTACCAACACGATTGGGCTCCCACAGGGCGATGAACTTGGTCGGATGTGACCTTTACGCAGCAAATCCACAGATACGCACTCTTGATTTCATCGTTCTCATGCGGAAGTTGTAGATAGATGGGTTCATTGGGTAACGCGGTGCACGGGAATTCGGACGTCGGGTGCTTGACCTGATAGTGTAGAGGCACCCCTGTGGGTGAGGTGAAGATTTCTCCGTACTCCTCCACAACCTTGCCCATTTGTTTTTGTCATGCAGAGGATCCATGTTTGGAGGTTGTGGCCACAATATTCTTCTTGCCCTGGGGGCAGATCATCGGGAAAACAAATTTCCTAATTTGGGAAATGAGCTTACTACATTGTTTTGCAGTAACCAAAGAGATAGTGGGAGGCGGTGGTACCTCTGGTATCCTGTACAACATTTCCCCAGTAGCAATAACGGCACGAGGCGAGACTCGCACACGACGCAAGCGCTTCCACAAGTATGGTTGTCCTAATAATACGTCGAAACATCGTAGGAGCAACGTCACATAATACCTCATCCGTGAAGGGCTTGATCTTTTATGGGAAGGCGACAACTTCTTCCAGGCCGACGCGAAAGATCTCGTCCTTGGTGAAGCCACCCAATGGTGTATGGATGTGGGTGAGTTGTGGTCGGCAAGCCCAACCGCTTCACAGCATCTGCTGAAATGAGGTTCTTTTGGTTCCCATTGTTGACAATGAACTGTACAGGGGAGCCCTTTACCCACATCCGGGAGTGGAAGAGACGTTCCTCCTCCTCTGGATCTTCTGGTTCCTCCTTCTGGACCTTTGTAGTGGCAACAGTGGCGTTGGGCTCCACATCAATAATTTGTTTCCCTTTTTCATTCCATTGCAGATGACATGTTCGAGTGAGCATGCATACGTGAAATACGCATTAGAGCCACCCGGCGGCGCGGCCCAACACTCACTTGTGTTGTGAGTGGAGCTCTTATGGAACTCACACCACTTTCCGTGTCCTTCTTTGGCTTTACGGTGTTGTTCTTACCTTCAGCCTCGTCAAGTTGTATCTTTGATCCTCATGCCTTAACTCTTGTTCCCGATGGCATGAAGCACCTTTCCTGAACACATTCGCAGATCCAAAGTCTAACTGCTCTGTTTGTTTCTGCTCAATCTTGGCAGCATACCGGTATGCCGTACCAAGCGAGGAGATGTCGAGGAACTCCATTTACTCCTGAATGTATCTGTGCAGAAAACTGCGATACTTTAGCACCAGATGTTTCTCTGAATCTTTGATACCCAACTTGGTGCGCAGGGTATGGAACAGATTTGTCAGCTCATGCACATCTTGATTCCTTTGTTGTCGCAGCATGGTCCATTGTATGTACTTGTCCTCATAGCTCCCCACAGGATAGTATTGTTCCTTGATGGCGTCTCGGAAAGAATTCCAAGTGGGTACAACCAAGAACAGAGAGGGTTCTGTCTCGTCCTTTCTCTCATAGTGGGTTTCCCACCAGTCCTTGACATGGGGGGCAGCGTTGAGGAGTGAAAAAATAATCTTCTCCCTGTCGGAAAAGTCATGAACCGAGAAATATCGTTCTAATATATTCAACCATCTATCTACGACATATGAATCTATTTGACCCTCAAATATGGGAATGTCAAAATTTACTTGTACCTTAAAAGGAGTCGCACCTCCAGAGTGGTTGCTGGATGCAGATGCGCCACCGGTGGGCAGCCGTTGAAGGATCTGCGCAAAGTTATCCATCATCGCATTCCTTTGTTTTTAGAGGGCCTCCTCGAGCAATATTTTGATAGGATCTCTTGCTCCCTCATCTTTCTTTTCGTCTCCCATGGGCATCCGTCGGGGTTTGCGAGGCTGATCTTGCAAAGGTTCCACCAGATCGAGCCCTAACTCCTTATACCCCGACCTCGTTGGGGACATGCAAATAAGGATCGAGAAAAAGAAGACTGCTCTGATACCACCGATCCAGATTTATGCAGGAACGCAACAGAATAAACACATAACCATAAATACAGAGATGCAACAGAAATAACACTTTATTTCATTAATATCAAAGAACTGAAATTTGCTTACAAACAGAATGGAAATAGAACTAGCTAGGGCACTGGTAGCTATCTATGAGAAGAGATGTGGCGGCTACAGGCCTCTGAACTGAGTTACAATGAGGCTCAAGGGCCTATTTATTATTTAGAAACAATGCGAAATCCTAAACAGCCAAAACCCTAACCCTAGGAGATGAAGCGCCAAAACTATGGGCCCCGTTTGGGTAAATTGGTGTTTCAACTTCCCAAGGGCGTAACTTTGGCATATGATCTCCGTTTGACGCATACCATACCTCGTTAGAAAGATCTATCCAAGGAATACAAATTTTGAATGAGCAACAT
Source organism: Pinus albicaulis (assembly GCA_034641835.2). Taxonomy (NCBI): domain Eukaryota; kingdom Viridiplantae; phylum Streptophyta; class Pinopsida; order Pinales; family Pinaceae; genus Pinus; species Pinus albicaulis. The sequence goes on along the minus strand of CM076571.1, from coordinate 915,057,388 downwards.
TGGTCCCAAAAAACGTCGTTTAGGGCCTTAAAACGGCTCCAGAAGTTTAGGACCCGAAAAACTGCTAAAAATAGTAAGTTGTGCCGAAACTGAAAAACTGAAAGAGACAATGGTGGGGCCCCAAGTGGAATAGGCAGTTGACCACCAATATCCACCTGGATCCTATAGGTCACCACTCCACTTCTCTCCAGCCCATCACAGTGTAAAACATATCATTCAAAAATATTGTTATTATTATTCTAACTTCATGCTTTAGGGGGCAATATGTTATAGGTCAATTTGAGCACCATTCCCAATGACCTGGTTAAACTGGACATCATCCCCAGAACTAATGAATAGGGTCTATCATCCCCTATCATTTCAGTTGCTACATTCCCTAAGACAAAGAACAAAGACAAATCATCCCTGACTTCCATTGCAAGGTTTCCAAGATTTTAAGTATATGCTATAACACCTATGAGCTCACCAACGCAGTCTCTCAAGGGGCTAAGTGCATTGCATATGCAGGCAACTCCACTAAAGGGTGCTTTGCAAAGCACTTCCCGACACTCAAGGGTGCGTTAGTCAATTGGGAGCGAAATTCTCATTGTTATGGAATCTCCACTTGGCCAGTGCCTTCTAGAAGAGTGCATATGTCTCAAACTTTGAATCCATGTGTCCATTTGATACCTATGAGCTTGGGAACATGTCTTGCCTATTATTATAAATTCATTGATTGTAAAACTACTTCAGTTCATCTATAAATTGAGCACAGATCCTAGTGCTTGAGGAGGAAGAATTTCAGTAGAGAAATGCTGGTGGAATTTCAATTGAGGAATTGATTTAAGTGATATGCTGTTGAATAGATGTTCATTGTGATGAGGCTGGGATGATGCTGGAGATGGTGACATCAAATTAATCGCTGGTTGTAACCTCCCCTTCTATCCATTAATAAAGATTGATGTTTACTTTCCCACATATATATCTGTATAAGCTTCTGTCTTTCATATTATGAATTCTTATATGATGTATATGGTTCATATTTCATTGATTTAACTGAATAACTTGAATAGGCATATGTATATTGCTATCTCTTTGTTGTTTAGTGTTCATTCTTGCAGGAAATGTTTTGGCGATCTAGCTTGGATTTGAAGCTACAGCAAGAGCGACAAAAGGATAATTGGAAATGCTTGGACTCCAAGTAAGTTTCTTAATCTGTTCTGTGTGTCTATTTATTGTTAGGAAAAGTATCTGCAAAGTCTTTAACCCGTTGCTCTAAATGCATAACACCACATTTAGGGAAGAATTTTTTATCTGTAATTCATAATTCCTCTTAATGGAGAGGGCAGAACTGATGACAATGGTGGCAAGGAAAAAAAATTTCTGGACATTTTACTTGAGTACAGAAGCGAGTCTGAAGAAAATTTCACCAAGAAATACTTTGTCCCCTTCCTCTCGCGTCCAAAAAATCCGTGGAGAAATCGGCAAGACGGTGGAGAAATCCAAGACAACTTAAATTGACCCAAAACTCTGTCTGCACATGTCAACATATAATTGGCTAGAAGGGCGACAAGGAAGCTTTCTGATTGGGTGGGGTGAACAGTGTTTGCCCACCCAATCTCATAAAGAGAACGCCTCCAATGTAAATATATGTGCATTTCTGGGTTGTTATGATGTTATTAGCTTAAGCTGGTGAGTAGATTATTTACAATTTATACACAAATGTTTACATATATTACAGACAAGACTAAAGAAAGAGTCATTATGGCTTGATTAAAATAAAATACATTCTACCATAACTTAAAATCTTTAAAAAAAACAAGAAACAACTATGCTAACTATGGCAGATCGTGTAATGTAGAAAATAATAAATCTAATGGTAATGCTTGCTACATAAACTCATTGACGCTGAAAATAAATTGAAAATGCATGTAACAAAAAGAAAGAAAGAAAAATAGAGTATTCTACTGTTGATAAAGCAAACTACAACTAATGCTAAGGAATTAAATGGATTTCTCAAATTACTGATAGCTATACATTAATAAATATAATACATGTAATATAAACATATTTAACTATGACTGTTGTTCAAAAGGTATGATACAAAGTGGAAATATATTCATAGGAAATCGATACATGTAATATATCCTAAGTACAAGAAATTGATAACCACGTATAATGGAAATGCATGCAAGGAAAGTAGTAATATTCACAAGAAAGTATACCAGAAAGTAATATCATTGTGCCTGTAAAGTGACCCTAACTCTATAATCAACTAGCGATTGTAAAAACACACTTCACAAACTTAAAAATTCATGAACAATTCGTTTCTTGTATTCCAAAAGACAATAGTAACATTGGAAAAACGTTGAACCTTTCTCAATTCAATTCTCTAGTTTTTTATACAAAAAGAAACTACTAATCGACACAACTACTTACTAAATTCTAGTGGTTCTTTCTTGATATAAAGGAGGAAACCCCTTTTCATTTTAAATAGACAGGTGTCCCAAAACGTAGCATCTATCCAAAAAATTAGTTTGACTACTTTCCTGAGTTTTTCATCTTCAACCTATTTCTCAGCCTCATGGCTTGAGTGATTTCAAGTAATGGAAGCAATAAATCGTAAGGGATGATATGGTGAGAAAGGTAGTAATAAAAACTAATATTTACAAAAGTAAAAACTCATTGCTACTACCTAAAGTTTCAACAATAGTGGTTTTGATTCTCAGATTTCTCTAGCCTATAGAAAGTCTTTGTAATATGGTTTTACAGGTTGGTGCAACCTTAATACTAATGGGAAAACTCCTCAACATTGTCACCATCACAAGGGCTTGTTCAACGTGTGATTGTTGACAAAAAATTTTGTAGTATGTCTTTCTCATACATAAAAGATAAAAATAGGAGCCCCATTGGTACCTGCAGAACACCCTATCCAACCAATGTGCACCAAAGCATGTAAATTTGTTAGCATATTGTAAAAATACTTGTCCCTTTCCACCTACTACACTCATACTAAATATAATGGGTAATTGAAATAAATATGAATGGAAAAATGGATGAAACATGCTATTTTCTCAGGAAATGGGGTGATAAATGGATGATTAGGAAGAAAAAATTCAGGCCTCATCACATACATTGTAACTTAAAAATTTGATCGATGAATATTTGACCATTCGTTGAAGGAGTAAAATAGTGTGGTAAGGCACAAAAGTGAGGATATTTGGACAGGTGAGTAATGGCCACCATTATGATCAATTTGTTTCTTACTTTTGAGAGGTCTACAATAAGATCTTGGAAATGTTTTCCCATACAATGGTTGGTGGTTGTAATTCCTTTGGAGTTTTCATTGTCTCACACTTATTTCACTAATAGGAATCACATTCTTGTACAAAGGTTTGGATGTCCTTTTTCATGCCTTCCCAAAAGAAAAAGCACTTGGTTTGTTCATAATTTTTCTGAAAGCTAGAATGACCTAGTGTAGGGGATGAATGTGAATCCTCTAACACTTGTCATTTGAAATTTGAATTCAACAATAAAATAATTCAAGCTTTACACCACAACCTATCCCATAGCCAAGTATATCCCAAGAGAATTGGGGTCCTCATGGAGTCTTCAGAATGAGGTGAGCCAACATGTCACATGTCAACCATTCTTATCCGATGAGCTTATATGAACCAATTTGGTATGGGTAAGGATAAGGCTAAGAGAGATATTTTGTCCTCATATTTATTAGACAAGGAATTTTCCACCATATTCTCTTTGTATTTCTTATATATGATCTCATAAGCACACCCAAGCATCTTAGGAACCCATGTGTATTACTCAAGGGTCAACTATTCTAGAAAATACTTCAAACTATGATGATATGTTGTAATCTAGAAGCACTCCCCAAAGAGATATAGGTGAAAATTATCTACTTTATGATGGATCCCCATTATCTCTTTCTTGTAAGTGGACTTGCTCAATTGTTATCACACAAATATTTATTAATGAATGTTAAGGGGCACAGTTCTTTCATCAACATTGCTCCAAGAACTCCACTTGGAGCATTACGTTCCAATACATAAGTTCTAGTAATAATTGATGTAGCAACAAATGTAGTGTAGTAAAACCACAGGGTGGTGGAGTGAATAAAGACCACAAAGACCAAGTCGCAATGCCAATGCACTACTTAGAGAAGCAATGTTGTTGATATTGTTCTTAACTATCTATAAATGAGAAAGTATTGAGGATGTCCCATTGAGACTCCTTGCTATAGGTACATTAGCATTGATATGGTAATGAAACAACTAAATAAGATTTAACCTCTTTCCATGAGGAGTTGTGGACAACACCACCGCTTCATCCTACAAATCCCTTTATAAAACATTAACATTGGAGGAAATTGTGAGAAGAGAAGCCTACGATACTGAAAAGAAACACATGTAGTCTTCTTCCTAATTTATACCTAAGTATCATCTAATAATGCAATGTAACAAAATATTCCACTCCCACTTCTTAAAGAAAAATCTATATTTATAACTTTAATATAATTATATTGTAAAACTAAATTCAACACCTTAAAATATTTTTATTAAATTTGATATTTACAATTCCAGCCATTCAAAATAATTTTAACCAAATTTTAAAACAAAATAACATTTTAATTAAAAAAAATCAATTTAAAAATTACCAATAACTAAAACGATTTATTTGTTATATTAATTTTAAATTTTATTTAAAAAAACTCTGATCTAAAAATTATACAATTAAAAAATAAAATAATTTTAACCAAAATTTAAAACAAAATAACATTTTAATTAAAAAAAAAAATCAATTTAAAAATTACCAATAACTAAAACGATTTATTTGTTATATTAATTTTAAATTTTATTTAAAAAAACTCTGATCTAAAAATTATACCAATTAAAAAATAATGTCGTTCCACTTCAGCTTTAATTAGATATTTGATATCATTCACTTTATGGTTAGGTACCCATATTGTTCTAAACATCAATTTTATAAAATTGTTGTTATAATTTATTAATATTATATTTCACTTCAGCTTTAATTAAATATTTTGATGTGGCTTAACAAACTATAATTCACTTTATAGTTAGGTAAGTATATTGTTTTAAATGTCAATATTATAAATTTGTTGTTATAATTGATCAATACTATATAGTTAATATTGTTTGTAATAAGATTTTGGAATTTCGCTGAAAATATTTCAAGCATTTGCACATGATAAATGTCCTGGCCCGGATGGTTGGCCTGCAGAATTCTACTGTCATTTTTTTGATATCATGGGAAGGAGATTACCACTATGGTGGAACAAGGCCGGTTACTGAGACATATCCCCACTAACATGAATGCTACATTCATTGCTCTTATTGCCAAGAAATCTGAACCAGAGACCTTCGACGATTATCGGCCCATTTCTTTATGTAATCTGATCTACAAGATCTCATCCAAGATCATTGCTAATAGGCTGGAAGAATTTTTAGCAAAACATATTGAGAAGGAACAATATGGTTTTTAAAAGGTAGATCCATTCATGACACAGTGGCTATTACTCAAGAGGTTTTACATTCTATGCATGGAGGTAATAAAGAAGGCATTATAATGAAGATTGATTTGCTAAAGGCCTATGATAGAGCCAACTGGTCGTATATCAGAATATTACTTCTAAAGATGGGGGTTCCTCTGGGAGCTTTAAGATGGATTATGGGCTGCATATCTTCTGTGAGATATGCTGTACTAATCAATGGGAAGCCTACCCCTTTTTTTAGTGCTGAGAGGGGGCTAAGACAGGGATGCGCGCTTTCTCCGATGATATTTATTCTGCTGATGAATGGATTCAGTCGACTTATGCACATGGCGACCAGAGCTGGATACTTCGCTAGTTTCAGCTTTTCAAATGCTGTAAGTATAACCCATTCGCTCTTTGTTGATGATCTATTGATTTTTGGGGCTTTAATAAGAAAGTATTGGTTTTATGTTCATTATCTCCTGAACTGATTCGCGGCGGCGACGGGTCTTTGTATGAACAAGGGAAAATCTTTTTTTCTCTTTGATCAGGGAGATGATGATGAGATTTCGTTCATTGCTATTTTTCTGGGGGTTGGGAAAATTCGTGCGTCGGAAGGCTTCATTTATCTTGGTTTCAGAATGAAACCCAATGCATATAAGAACAAGGACTGGATGTGGTTCGTTGAGAAATTTAAGAAGAAAATATCAAATTGGACTCATAGATATTTATCTTTGGGGGGGCATTACATCCTAGTCCAAGCGGTTTTATCTCAGTTAGTTATCTATTGGGGAAACCTGTATTTTTTACCATAGGGTATCATTGACCGAATCAGATCTTATATATCTCATTTTCTGTGGGGGGAGACGGACTCTAATAAAAAATTTCACCTATGTAAATTGGAGGTGCTATTCTGTCCAAAGAAGCTCGGCAGATGGGGCATTCTTAATCCTAGAGCTTTCAACGAAGCTCTGCTTAATAAATCTCTATGGAGGGCTCTCACCAGAAAATGAATTTGGACAGACATTATTGCTGCAAAATACTTTCAAAGAGACGCCTTAAGATTCCTGTACAGTAGACAGGTGCATTATCCAAAAGGTGGGTCGGCTATTTGGAACAGTTTGATTAAAGTACATATTACGTTGGCTGAAGGTCTGATATGGGTTTTTGGCAATGGTCATAATATACAAATATGTGGGGATAAGTTACTGGGCTTGAATGAAATTATGTTTATGAGTGATGGACTGAAGCACATATTTTATACGAGAGGCGTATTTTATCTCCGACAACTGATTGATCACTGGGAGCATTATGCCCCGGTATTTAAGACTGCGGCTCAGCTGGAATTACCCGATCGACATGCTCTGGAGTGGTCAAAGTATAGAGAAAGACTTCAGGGTGCCAGACTCACCTTTAATATGAAGGGTGATTATCTGACGTGGGCGGGGTCCTTAAAGGAGGGCTCTTTGGTGGCTAAACAACTATATTATAATATTACCCTTTATCACAATTTTATTCATATGGAGATGGGATTTGAGGTATTTTGGAAAAGGAATCTGCCAACTAAAATTCTACTTTTCGGATGGCTTGTATGGAGGAGGAAGATTTTAACATGGGACAATCTAATTCGCAGAGGATATCACGGCCCCAATAGATGCATTTTCTGTTATAGTGCGGAGGAATCTATAAACCACATCTTTTTCACTTGCCCATGAGTTGTCAAGTTATGGTCACTATTCTGCAAGCCTATTCTGGGGACGGATTGAGCTCCTAATAATTTTCTGGAAGCTGCACTCCATTGGGATAGGTACAAGGGAAATTTCCAATCCCTTCCCTTTTTCTTTATCTGGGAAATTTGGCGGTGTAGAAATAGATTCATTTTTGACAATGTACCGATCAATCTTCGTCGGGTATATGGAGCAATCATGTTGTGGATTTGGGGAAGAGTGTCTCACACTCCCGACATACAGGACACATCGAGGCGCATTAGGCCTCACTCCATCTCCCTTCCGGCTATATTTTTTGACGGAGCATGTAGTGGTGGGGTTATGGGATGTGGTGCCTGGCTGAAGTTATCAGAGGTGGAAAGAATCGAGATAGCTTGGAACGGTGGTAAAGGATCTAACAATCTTGCCGAGCTTATGGCCATATGGTGTGGCCTTCTCGCAGCAGTCAACTTGGGACTAGAGGGGGTATCGATATATGGAGACTCAAAGCTCATCATTGACTCTATGAATGGTAAAGCGACAAATTCAACTATATTTAGTCATGGATGGTTTAGGAGGGCTAGACACCTATGGGAACTTCTGAAATGCTCGCCCATTATCCACATATATAGGGAGCACAATACAAGAGCTGAAAAGTTATCAAAAATGGGCGTGAATATGATTTTCGGTATTTTGCAGGTATCTCAGTATAGGCACCACAAAAATATTTGTATAGGAAACATTCCGATCCCCTGATTTTTTGATATTTTCTCCATGGGATTTTTGACTTACAGTTTTTGTCTTTGGATCATAATTTTCACTAAATATATTATCAAGCGAGCCTGAAAATTGAATCAAGCGAGCCGGCAATTATTGTCAAGCGAGCCGGCCACTATTTAGCAAGCGAGCCTGCAAATTTTCAAAAGAACAATATTATTTTGCTGTTTTTGTTTCAGTTACATGTTCAATTGAATGTGACGTGCACATCCCAACAACTTTCTCAACTACTCACTATGATTGCTGTGTATCGCGCTGGAGGTTCTTGGATTCATGCGGTTTTTATTGATTAACAGTACTTTTGAACATGGCTGATATTTCCTTGTCTCTCAGACAACGTTTTCTAATTGTAGAAGGATGCGATCATGTTGAGAAAATCTGTTGTATTCACCATGCATTTGTATCTGCCAGATTCTGAAGTGATTATCGATCATGGTCTTCATATAGTTTGCTATATGCTAATATATAGTATCAGATATAGTTAGGTGCAAAAACCATGATGTTACATAAATGTAAGAAATATGTACTATATTTATATCCCTATATAATACAGCTGTTTTTTTCTCTCTGAAAAAAAATGAACTTTTCATTTAATTTTTTGGTTTGTTAAATTGTTTGAATTCAATTTTTAAAGTGAGTTTTCCATTTAATTTATTGGTTTGTTAAATTGTTTGAGTTTGATTATAGGTTTGACATGTGGCTTGAGACACTGTTAAATTATTTATAGATAGTGTGGTGGTTTGAGAAATTATCAAAAACACCTACATATAGCACTTGGCCTTGGCCACACCAATCCTTAACATGGTTGGATTTTTGCCCACGAAATTTTGAACCAACAACCTTAGCACCACAAAGTTACTTAACAATACATCCCATCACCATCTATTCTACCTCCAGTAAACCTACTCTTTCCATTTGTTTATATTTATATTTGATTTGTTTTGTAAGTTTTAACCACTCATTTAAAATTTTAAAATAGATGTAATAAAGATATCAATGAAATACCCATATATCATATGATTTAATTTTGAAATATTATTATTTATAATATAAAATATTCAACCACTTATTAGTTTTTTTTGAAAATATATCATATGATAAAAACTAATATGTTACCATTAACAAAATGTATAAAAAATATCATTTTTGGGGATTCAACTGCGTTAATTCATTCATCTATGACCATTTCCATGAGAGGTAGTCATAACCAGGACTTTCGGGGAGGTTACCCATATCTATGACCATTTCCATGAGAGGTAGTCGTAATCATGATTTCCGGGGAGGTCACCTATATCAATGACTATTTCCATGAGAGGTAGTCGTAACCAGGACTTCCCGGGAGGTCATCCATCCCAGATCGCTTTGGCTCAAGTGCACTCAACTGTGGAGTTTTCCCCACAATCAAGCCCACTTAGCTTGCTAATTTGCAAAACCTTAACAAGTATTATGCCTCATGAACCATTAAAATAGAGCTCCACTCCATACTTAAAAACTTATAACTATAAAATGTACTTAATAATGCATAAAAATAAAATATTTAATTAGATTAATATGGAAATATAATTTATTACTTAGAAATAATTAAATTGGCCTAATTCCGAAAGATATTTTTTAGATATAAATGGACTCCGACAGTAAGGATAATATAATCCACATAAATGCAAAATACAACGTTAGAATAAATCAAAGTCGGTAAACTTTGGATTCGAGTGTGGGTTACTTTTCCCCTCAGCCACATAGCGTGTGTGACTAATAAACACGGACTTAACGTGTGTGACCAACCGACGTATGTGAGGCTTTAGCTTAGCCACCGCAAAATCCCAAAAAAAAAGGGGTGGGCAAAATTTCAAACAAATAGGATGACGTGGAGAATGACTTCCATAACAAATAGGATGACGTGGAGAATGATTTCCATTGAGAAAAAAACAACAAGGTTATGGTTTTGACACATGGAAATGCAACGTGGCAAATGAAATAGTAAAATTCGTAGACTTAATGCCACGTTGCCAATTGAAATCCCACATGTCAATAGATTGACGCTGTCGTAGTGAAAGCACGGTCACATGGAACCTGTTGGGAGTCTTGATATCATGGTCACATGGAACCTGTTGTTAGTCTTGAGGGGCATTTCTTGTCTGAAGAATCGTGCGAGAGTCTGATTTCTTTAAATTTCGGTGACCCACGTAGCACTCCGGAAGCATTGAGAAGCTTTGGAAAAGCCGTGGACGATAACCTCTCGAATGTTATAAACGGCAGCTGGGTGAGGAAAATGGTAGCGCAGCAGCAGCACTCGCTTGGTGGATTACCTCTTTGCCTTTCTGGAATACAAAATTCGTGTCAGGTAAGCGAGTATTCGTGTCAGGTAAGCGAGTTTCGATTATTAACCTGCTTTACAATGTCAGTTAAAGGTTTCTTTGCGGAAATGAAGTATTCTTTTCACAGAATTTAGAGTCTATATGGAAACTGAACTAAATTTCGGTGCATGTTTCCGTGGATTGATCGCTCTTGCTATTTTTTAGGTGGGAGGAAAATTAGTTTGTCTGGTTAAAATGTCAGGATATCGAGGGTATCAGTTGACTGATTCCGATTTTAGCAGAATTTAGGAGCATTTTGTGGGATGATTTGCACTGTACTTGTAAGCTTGCCAAAACTGAAAATTTTGCAATCTATTGGCAAATTTATGTTCAAATGTTTCTGAATTTTCTGATCCGGCCTTTGGTTGTGTATTTATCCTTTTAATACTTCTTCTGTTTCGCGCTTTGTTTGCCCTAAAACAAGGGCAAACACCTTTGTTTTTGCATCATATCAGAAGCTTTAAAGAATTGAGCGGCTTCCGGGTATCTATTTATCCTCTCGTTCTTCAACAACTGCAGAGAATTTCTTCTTTTGTTCTTCAACAACTCCAGAGAATTTCGGGAGTTCGATGTTCTCTAGTAGATGATTCTTTAGTATTTTGTACAGCTTAGAGGCTTTAGAATGAACAAAAAGTCTGTGCATAACTTGATATCTTGGAGTCTTTGTCGATCATATATATATATATACACACACGCGGTTTCGATTTTTGTTTTGTAACATCGTTATTTTGTTCTTCATTTTTCGTTTTAATTTTGTAGAAATCTTAAGATATTATGATGTTCAATCATTGATCTCTGGGTTTTTAACATGTTCTTGTAGGAAATAATGGTGGATCAGCTTTCAGGCCTTATATCTCCATTTTTGTTCTCTTAGATGTCTTTATAAATTTCAGTCATTGATCTCCATTTCTCGAGCAGTTTTGTCTGTAGTCCGTTTCAATTTTGTATAAATATTAGATATTATGATGTTCAATCATTGATCTATGGGGTTTAAGTAGTTCTTGTAGCCAGCTTTCAGGCCTTATATCTCCATTTTTGTTCTCTTAGATGTTTTTATAAATTTCAGTCATTGATCTCCATTTCTGGAGCACTCTTGTCTGTAGTATTTCGTAACTTAGAAGCCTAGATTGAACGTAGTTGCGATTTTCAATATCTTAGTTGTGATTTTCCGTCTCTTTGTAGAGGGATTAGTTTTTGACGCCTTTATATCTCCATTTCTTGTTCTTTTAGATGCTCTCATCAATTTCAGTTATTGATCTCCATTTTTGCAGCAGATTTGCTCTCGTATGTCTAGTATTTCACAACTTAGTAGCCTAGAACGAACATAGTTGCGATCTTCAGTGTCTTTAGCGATTGCTTAGTTGTTAGCTGGTGTGGTTATAAATCAGTTTCGATGAATATTTTCAGTTGGACGTTATAAATCAGTTTCAATGGATATTTTCAGTCAGAAACTTATATTTTCAGTTGGAGGTTATAAATCAGTTTCAATGAATATTTTCACTCAGCAACTTCAATCATTGATCTGTTTAGAATATAACAAGCTCTATACAAGAAAAAACACAGTTTTTTAAAGAATAAATTAGTTGAGCAGTTTTCTGTCCTTTATTCTTCCTTCTTCCGAAGATCAGTCATTGATCTCCATTTCTGCAGCAGATTTTCTCTCTTTTCTCTATCATCTCAAGTTTTTCTATACAAGAAAACACGGTTTTTTTAAGAATAAATTAGTTGAGCAGTTTTCTGGCCTTTATTGTTCCTTCTTCCAAAGTTCAGTCATTGATCTCCATTTCTGCAGCAGATTTTCTCTCTTTTCTCTCTCATATCAAGTTTTTATACAAGAAAACACAGTTCGTTCTTGCGAAGTTCAGTCATTGATCTCCATTTCTGCAGCGGATTTTCTCTCTTTTCTCTCTCATCTCAAGATTTTCATAACTTATAGCATATATCAACATAGTTGTGATCTTCTGTCTTCAGTCTCTTCATCAAGTTTGTGATGAATTTAGCGGCGCAGTTTTTGGTTCTAAAATGTGGTTACAAATCAGTGTCCATGAATATTTTAGGTCAGAAAATTTAATCGTTGATTTGTGAGGAATTTTAACAAGCTCTGTACAAGGAAAATCTGTCTTTTTCACTTTCCATCCAGAAAATTTAATAATTGATCTGTGAAGAATTCTACAAAGCTCTGTAGAAGAAAATATGTTTTTTCACTTTTCGGACAGAAAATCTCTTAAGAATTTAATGAGCCCTGTATAAAATCGCTGACTGTTGTTTGCCCGTCCAGTAAACTTATGTACAATTTCATATTCACACCAAACCTGGCGGTAAACCATTAAACTTCTGTATAATTTCATATTCACACCAAACCTGGCGGTATTTCAGCAATCTTTAACGAACTCAGTTGTTTCTGAGCCGTGAGCATCCCATTTAAAGACCTTAATTCATTTCGCAGGTGCAGGGTTCGATTCGCCATCAATTCTTAAGATTCCGGCAGATCTCTTTTCTCGGAACGGAGATTTCCTTCTCGCCAGCAAATTCTATGGACTCTTTCTCACCTAACCCGAGGTGAGTTATCAGCATCCGATGTTAAGGATACAAACTTTCGGATCCGGTTCTCTTTGATATTTCGCACTAATCTCATACTCTGAAATCTCAGATTACTCGCAAATGGTAATCAAACTTCAGGAACTGAAACCTCTGAAAGGGACATGACCATACAAGAATGGCAGACCATACAAGAAGACATGACCATACAAGAATGGCCTCATCTTGCTTTGCTTCTAGAGTACGTTTTCGAGATTCGATCCGTGCCTTCTGGAAAATTCATGTCTGAATTGATTTCAAACTCTGTTTAACTTGTTGTGTTCTAATGCCTTAAGGATTTGGTTATGTAGAATGGAGGATCATGAGCAAAGAAGAGAGGCCATAAGAAAAAGGAGATTACACAGGAGACTATTATCTAATTATGCAGATGAAGATCGCTCCCTAATGGGAGGAAACAGAGATCGGCTTCATAATCTTATTGAACAAGTGACGAGAGATCCTACATTCAAACAAAATTTTTACTCAAGTATTCGCCATCACGTTTGTGCCAAGGCGGCATAAGAACGCTTGTGCCATCTCCTGTAAAAGACGAGAGTGATGGTGAGACCTTTTTACTGTATAGATCTGAACAATTCTCAGAAATGATAATTTACAAGTCAATGGAGAAGTTCGCCATATTTCTACATATTCGATTGATTATCTTAGAGTGCTTAAGTCTGCTATTGTTCTTCATTACGAGCGAACATTTTAATTACTGTGTAAAAGATGGCAGAGGCAAATATCCCAACTACTCACTTTCATATGAAATCTGGTAGTTCTTCTTTCCATACCATACCTGAAAATGTGTATAAACAGGATTTAAACTGATTTCGCTTATCCAAACATTCATCTCCACAACCTCTAATTTAATCAAGATGCAGTTTGATCAAAATACAACAAATAAACATTTATCTCCACAACCTCTAATTTAATCAAGAGGCAGTTGGATCAAAACACGACAAACAAACGGAACACATTTTCGACCATAGACTTTTCTCGAGAGCATACAATGAACAAATTTTCTTTCTTTCTCCATGGAAAATGGATTTTAACTTTCTCCATGATGGAATGGAATAATGGAATAAACAAATTTTCTTTTGCAGTGTACGGAACAACATTTCTTCATTGTCCACAATTTTTCTCTTTCCCGCCTTGTGAATGTGGAACAAACATTTCTAGCTTTTGCAAACTTTCTTTTCGCAATATGAACTCTATTTATCAGCCGGTTTTGTTAACTAAAAAACCACACGTTTTCTGATATCCGGCCGATAAAAAATTGAAATCTGGACAATCTGTTGCTCCGGATTGCAATTTCTCAGAAACTCGAGAACAAGGGAGAACTCCACCACCCGTCAATGGGTGTGACTCAGAAGGAAAACCTACTTCCGTGTCCGTGTCAACGTCGAATTCGAAGAAAATGGAAACCCCAACCACCCCGTCGATGGGTGTGACTCGAAGTAAAACCCCACCAGCCCGTCAACGTCAATGGGTGCCAGTCAAAAGCGAAACTCACTAGCCAGTCAATGTCAATGGCTGTGATTAAGTCGGCCATGTCTAGTGCGGATTTTGAAATATTCCAAAAAAAATCGAATGGTCTTTCTCCTTCCTGTACGATAAGGATTGTGATTAAGTCGGCCATGTCTAGTGTGGATTTTAAAATATTCCAAAAAATTCGAATGGTCTTTCTCCTTACCATACGATAACGATAAGGATTGCAGAATTTGAATTTCAAACAGAGAAAACCTCACCAACCCCTCAAGCGGTGTGACTAAAAGGAAAAGCCCACTACCCTCGAAGATCCCACCATCCTAAACACCATCGACCAGCCCACTACCCTGGAAAATCCGGACAGATTAAGTCGGCCATGTCTAGTGTGGATTTTAAAATATTCCAAAAAATTCGAATGGTCTTTCTCCTTACCATACGATAACGATAAGGATTGCAGAATTTGAATTTCAAACAGAGAAAACCTCACCAACCCCTCAAGCGGTGTGACTAAAAGGAAAAGCCCACTACCCTCGAAGATCCCACCATCCTAAACACCATCGACCAGCCCACTACCCTGGAAAATCCTACCATCCGGTCAATGGGTGTGATTAATTTGGCCGGCCATGTCTATTGCATATGTCAGAGTGAGACTAAAGAGGAAAAACCCCACCATCATGTGGATCAGATTTTAAATTTCTAAATGGAGATGAACTAAGTTAATAGTTTAAAATTTAATATTTAATTAGTGATGCTCAAAGATGAGCAAATTTATCCTGATCCAGCAATCGGTGTTTAATTCCCACTAATTAATTATTAAACAAATACACGCCCAATCAAATTTATGTATCCCAATACACGACCTAGCAAATTTATCCCAATCCTGCATTCGGAATTTTAATTTTTAATTGGTGAACAAATACACGACCACACCCATTACTTGTGCGCCCTCCCTACCATGCTAGCGTTTGTCGTGGAGACAAACTCGGATTTCGTACGACCCTTGTCAATTGGTAAGTGTCCTCCCCTCCCTTCCACGCTGGGGTTTGACGTGGCGACAAGCTCAAATTTCATACGACACTTATCAATTGGTAAGTGCCACATGTTGTGGTTGTGAATGCATTAAATTGTCTGGGGTTTTCTCCAACGTGTTTTGTGGCATGTCGTCGTTGACCTATGCTATCTTGTTCGAGTCCTATGCTATCTTGTTCGAGTCCGGTGTGTGGGAATTGTGGTGAATACATCAAATTTCGCCTTAAACCCTTTGTCTAGGGTTTTTTCTAGCTCGTTTTGTGGCATGTCTTCGCTGACTTGTGCTATCTTGTTTGGGCCCAGTGTGTGGGAAGTGTGGTCTGCTAACGATGGCTCCTTTCGGCTATAGTACTAGTTCCCTTGGTCCACCATTCTAGTGCTGCTCACTAGACATTGTTGTTTGCAGAGGTTCGTTTCTTGTTTAGGGTTGCGCCTATGGTTGCTTTACGTGTTTCGTGGGAGGTTAAACTGTGGCTTTGTGGTTGTTCGCTCTGTTTCGTGGGGGTAGTGGTATCCAAGATCACTGATTGAACTATATTGTTCTTTTCGTTTGATGCCTCATTATGCACTATCTTCTTCCATTGATCTCTTGTCCACAAAAAAATGAACAATTTCATTGTTCAATTCTGTTGGTTGTGAAGGCATGTTCATGCTTTGTTTATTAGTTTTTGAGACGCTATGTTTGTTCAAGTTAATCATGGCTTCTTCCAACCATGATGGTGGGGTTATTTGACTTGGCAATGTCAATTGGTCATTGTTGCTTCTTAGTGCAATATCAACAATGTCATTTTCCACTAATCGTCATTGTCAATTGCATTTTCAATGATGTTATTAACAATATCAACAACAAAAGTCTCATGTGCTTTAGTTGGTAGAACAACCTCCATGTTACTATCAATTGGTTCATGATTATATTGTGTTTCACATACATGTTCCTCATCATCACCATATAAGTGTCTTTGAGAGAATGAAATCATATTACTAGCTGCAACCCCATCATTATGTTCATCTATTTATTGCACTTCAACACCTGTTTGGACATGCTCTTATTCTTGACCATCCACATGAAATGTCTGGCTACAACCAATATTATACATAAGAGCATCATAATTCAGTGGTAAGATTCCAATCCCTTTAAAGCCAACCTTGATATTTGTTGATGTAGATCGTTTTTAAACACTTTACTTACAAGCTCTGCTAGCTCAAACCTTTTCACCCCAACTCCTGGATTATTAAGAGAATTTTGAGGTTTAAAAAAGATATCCTAAGGAAATAATAAAATAATAGCTAAACCAATAAAATAATATTTATAAATTTTCAATTCACTTTTTGTACTACAATCCATGTAACCATAGTTAAATTCAATTCAAAAGTTGTACCAAAATAAAATTAATTAAAAAATTAATTGTACCAAAATAAAATTAATTAAAAAATTGTATTGATGTGACTATAAATAAGAATGAGCTTTTCAAGAAAAAATCATTATCATTGAACAACTAATACATTTGTTTTTTGTACTTAAATAACTTAAAATAAAATATAAATATAAATGTATACATTATTAATTATATTATATGCTATTAATTAAAATTTGTATTATCTAAATTTTATAATAACATGTAATTAATATATTATATAAAAATAATATAATATAATAACTGCATAGGGATATGCATTGTTTTTTTCAAAAAATATGAAATGATAACAATATATTTTTATTCAAAAAGTGTGAAATGACATTTATTATGAGTACTTTACTTTGAGTTTATAAGTACTTAGAGCACTACCATGGTTAACCATGAATTTTTATTCACCATTTAGAATGTGACAAGTAAGTACCTTTAACTCAAGCAATGCCACCTCAACCATTAGGGATGACGTCATTCTTTAAATTGTGATTGGTTCTCATAAAGTGAATTTTGATTGTACATTTTCCTTAGGAGGCCCATTTTAGACTTCAAAATTCCCCTAATGTTCCATTCATACAGCACGCTTTGACATGAAATAGTTCCTGAAAGGGACAAATACACTAACATCAAGGGGTTGCAATTTGTGACTAGTAAGAGCGAGAAATGTTAACAGGCGATGTCAAAATTGTTTGCTTCCTCAATTGTTTGTATAACAATGTGGCTTCCATGGCTATCTAATATCAATAAGTTTATGTTATTAGGTGATACACTACCTACTACAGATGCAACAAAGTGACAAAGCTAATTTAAAAAAGGTTTTTTAGTCATCCATGCACGGGGATGTTCAACCACGCATACACCTGGTTCACAATTTTGTATATAGTTTTTCGGTTGATTTTTAACTTTGAATAGATAAAATCCTAGGATTGAAGCATCAATTGCATTGACACAACATAGAATAATTATCCACTCCTTGATCTTAGTCAAAATCTTTGGCATGTTTCGACTCTTTCTCTCTTGGCAATTATCCGCGTGCCACAATTCCTTCCTGCCTGTAAACATGTTTCATCACAGTTCTATATATGGTCTACACCATAAGAATTCTTATCATATGTACTAGAAAAAGTGTCATAGAACTTACATACTATTGGAAGGCTCAAATTTAATGTTGTCTCTGTCAATGCGTTCAGTTGTATGGTTTGGATGCCTTTTTTTTATACCCAAACCACCATGATTTACCAGAAAACCCATCTTTGAATGAATTTGACCTCACTTGACAGACTTGAACAACTGTAGATTTGAGTTGTATCAACTCTAGTCTATGTCCTAATTGGGCCATCTCTTTACACCACTCAATCACTTCGGCCTCCTCCTCTTAAGTCATAATTGTAAGAGGCCCTCTACGTTTTGTATGAGTGAACCCATTTACCCAATAATGTATTGATGATGGAGGAATACTATGTTTTTTTCTAATGCCCGAACTGAATATCCATTAAACTCTATGTCGTCAATTGCACTTAACATGTTTTTTTTTTACCAACCTCTTATAGTGTTGATCTTTTAGTTGAACTTTTCTCTTACACTGTGGTTGATGGTGGATCTGTGGCTAACAATGTGACAACATCAACTTCAGTCACATGGTCATCCTCAGCGACATTGTTGGGAGCATTGTTGAGATTCACATCCTCTGTCATGTCCTCATCTGATGAAGGGCATCGCCGCTAGGCACTCTTGGTCACTCGCCTGTCACTTTTCCTTATACGAGCAACATAACTAACTCTTTCCCTAGATGCAACTACCTACAAAATTATTGCATGCATTTAGTTAAGAATAATTGAAATCATGCTTTCATACAAACCAATAGTATTTCTACTTTATTACAGGCAATTATCAACATGTATGTTAGTAGTAGTTTAATAGATTTTCATACATATGCCTTTTTGACAGTGTCTTTGAAAAATCAAATCTAGTTGCATGTCTTCAAATATATCAGTGATTGTTTTTTTATAACTTGTTTTTACACTTAAAATACCATCATTGTATTTGCACTTGGAAAACTATTGTTAGTGTGTTGAAATTGACTTGGAATTCGATGTATGTCTTCAATTATATGTTTTGGATAAAATGTTTTATGCGTTATAGGTGGAATTTCAACTAAAAAAAATGATTTTTCTGGTTAAGATGTTGATCTGGTCTAGTTCTTTTTTTAAAATTGTTGTTTGACTCAAATTGTTTAACCTCATGTTTTTCAATATTGTTATTCATAATCATCAAAATCTCCGGGTATGGAGGAAGTTGTAGGCTTGCCTTGCTAAAGGAATTTAGCAACTCCATAGAAGCTTTATGCTTGCCTTAGTAATGGTTAGTGATTCTCCTATTGTGGGAATGGTTCTGAGTTTGTCAATATTGATATTCCTATAGACAACACTCTTCAGGCTTAAAGGAAGCTCTAGGAGGAATTTAAACTAAAAAAAGTGACACTTGGTTCATTTTATGGTTAAGATGTTGATATGGTCTAGTTATTGTTCTTTGAATTACATTGTTTAGCCTCATGTTTGTCATTATTATTATTCCTAATCATCATAATCTCCACACATGAAGGAAGTTGTAGGCTTGCCTTTCAAAGGAATTTAGTAGCTCAATAGAAGCTCTAGGCTTTCCTTAGTAATGGTTAGTGATTCTCCTATTGTAGGAATGGTTCCGAGTTTGTCAATATTGCTATTCCTATAGATAACACTCTTCAGGCATGAAGGAAGTTTTAGGAGAGATTTAAACTAAAAAAATCTGACACCTGGTTCATTTTATGGTTAAGATGTTGATATGGTCTAGTTATTGTGGTTTGACTTAAATTAAATCCTTAAATATTGAAAATTGTAAAGCCCACTAAATTTTGAATTAGATATGGCAGAATTTGTTGCAACCAGCGTCAAATCGAAGTGCTCGTTGTTTTGAATACTGGGAGCTCAAGTTATAGCCCGCTGACCGTTTTCCCAAACAGACAAAATCTCTCATGAGTGGGCTTGCAAATAAGTCCATCTCGTAAGAAGGCGGTTGAAGGGATATCTCTGCGACTGGATCGAATCCCCACCAGCGTGATGTGACTATTGTTAAGAGAGACAACTCGTTGTTACACAGTAATTTGTCACTGTCCCTGCAATCCCCATTTCGCCAATTGGAGGGTCATTTTCGTGACCTGTGAGCAGTGTCATGCCTTGCAAATACCATCATTGCATCCCTTTCCATGAGGACAACATTCCTTCTGTTGATCATTTCCTGAGCAAACCCCTAAAAACACCTGTTTTTTCCTTGGTGCTGGTAGCCCGTTATGTCCTCGCGCCAATGAGGAAAATTAACACTGAGCCCGCGCTAGTTGGCGCTTTGTCCCAGTTAAGCACCTACACCAATCTGCTTATGGAAAGTTTTTTAAAAAAAGAGGCGAAGTTTTGATTACAACAACTTCATGGATGAGTCATGAGGAGTGGTTTCAACTGAATAACCACGACCTTCCTCCTTTGGCCTCTTGTTTCCACCTTATGAGGAACCTCCCAAGGGATAAGGCCTCCCTTCCACTATTGTAGGGATCCCAACCTCCTCCTCTCCTCCATAAATATAGCCATCTTCCATTGATGAAGGGGCTGAATGGTTGAGCCTTAGTAGTCTTAGTAGCCTGAATAGAGCTGAATCAATAGTAAGGAGATTATCGTCAAACCATTGAAGAGAGAGAGACTTGTCCCATTCCTGACGAGCTTTACCGAGACGTATTCCGATGTCGACCCGCTGAAGGAAGATCCAGCGTCAAAGCGCAGGTTGTATCTTTATTTGTATTGATTAATGATAAGCGACTTTGGTTATGGTTCCACTCGTATTGTTCATACTTTGTGATCATGAGTTGTATCTTCTCTGACTGATACATAATTGCATATATTAGGTTTTACACTTGTGTGTTTGTCGTGTTTCTTGTATGTGCAGGTGTTTGATCGCGACAAGCGGGAGAATTGTGATCTGTCGGAGCAAGGAAACGGGAGCGCTATCTTCTCTGCGAACAACAGCGTTGGACTTAAGGTAGGCCTTCTTCGCAATTTGGTCTATTGCAATTAGGAACTTGCGCCTTAGCGTGATACGATTATTGCTAGACCCGATCTGGGTTAGTAGGGATTGCCTCTGTTTGCAGAGGGGATTTACCTCTCCAAAAAATTGGCAACTCCACTGGGGAGACATTGATTGGAGTTTGTCTTGTCTTTTCGGTTGATTTTGGTCTTTGTCTGCTTGATCAGCTCTTTTGGTTCGCTTTTTTCTAGTGTTAAACCTCTGTTCAGCTCCAGAGGATCAGATCTGACCTCTGCTTTTCTGAAATTTTCATATTTTCATGGTTGGCTTGATTGGTGGTTTCCACCATGACAGTCACGCCAATTGGCGCACGTTTCCAGTTCATAACTTGCGCCATCCCCTGTCTAGCGCAGATTACAGCCGAACAGTCGCACCATTTCCTGTAGGTGCTAGGGTTTTCCCTTGTTCGGGAGTTTTTATGGTCAGTATTTTTTCTTTTGGGTTAGTTTTATATTTTGCTTGAAGTGGTGAGTCTGGTCTTGGTTGGGAGAAATTCTTTGTTTTTTCATTTTCAGGCATTGACGCTTGTTGTCAGTTAGCAATCCACGCCAATTGGCCATTGGCGCTAGTTGTCAGTGAGCAAGTCGCGCCAGTTGGTGCTAATTTCACCTACAAAAGTTGTGCCAATTTTAGGGTGTGAAAAATTGAGATTTTTTTTTTCCCTAAATCCTTCACTAGTGTGTCTTTCCCTTCCGGTCTTTTATCTATATGAGCATAGATTACATTGCTCATTGTTTGAAATGTCTTCTCTCCATGATTGCTTGATGTAAAAGGGAATGAATGCCTTGTTTTGAATTCATACTTTGGAAGTCCTTTTTGTGCTTGACCTCATATGTCTTGTAGCCTTTTAAGGAATTTCGTTATAAAGTGTTTGAAACAATGATTGCATTCTTAGTGTTTGTTTACATCTCTTTTTCATTCATCCTTTCATTAAGGAGTTTTGCATTCATTTAGTTTTCGTCTGAAAATTTTCTTTTCGTTAAAATGCATTAGATCATATTGCATTGAAAAGTATTTTTTGAGATCCATCATTGAACTTAGATTACATTGTTTAATGATTGAAAGCTAAAAATCGCTTTGAGTGCATTCTCTTTCATTAAAAGCATGCATTAAGTAGATTCTCATTTCATCGAAAAATGCATTGAGTGCATTCTTATCATTTCAAAAGAAAAATGAAATTGTGCATAGATTACAATTGAATAGTTTTCGGAAAAGAGAATTTTGCATAGATTACATTGCATTATTCGCATCGTGATGCTTGAGATTACTTTTGGATGGTGAAAGTCATCTAGTTTGGAAAAAATTTTCGTTTGCAGTGTTGTTGTCTGTTGCATCATTGTTTGAAGCTCTTCCCTTTACTAGATAACATTCATTGAATTGAAAGATTTCTTTTCTCATATAGTTGCATATAGGAGATTGTCAGATGACATGCGGTAGGGCCATGAAATTGAAACATAATTGAAGATCAACACTAAAATGTATGCAATTTACCTTAAGGCAGCATTGAAACATTAACGAAATATTTAGAGGTCTAGGCTAGTGACGTGTTCCGGCGTCGTTAAACTTAGTAGTTGTCGTTCGCCTATTGGCTTTAGACAGCACTAGTACGAACTTGTGCTCATGTACCGTCATGTATATAAAGGGAGACCAAACTAGGTTGATATCCTTTATCCGTAGGAAGCCGAGTTTGCCGCCTTATGCCCGTGATACACTGGACACAGCATTCGGGGAGATTGCCTGCACATACATCAAGTCCTTGGTTGATTTCTCTTTCAATTTTAAAACCAAGGTGTATATTGCAGTTCACGGATATCTGGTACACCCTTTGCCTAGATTACCAGAGTAGTCATTTTGATCTTTTCTGACTCATTAAATTTCAAAAGATCATCAAGCACTTGTCCTTTCACACTTGTTTTAAAATTGAAATAGATAGAGTCACCTTTTACTCGTTTCTTGACTCTTAAAATATGAAACGGTAGAGTCTGGTTTCAATGTTTTAAAAACTAACTGCCCATGAAATATTCCTGGTTAAAGTTAGTTTCCTTAGGGTGTTGTTCTGAAGATCGTTTCTGATGGCAACTTTTCCGGAGTTCACCAACCAAGGAATTCCCTCCAAAGGGAATCCCTAAATCTTTCCTCCTTTTGAAATGTTGGTGGCCTATATGGCAACGTTTGGTCCCTCCCCGGGTTAACCGTTGGGTTGCCCGTTTGTGTTGGGTTGCCCGCTTGGTTGTTTTCAACCTCTTGGTCCCTAATGCTCCATCTCTCGTTCAATCGCTCTCCTCTCACTCCGAACAACGTCATGTTTATTCCAAGGTGGACCTCTCCCCTTCTTCGCCTGTTTCTGCGTCCTCCTCTTCTACTTCGCCTGGTGAAAGTCTGGATTCGAGTAACCAGGTGGCTAAGAAGAAGAAGAAGACAAAGAAGAAGAAGTCTGATAAGCGAGAGGCTAAAGCTGCAGCTACTGCTTCTAAAACACCTCCTCTTGATAAACCTCCCAACCCTCCACGGAAAGTCAAGTTCCCTTGCATGTTGTGCATGGGAGACCATATTCTTCGAGACTTCCTTGGCATTCCCGAGGTGCTCGAAGCATGGTCCAACGGTCGTCCGCCGTTGCCTTTGGCTTCTGGGAGTCAGGTTGGGGGCACGTCTTCAGCTAGTGTTGGTAAAAATCTTAAGAAGCAGGGTAAGCTTTCCAATCCCTGTAAGTTGTGTGGGGGGCACCATGCCATTCACCTTTGTCCGTATATGGATGAAGCCAAGCAAGTTTTGGACAACTCGTCTGTTTCTACGCCATGCTTTCCGGCTGGTTACAAACAACTTTCTTTGAGTCCTCCACCAACTGATCCTATGATTGGTCAAGAGTCATCCTTGGTCGATCCTGCTCCCCCGGAAATTCAAATTCAGGAATCTGTTCCCGACCAACCATTGGTCGTGGGATCGGTTGAGCTGGCCTCGTCCACGGTGCACTAGGTCTTTTCCGTCGAGAGTGGACCTCATAAGCCTCATGTTCTTCTTGTTTCTTCAGATTCCTCAGACTTGGAGAAAGATTCTCCTGTCCCTACATCTCAAGAAGCGGCTCCTCCGCCTACCGTGATGGAGGTCCCGGATGATACCCTTCCCGACTTCGTGATGCAGGTCATTGAGGATGCTCCTTCTTCTATTGTAACACCAGGGGAAGACCATCTCAGTTCGATGGTAGCCCCTCTGAGTAGTTTGGTCGCTTCCTTTGATTGGAATTGATTTCTAGGATACCACCTTCCGTCTTATGTGCCTTTCGAGATAACGGTACAGGCCTTTGGTTTGGTCATACCCAACACCATTATAGAAGAAGGCGCGTCTGTTAGTGTTCTATCCTCAACTACTTGGAAAGCTTTCGGTTCGCCACCGTTTGTGCCTGTTACACAGAATCTATTGGCATTTAACAGAAGAACTAGTCAACTGTTAGGGATCCTTCCAAGGTTACCTGTTACTTTGGGAGGCAAAACCGTCCATATGGACGTGATGGTTGTTCCAGGCCCCTTGGATTTCAATCTGCTCTTGGGGCGTGATTACACCTATGCCATGGGAGCGCTTGTCTCCTCCCTTTTTGTGTGGTCTGTTTTCCACATGAAGGACGGATCGTGACCATTGATCATCGTTCATTCTTTGGTCCTGATGTGGAAACTGGCCTGCTATCATCCCTTCCCGGTTTTTATCTACCCGTTGTATCTGCCCCACCGCAGGTCAACTATGTGGCTACCTACCCCATGCCTGTACTCAGTAATGATGTCGTCATGCATCGTGTGCTGGGGGCATTGGGTCCAAACTTCCAAGACGTTTTCCTTCCATCGGATGGGCAACTCTTGGAAGCTATGACTTCTTATTCATTATGATGAAGTCCATCGGAGCATAGTTCGTTTTCTTGTGTCAAGCTCCTTAAAAAATGAAACAAGCTTGTCGGAGCACAATTCGTTTTCTTGTGTCAAGCTCCTTAAAAAAATGAAACAAGCTCGTCGGTGCAGAGTTCCTTATCTTGTGTCAAGCTCCCTAAAAAATGAAACAAGGTGGTCAGAGCATAGTTCGTTTTCTTGTGTCAAGTTCGTTAAAAATGAAACAAGGTCCTCGGAGTAGAGTTCGTTTTCTTGTGTCAAGCTCCTTAAAAAATGAAACAAGGTCGTCCGAGGATAGTTTGTCTTCTGTATCAACCTCGTTAAAAAATGAAACAAGGTGTCCTGAGGATAGTTCTTTTAATGTGTCAACCTCGTTAAAATAATGAAACACGTTCCCGTTCAATTCGAGTCTTTGTTTAGATCTCATAAAATCCCAGTCGAGTCTTTCTCTTGATCTCGTAATTTGAACCTTCACTTCATCTGCCTTTCATATGGACTGAAGATTGGGGGGCATGTACCTCAAATTGAGTCACCATGCTGGGGGCACGCTTAATTTTTCAAGCATAGTTTGTTTCCGTTTCAAGCTTGTGTAAAAATGAAACTGGTTTCAAGCATAGTTTATCTTTGTTTCGATCTTGTGTAAAAATGAAACCAAATTCAAGCAAAGTTTCTTGATTTCAAGCTTGTGTAAAAATGAAACCATTCCCATTTTACCTCTTGTGATTACCATATTATTAGCCTGTTTTTCCAGATGAGCCTTGGTTTTCTCACTCCATCGTCACTATCAGCTTGGCAGATCATATGCCGTCACTTGGTTGTTTTACCCATTCCCGAGGAACCGCTGCGATGAGTGGTCTTGTTAGCCAACCTCTTAACCTTTACTTGTTCTGAGTAGTTCCACCATTACCGGAACCAGTAGCTACCCTTTATACCACTCGTTCCTCCAGGAGGAGTCATCTTGCAACTCCTTTCTGACTCTCTAAAAATGAAAAGATTGCCGAGTCGCTTGTCGTTTTGATCTCGTTAAAATCGCTGCGAAACGACATCTACCCAATATACGTTTACCCCTTTTTCAGGCTGGGATAGATTATTTACGAAAAAGGAATACCCTAGCCTATTGCGACTAGGAGGCTTTCTCAGACATAGTTTTCTACCTTTTAGGATCCGAGGAACTATCTACGAAAAGGGACTGTTGGAGTTTACTTTTCTGCTGTCTTTTCAAAATCTCTAAACATGAAAAGACATCGAGTTCTCCCTTTGTCAGATTCGTTAAACCCTAATGACATCGGATTCAGTCATAATGACGATATTCGAGTTCCTCCTTCCTAAGGCTCGTTAAATGTACTAGGATGGATTCGTCCAAAGGACAGACTTATATTACAAGCATATGCTATCCCCTTCAAGCTTGTTTTCAAAAATAATTGGGGTACTCGCCAGAAATGGTGGGGAAAAATGGAACCAGTATTATTGTCGTGTCGACAGTATGTCGCTCTTGAACATGGCACTTGTCTACATTTGTGTCGGGTTGGGGACATCTCATCTTGTTTTCTGCTTGCCTCCGTGGGTTTGGGTAATCCCTTTTGACCTCTCATCTGCTCTTTGCCTTGTCATCATGACCTTTGATCTTTTGATGTCAAATACTGCCAAATCCACTGTCGTGCCGCCGATATGTTCAAGAGAAGTTGACCACTGCGAGTTTCAACCTTCCTCTGATTCTCATCTGATCTTGATTCACAAACATTATTTTTCCTCTGTCTCGCGTCGATGATGTGGGAAACACTATGGCCCACCTTCGATCAAGGTCACTTCGTGTTGACTTCAGCTCATTATCCAAGAAGTTGATCTAGATACTCCCTTCTGGTACCTTGGAGCCTGCATGCCTCAATGGTAGGTTCTTCGCATTCGACGTAAGGTTTTCATCATTGACCTTCGATCAGATGCTTCTGCGGGTGTTCGACACCAGCTCACTGTTCACATTCTGTGAATTGTACCTATAGTACCTTGAGGGTCATTGTCATTATTGGTGGTTCCTCTCGCGTCTGTTAACAACTTTCATCATTGGCTGGTAATCAAACGATGTTCTTGCATGTTCGACTTCAGCTCACTTATTCACATGCTTGAACTTGTACTTTTTTCGGGTCGAGATGGAGTGCAAGACCGTGGATTTTGTTTGTTAGAATCCAGGCTGCGATTTTGTGGATTATTATGACTGGTTACATGACTCATTGATTGGATGGATGCGACCATACCTGAGTCTATTTATCGATCCTTACTGGATGGCTGCGTCCATGCCTTGGGTCTTGATTATTGTATACTCTATTACGGATGGCTGCGTCCATACCACACATATATCATGTATTTGAGATATCAGTTGTACTTCTCTACGCAGGTTTTCCGACGGTAGTGTTTTCAGTTGTACACATTCTCGTAAAGCATTTCACCCCTCTCTCTCTCTTGGGCCTCATGCTTTAGGGGGCATATGTTACACAGTAATTTTTCACCGTCCCTGCAATCCCCATTTCACCCATTGGAGGGTCGTTTTCATGACCTGTGAGCAGTGTCTTGCCTTGCAAATACCATCATTGCATCCCATGCCATGAGGACAACATTCCTTCTGTTGATCATTTCCTGAGCAGACCCCTAAAAACACCTGTTTTTTCCTTGGTGCTGGTAGCCCGTTATGTCCTCGTGCCAATGAGGAAAATTAACACTGAGCCCATGCCAGTTGGCGCTCTGTCCCAGTTAAGCACCTGCGCCAATCTGCTTATGGAAAGTTTTTTAAAAAAAGAGGCGAAGTTTTGATTACAACAACTTCCTGGATGAGTCATGCGGAGTGGTTTCGACTGAATAACCACGACCTTCCTCCTTTGGCCTCTTGTTTCCACCTTATGGGGAACCTCCCAAGGGATAAGGCCTCCCTTCCACTATTGTAGGGATCCCAACCTCCTCCTCTTCTCTATAAATATAGCCATCTTCCATTGATGAAGGGGCTGAATGGTTGAGCCTTAGTAGTCTTAGTGGCCTGAATAGAGCTGAATCAATAGTAAGGAGATTATCGTCAGACAGCCAAAGAGAGAGAGACTTGTCCCATTCCCGACGAGCTTTACCGAGACGTATTCCGCTGTCGACCCGCCGAAGGAAGATCCAACGTCAGAGCATAGGTTGTATCTTTCTTTGTATTGATTAATAATAAGCGACTTTGGTTATGGTTCCACTCGTATTGTTCATACTTTGTGATCATGAGTTGTATCTTCTCTGACAGATACATAATTGCATATATTAGGTTTTACGCTTGTGTGTTCGTCGTGTTTCTTGTATGTGCAGGTGTTTGATCGCGACAAGCGGGAGAATTGTGATCTGTCGGAGCAAGGAAACAGGAGCACTATCTTCTCTGCGAACAACAGTGTTGGACTTAAGGTAGGCCTTCTTCACAATTTGGTCTATTGCAATTAGGAACTTGCACCTTAGCGTGATACGATTGTTGCTAGACCCGATTTGGGCTAGTAGGGATCACCTCTGTCCGCAAAGGGGATTTACCTCTCCAACACTAGCCCTGCATAGTTAGGGTGGAAACTTATTGGTAAATCCTATCAGCTATCGTTTATGCACCCACTCTTGCATCTTAAATCAAGGAAAAGCATTTTCACGTTAGATAGATAGAAAATATGGCAAAATTTTGGGTTTGACTGTGTGTTTTGGGTTTTTGAGGGCCAGTGGCAGGCTGCCACTTAGCCTCTCTCCATTGGTCAAAATTCGCATATTATTAATGGTTGATATTGGGTGAAGGTGGACCAATAGCAGGTAGCCACATGGGCCAATGGGAGGCAGCGATGTGGCCTCCCCGCACTGGTCTAAATTTTTATTATGGACATCAAGCAACCCACGAGAGTCGAACTTGTGACCTCCCACCAAGCATCCACAAGCCTTACCGGTAACCCCGCCCCATGTCTCTTGTTATATATGCTTTAAAAAATTTATTTAAAGTTGAATGAAGCGCTCTTTGGGGGTGGGTCGGGGCTAAGCCCCAATAATGGTCACCGCGCCCACAAGAACGAAGAGGGGAGGGCGGGGGACCAGGGGCCAGGTCTTAGCCCCAGCGCCAAGTACGACCAAAATTCAGTCTCAAGGCATTAGATTATGAATTAATGGTCTGAAAAAATGCACCTATGTAGGGTGAAATTGTCGCTCCGTTAGCAATTTTTGGGGTGAATTTGTAGGACAGTTAGCCAGAAGGGAGAATTTGTGGGACGATTACCTGTAAAATTGATGTGAGAGCTTGTAGCTCATAATTTTTGGAATTTTTGGCCAAACTGAGCTCAGAAGAGGTTGCTTAGGCATTTTTGGATGTTCTGAATCTAATGGTAACCTCCAATCTCTGATTTGAGCACATATAAGGAGTCTTTTTGTAGGTTGAAGACTAAGGGTATATGGATCAGTCGGGCTTTTGAGCATAACCTTTTGAGTTTTTATCCAAATTGAGCTCAGAAAGAGGCTGCTTAGGCATTTTTGGATGTTCTAAATCCAATGGTGACTTCTATTTTCTGTTTTTAGCACATCTAAATGGAATTTTTGCAGGTTGGAGGCTAAGGGGTGTATGGATCAAGCAGGGTTTGGTAGCAATTCCTGAGGGTGTTGAGCATGAAGAAGACCTTGTAGGGGTTTCCTCACCTTCATAATTCATTTGCAACAACTGTAACCAACAACGTTCAACTCAGGTTTAACTTCTTTCATCATGAAGTTTTCATTATGTGCTTCAATGTGGAATTAAAGGGTGTACATGATGTTTTAAACTCATTTCAGTTGAAGTATGTCATCTTTGTAGGAGATGTTTTGAGTTGTTTTTGTTGTGAGAGTTCTTTGTAGGAGAACATTACCTTGTAGGGGAAGTAGCCACATGTTTATTTGAAGAAAATTTTTATGTACTTCATTGATACTGAATATATATGAGTGGTCTAGTCATGTTGACAGACCCGGAGATATAGCCCAAGGGGGGTGAACTCAATCAACAAATCTTTTGTCTTGCTCTTCTTTATGCCTACATGGATTATGTGTGTTATGTTCATTATGTTCAACTTCATATGAAAACTAATTCATGTTGAAGAGCATTGAAATAACCTGTTGGTATAAAACCCATTTTTAACCTTGCAAAGCGTTGACACGGTCCTAAGCTTTTTTTTATGTGATTCTAAAGAAGAGGAAAGTGAACACTTCCTCCAATTTCAGATCAGGTTGGAGTTTTTGGCCAAACTGAGCTCAGAAAGAGGCTCCTTAGGGGTTTTTGGATGTTCTTAATCCAATGGTAACCTCCAATTTCTGATTTGAGTACATCTAAGGAGTCTTTTTGCATGTTGAAGACCATGGGTGTATGGATCAATCAGGCTTTTGAGCATAACGTTTTGAGCTTTTATCCAAATTGAGCATATAGAGAGGCTGCTTAGGGGTTTTTGGATGTTCTTAATCCAATGATAACCTCCAATTTATGATTTGAGCACAACTAAGGATCCTTTTTGCAGGTTGAATACTAAGGGTGTATGGATGAATTGGGATTTTGAGTATAACCTTTTGAGCTTTTATCCAAATTGAGCTTAGAAAGAGGTTTCTTGTGGGTTTTTGGATGCTATGAATCCAATGTTGATCTCTAATTTATGTTTTGAGCACATATAAATGGCCTTTTTTTTCAGGTTGGAGTCTATGGGGTGTATGGATAAAGCAAATTTTGGTAGCAATTTTTGAGGTTGTTGAGCATGAAGAAGAAATTGAAGGGTTTCACCACCTTCATAATTCATTTGCAGTAGCTGTAACCAACAAGGTTTTGCTCGGGCTTAATTGATTTCATCATGAAGTTTTCATTATGTGCTTCAATGTGGAATTGAAGGGTGCACATGATGTTTTTAACTCATTTTAGTTGATGTATGTCATCTTTGTAGGATATGTTTTGAGTTGTTGTTGTTGTAAGAGTTCTTTGTAGGAGAACATTACCTTGTAGGGGTAATAGCCACATGTTTATTTGCACTAAAAATTTATGTACTTCATTGATACTGAATATATATGAGTGGTCTAGTCATGTTGAAAACCCTAGAGATGTAGCCCAAGAGGGATGAACTCTGTCAACAAACCCTTTGTCTTGCTCTTCTTTATAGCTACATGGATTATGTGTGTTATGCTAATTATGTTCAGTTGCATATGAAGACTACTAAATGTTGAAGAGACATTGAAATAACCTATTGGTTTAAGATCCATTTTTAAACTTGTAAAGTGTTGACATGGTCCTAAGTTTTGTTTTATGTGTGATCCAGGTGGCTCCAAAGAGACACACAATACAAAGTGGGCTTATGGAAGCTCAAAAATCAAAGTGTTTGGATTGCTCTCGAACCAGCTTCAAGTTGAAGATCTCGTCTTTCTGATTCCAAAGACGCAGACGACACTCAATTCTGAGTCTGTAAGGAGTTAGAAGTAGTTAATGTTATGGGTTGACTTGATGAGGTGGAATGCTTAAGGAGGACACAATTTGGAAGGAACCCGACGACCGAATTCTGGCAAGCTTCGATTATATTCTGGGCGAAATTGTGGGACGAATAAATTGCCCACTAACGCCTATTTTCTGGTATTTTAAAAATGCATTATTTGTTAAAATAAAACAAAAAAATATTAAAATAAGGGTGGGCCGTGACCCCCTCCCTTATCTCCTTCGCACGATCGCATAACAAAAAAAATACAAGTAAAGGGGCCAATGGCCATGACCCCGCCAAACCTGCACCACGTAGCGACCACATGTGGTGGGGTGGTCGGCGGTCAACCTCTCCACCCCAACCACCATTACATATATATAACACATAACCAAAGCCGTGGGAAGTGGGGCTTGAACCCGCTCGACCGGAATGACCGACCCGCCTCTTGGGCGCCCACACCACCATAACAAAACACGCCATTAAATGCACCAACCCACCATAATATACAATGTATGTAATACATTGCAAAATTGTCGGCAGTGGATTTGGGGCGGGCTGCCCAATGCGGGCCCAACCCCCGAAAGTTAAATGTTGCGGGGTTAAAAAAAGGGATATGTCGCGGGGTTAAAACTAAAAAGTCACCATTTATGGAGGGGGCGGGGTTTAACTGCTCGACCCCCTCCCTCATACTTTGGATCTCAACCACCATGCCAAGCGGACATCTTAGGGAGACCGCCCATCATATATTATTTAAACCTGCAATTCAAAAGTGCGCCCAGGACAAAGTAGAGTAGGAGTGCGCATGCAGATCGAGGCAATGAATTTTTTATCATAGGCGGAACCATGATCAGGCTAAAAAACAGGGAGTGGAACCATGATCCTTGAAATTTTCCCAGGGAGGTAATTTTTCTCCATGTCGGAATAGAGTCAAGTTTACAGTCATTTTTCACGGTTTTTCGCAGGGAACACAATGGCGAGGTCAGATTCACCTTTTGAGTTGCAGATTTCCAGTCCACCCATGGAGCAACACCTTTGAGGAATCTAGGGGGAATATAAAAGATTCCTTTTTGCCTCAGATTTTCACTTTGTCAGAATTCAAAAATTTGACAACCGATTTTGCACTATTCGACATCACGAATCTGATGGCATATTCAGATTTTCCATCTCAGCTTTACAATTTTCGACCACTTTTTGAAGTGAAGTTGCAGGTGTTAGCATTCAATGAGTGAGCAGTCGATTTCACACCTTTCGACTCCATGATTGTTATGGTGATTACAAATCCAACAATAGAGTAGCTCATTCTTCAGTCATCTTCAGCTTGAGGTATATGATGCGTTGATTTCATGTACTTCTTTGCCTCTTTGTCTATGAGATGCATTGTGCTGTACAGATCCCTGTTGATGTATGATGTGGGATCTTGTTTTTTCTTGATGTGAGATGTACTTTCTATTATGGATTTGTATTATGTTTGAGATCCCTTTGCTGCCATGTTGGCAGGATACTCATTGTCACATGTATGTTGTTTGAGATCCCTTTATTTTCCATGTTGGTGGGATACTCATAATCATTATGTGTGAGTTATTTTCATACCGATAGGAGTCCTTTTTATGAATGAGACTTCTGCAGTGGAACATCTC
Organism: Pinus albicaulis; assembly: GCA_034641835.2. Taxonomy (NCBI): domain Eukaryota; kingdom Viridiplantae; phylum Streptophyta; class Pinopsida; order Pinales; family Pinaceae; genus Pinus; species Pinus albicaulis. The sequence goes on along the minus strand of CM076571.1, from coordinate 915,024,495 downwards.
GTAGAGGGGTCTCTCCACTCCTACGTGAGGGAATTTTCCTTGTATGATAGAGAAAAAATCATCCATGTACATCTTCACTCCTTGCAACACTTAATGCGGCGACCTACACAATATTGACAACGAGGCTCAGAGATGTAGTCCCTCTTGGACGAACTCCGTTATCAATGTCTTATGGTGCTCATGCTTGTTATGTTCCTCTTCTTTACGACATGCATTTGTTCATTTATGTTCATTAAACATTTTAATTAATGCAAATCTAACACACTAGACGAAGTAAAATTTCTTGGTTAAGGGTATCAGGAATTTACCCAGATCAATGTGATTCTAAGGAAGGGAAAGAGAACACTTCCTCCAATTTAAGATCAATCAAGGTTTGGTAGCAATTCCCGAGGGTGTTGAGCATGAAGAAGACATTGTAGGGGTTTCCTCACCTTTAGAATTCAATTTCATCAGATGTATCTAGCAGGGTTCAGCTCAGGTTTAATTTATTTTATCATGAAGTTTTCATTATGTGCTTCAATGTGGAATTGAAGGGTTCACAGGCTATTTTTAACTCATTTCAGTTGAAGTATATCATCTTTTCACCTGCTTGATCCATACACCTATTAGCCTCCAACCTACAAAATTTCCATTTAATATGCTTAAAATAGAAAACAGAGGTCACCATTGGATTCAGAACATCCAAAAATCCCTAAGGAACCTCTTTCTAAGCTCAATTTGGAGTTATGCTCAAAAGCTTGATTGATCCATACACCCTTAGTCTTCAACCTACCAAAAAACTCCTTAGATGTGCTCAAATCAGAAATTGGAGGTTACCATTAGATTCAAAACATTAAAAAACCCCTAAGAAATCTCTTTCTGAGCTCAGTTTGGCTCAAAATCTAAAAATTATGAGCTACAAGCTCTTTCATGAATTTGATAGTTAATCGTCCCACAAATTCGCTCTTCTGGCTAACTTTCCTACGAATCCGCAATGAAAATCGCTAACGGAGTGATAATTTCGCCCTACGCAAGTACATTTTGTCAGACCATTAATTTGTCCTCTAATTATTTAAGACCGAATTTTGGGCTAGGGCTAAGCCCTGGCCCCTGGTCCTGCCCCTTGGTTCTTGTGGGCATGGTAACCAGGGTTGGGGCTTAGCACTAGAAAATTTGGCGGAAATTTTGACGGCCAATTCATCGCTATTCCGACACATAGTCGTCGCAAGAGCGACAGTTCGAGGGCGGGAAAAACGTGGTTTATCATACCGTCGCAGTTCCGACGCAATTAAAAAGTGTCGCACTATTGACACTTTTTTCCGTCGCTTCCAAACAAGCGTCACTCTTCCGACGTTTCCCAATCTGTCGCACTTCCGACTTTTGTAAACTGTCGCACTTCCGACGAAATGTGGTCCGACGTTTTGAACGTCACTCTTCCAACGTCTGTAAACTGTCACAATTACGACGAAATGTGGTCCGACGTTTTGAATGTCGCTCTTTCGACGTGTTTATATTGTCGTTCTTCCGACGTTTCTAATCTGTCGCAATTCCGACGCTTACAAGTCGTCGGTATAGCGACGGCAGGTTCAATTTAAAAAAAAAAAAATGAAACTTTAAAAGAGGAAAAACGTTGTTTTGAATATATTATATGAAGTAAAATAGTCCATGAAGTCATTACATTTTCACATCTAAAGATTGGAACCCAAATATCCATCCAAAAAAGTGGAAGTCCCACCCCAGACAATGATAGAAAAATACCCCATGTCACATACAGGGACATGATATAAAACCCAGTAACGGTCCACATGGAGATTATCTACAAATCTGAGAAAGCATCCAAATATGCCCGAGGCATCTATAAGAAAGTGAAATAGCAGTATGTAGAATAGTAAAGCAACAGATAGAGTACCGACTCCATTGTTCCAAATACAAATTAAAGTACCCAAAATCCTTGAACAGAGAAAACGCTAATCATGTGAGGAGTGTGATATGTCCAAAATATAAAAAGACCATCAGACCATATCAATAAACCAGCATCGCTAGTTTTGAAGGCAGAGTGATAAACATTAATCATTTTTTTTTCACAAGAGAAAAAACGCTATTTTGAATATATTATATGAAGTAAAACAATCCATGAAGTCATTACATTTTCACATCTGAAGATTGGAACCCAAATATCCATCCGTAAAAGTGGAAGTCCCAACCTATACAAAGTGATAGAAGAATACCCCATGTCACATACGTGGACTTGATATAAAACCAAGAATTGTCCACAATGAGATTATCGACAACTGAAAGCATCCAAATATGCCCAAGGCATCTATAAGAAAGTGAAATAGCAAGATGTAGAATAGTAAAACAACATATACCGTGGTAAATAGGCAAAAATTCATGCAAGGATAATTTTTACAAAAGTTCCATCATTTCTTCCCACCATTGAACTTCTGGCACTCTGGTCCTTTGCAAATTTCTTAGTGTTTCATCAGCCTCAGTATATCTGAATAAATTAGGCTGATTTGGGAACAAATGATTTACTTCATGCTCAAGATAAAATAAATTCTCCAATATGTCATCAAGGTTTTTCCCTGTAGGCAATGCTGTTGTTGATGAACTGGTTGAAGAAATAGCCCAATTATCAACATATTTGTCCAATTTTTCAACATAACTATCAAGGTCCATTAGCTTATCTTCTGAACTATGGGATCGGGCAATCCTCTATTTAACAAAATATTCATCCTTTTCTCTCCGAAGGCAATGATTTCTTCTTGCATATCTCGAGCACCTTCGTTCTAAATTATGTACCAGTTCTTTTAGTAAAACTCTCTTTATTTCCATAATTGTCTTGGCTCCCGTCCTAAATACCAATTTCTCGCAATTAAGTTGATTCTTAGTCCGAGTATTCAAAAAATGTATAAGTCTATTGGCCTCTTTTGGCATATTTCCCAACTCTTGTCTTGATCTCTCAATCTCATCCAGAGCCAATTTAACTAAGTTATTCTGCTCATCCATTATTTGAATTGAGGACCAAAAATCCTTTATTGATTGAATGATATTACCCCAAATAATTTCATTTATTTCTTTTAAAGGTTTCTCCAATGAGAGATCCTTTTCCAATGCTTTGACTGTTTTTTCTAATTTCATCTACTTCTCTTGTTTTATCAGCAACACTCATTTTTGAAAGATCATATTTATGTTCTAGAGTGGCCAATTGCTCCTTTGTTTTGTAAAGCTCTATGGCCTGAATGTTCATATCTTCCATTGAGTTTGTTAATTCATCAGTGTTAAAACTTGCAGTGTTGCTCTGTGACAATTCTGATGGCTGACCTGTTGTCGCTGTACCTGTCACTACTCCTGCTGTAGATACTAGAATATTTGCCTTCTTATATTTTAATGCATTCTCAAGCTCTTTTTTAGTTGCAGTAAGTTGCTCATTCAATTTTAAGAGCAAATCCATTAGTTCTTCCTCAGAATTTTGTTTGATGATTACTGTAGTCTGTGGATGTCTTGAGGCCTCGTAAATTTAATTGTTTTCTCGTAGCCGCAATATCATAATATTTTCTCTTGATCAAAGCTTTAATACCTTTCACATCTTTAGGATTATGACCCAAACCAATGATTATTTCCTCTAAAGTTTTGATTCTATTATCCTTAGTCTGGGAGGAAGATTTTTAGTCTGGGAGGAAGCTTTTTCAAGCCGCAATTCGTGTAATAGTATTATCCAAAGAATCCCGCAACTTATGGGTCATCATTGATTTATCTGTTAGAGTAGAATAAATCATCTCACCTGTTTGCTTGTGTAGCTCAATTTGATCTAAAGGATGGATATCCTTTGCTAAGACTTGAAAATTAGTCCTAACGTAATCTACAGCTGTCTGAGGCTGCTGCACCTTAGGCTTGAAATGGCTCATTAACATCTTACCCTGTTGGATGTCATAAGCTGACATCAATCTTTCTTGATTTTTCAGAGCCATATTCAAAAATTGGTTGTACACTTGAAGCCTAAGTGGATCGTTCCTGTCCTTTATATTGATGAATGTTCTTTTGATGTCCTAGGCAGTTTTTACTGGAGGTTTGAAAGAAGATATTTTTGCACTTTGTTGCCTCTATATTTCCTGTTTTTGAAAATTAGTGGATGTCCCACTACCTATACCTATTTGCTGACTGTCTTCTCTTCCCTGGATGTCAGGGATTTCCTGAAATGATTCATCTTCTGGAAGGGGAGTTAATTTCTGCCTTTTAACATCTTGCTATTCAGAAGAGCCACCAATAGGAGTAGTTGTTTCAACCTCTCTCTTTTTGCCCTTTTCTATATTCAGAGGAGTTTTTTAAATAGAAATTTCTGGCTCACTGATCTGAGTAGGAGGAATTTGTCCTTGACCTTGTTCTTTAGAAGTCTCTGGTTGCTCTGTCATTATGAATTTTTCAATTATTTGTATATCAGGCTCATTTTATTTTCCTTTAGATTCTACTGCTACTGTACTAATCTCCTGCAAATTTTGTTGTAAAGTCGTGGTTGAAGAATATCCCTGCACTTGTCCAAAAGATTCTAGGTCAAGTATATTTTCAAGATCTTTCATTACATTTTCAACATTGACCTCGCTCTACCATCTTTTTCAACCACCAAGTCCTCTCCGTCCATTCATCCATATTAGCATATTGTTCTATTTCTGGGATTCTTTGATGGATGTACGGTGACTGTTTATTTTTCACTCTTCTATCACAGATAAAGTTGTTTGGATCGTAAGGCACCCAGTAGAAACTCTTTTGTAGTCTGAGATGGTCTTCTAAAATCCTTTCGGCTTCCTGTCCAGCTTCCCTAGAGTTACAAATGAAGGGACCTAATTGGCTCTTCATCCTGAGTTGAGCCTTTTTCTTTGCATTGCAAAATGAATTATACCTGAATTATTCATCTCATTCGAAATATTCTAATGCAAAGAGTCTCATTGGGACATACGGCGTTTGAATGGGCATAATTCACATCCATATATCCCGATCTCTCGTGTAGTTTTTATATAGGTACCCGTCACCCTATCTTGTAATGCTTTGAGAGTCAAGGATTTTCTTGATTTCATTGGTAATTCTAGGAGGAGAGACTCGTCAACAAGGTGGTTGCGAGATGAACAAAAAGGTCGACAAACTCATTATAGGAATAAGGAGAATCGTAGGAATTGTGAGTAATGTTGTGAGTAATTATGCATCAAAAGATGACAGACCAAAAGATGACCGACCTAGGATTCCCTTTGGCATCAAGTTTCTTAACATAAAAAGGGAAATTTTTCTTGATCGAAAGTAAATCATGAGGTGATATATGATGAAGAATACTTAAATACTCTCTCATTCTCAAATCTCATGAACTCGATCATGGATTTTGTCAGCAATATAAGCTGCAAAATCATACTTGACAGCAGGAGGCTGTCCAGGGGTAAAATGGATAACAATACTAGGGTTAACTGATCAACATACTCACTAGTATTGAAGCCCATTATGGAAGATATCATGTTTAAAATAACTCTACCCTCATCAGTAAAGAAAGTATAACCATAAGGGGGAGGGTTTTTAGGCTGATGCTCTGGTAACATGAAGGTTTGGCATAGGCGGTTTAACTCTTCATGGGATAAATTAGTAGATTTCTCAAGTAATTCAACCATGGACAGGGGAGTGAGAGCTTGACCAGGTTGGAATTGTAGCATTTCATTTATGGACTGAGCAGTTATTGGGAAAATGACATTTTGACTTGGGGATAAAACTGCTCGTTGGTTGGGATCATAATTTGCGTAGCAATAATGGATTAACTCGGGAAAAATATGGACTGAGGGGAGAAGGTACATAGGAAGATTTGATTCCCAAAGTCCAAAGATTTCAGAACCATTCAAATAATTGTCTCTGCAGCGGAAAAATATTCGAAGAGGATTCTCACTGAGACGCAAGTCCTTAATTTGAAAATCCATATCGGCTAAAGGCAAATAATCCAAGTCCTTGTGAGGGGCATTGATGGGCACGACATTCAGAGCTACAAGAACTTCCATTTCTAGTTCTTGTGGATTCAGAAATGGAATTTCGGGGTTTTTGTGGAAAAGGGGCACAATTACCAGTTTTGGGAATATAATTGCAGTTCTGGGAACGAAAAATACCAAACTGAACTTCTTTTCAGACCTTAGTGCAGAATTAAAACTAAAACCAGGATTTTTTACAGAGTTTAGCGGGGAATTGGAATAAATACCTATTTACGGGAAATGAAACATGTTTAAACAGGCGCTGGTTATGACAGAAGAACCCTGAAATACTCGACTTCAATTCTCTTCAGCAAGGTAATGGTCAGCAAGCGTTAACAGTTGGTTTTTGAATTTTGTTGCATGGAAGACTGGCTAGCGCACGGAACAATGAAAATGACGCAGACGCAATTTTTTTTATTTACAAAGTCAAAAGGGTGGCGGGTTTTGATTGATGACGTCAGCATGTACGATGGTTTCGTCACAGAGGGATAGGAGCGAATCTTTGTTTGGGCCGCTCGCGCAGTGGAAATCCGGACCCGAAAAATATTGGGGCGAATTTGATAAGAAATTTGCATCACAACTCTCCCTCCGTACGCCAGCCCAACTTCGAACCCGAAAAATATTAGGGCGGAATTCATTTGGTTTTCGCATCACAAAATTGGCCGACGTCAGCAGGCTATTTTGGAACGCGAATTTGGTTTGAATTATGGTTTATCGCCATTTGAAGTCCGGCGGGCTCGACTTAAGAACAATTTTGTTTGATCCCATCTTATAAACTTTGTGTTGGTTTTCTTTGATAATACACATATTTATAATAAATCATGGGAATACAACACTAGTAAACATGTGGAAAAGTTATATAAATTATTGAGAACAATCATTTTTATGTAAAAATATCCAAATGTGCTTTTGGGAAATAAGAATTCGAGTATTTGGTTCATATTTTTTTAAAGGAAGGAGTAAAGTTGGAGCCTCAAAAGATGCAAGCTATTACAAAATGACCTATTCCTAAGAAAATCAAGGTTCTTAGAAGATTTTTTAGACTTACATGATATTGTTGATAATTTGTTAAGAATTATGCATGCATTTCAAGTCCACTCACATATCTCTTGAAGAAAATATCATTTATATGGAATGATGAGGCTACTTTGGCATTCTCTCTTTTAATGGATGCCATGTCTTCTACACCAACATCGGTTGCACCTACTTTGGTAAAACATTCATAGTAGAGTGTGAGGCACTAGGGCAAGGAATTTACGTAACATTAACACAATAAGGGATATCATTGGCTTTTAAAAGCAAGGAATTCAAAGAAAATATTTGGTGAAATCTACGTATGAAAAATAAATGGAAGCAATGTTACATGCAATAAAAAATGGGGATAGTATATCATTGGGAGGTACTTTAAAGTCAAGATATACCATGATAGCATAAAGTATTTTTTGAAGCTATGGATTTCATTGGAAGATTAACAAAAATGAGGAGAAAAAATGCAAAGTTTTAATTTTGAGATAATTTGCAAAAAGGGTAAGGAAAATTTAGTACATGATGCTCTTTCTAAAATAGAAGAGACCTCAAATTTATATCCAATTACATTTTCTATTCCTAGGTGGCTAGAAGAAGCTTGCCATAATGGAAAAATGACAATAGTACTAAACAAAAACTAAAATTTATAAAGGATGGGATGAACTCTATGGAGAATTGGGAGTGAAAGAGAGATATATTTTGGTGCAAATGTAGAATATTTTTATGCACGCAAGCATATTTGAATAAACAAATATTAAGGGAGTCCCATGTCTCTCTGATGGTAGGACGCAGGGTTCCTTAAAACATCTCAAAGGATCAAAAAATATATTTTTGGAAGGAATGAAGAAAGATATTCAAAATTTTGTAAGAGAAGGTCAGGTTTGCATAATAAATAAAAGAGAGATAGTAAAATATCTAGGGTTACTTCAAAAATTCCACATACATATTCAAAGACTAGAAGATATATCAATAGACTTTATTACAGGGTTACTGAAATATAAAGGTAAGTATTAGATTTTTGTGGTCATTTATATAGACAAATTTTGTAGAGCTCAAAGTGCATAAACAACAAGCCAAGTGGCAGAAGTGTTCGTGAAAGAAATTCATAGTCTTCATGGTTTTCCTAAAGTAATAGTAACAAGAAACTTTTGGAAATAATTATTTTATATGAGTGGAGAAACACTAGCTGCCATGAGTTCTACATATCAAACATAATCAAATGGTCAAACAAAAATAGTTAACAAATGTTTTTAAGGTTATCTACAATGCTACTCTTTAGAAAAACAATCTTAATGGATGAAGGGGTTCCTCAAGGAATAATGGTAATATGATACTATCATAATACCTATCACACATCTACTAAAATTTCCCCATTTAAGGCCCTTTATGGATATCCAACTCCTAGTATCTCATACTTTTTGCAAGATAAGTCCAAAGTATAGGAAACAGAGTCACATATGGAAAATACTAAAGAAACTTTGAAAATTATTATGGAAAACCTTCAAATGTCAAGAAACATGATAAAACAACAAGGGGAACAACATTGAAGTGAAAGATAATTTGAGGAGGGTAATTGCGTATTTTTTAGATTATAGCATTATAAGCAATCTTCATTCAAGAAAAAGAAGAATAAAGAATTAGCTCAAAAATGCAATGTGGAAAAATTCGAAGTCGGGATTAAATCGACAAGGGTCCAAAAGTTGAAATACTTGATAAATTCGGGAGTTTTTTGAAAAAGTCGGCAAAAAGTCGGCAAAACTAAAAAAATACAAAAATATTCATTTTTGGAAAAAATCCTGATTTTTTCAAAAAAAATTAAAAAATTATTAAAGAAACTACCTCACTCAAGATTTTTTTGAAAAAGTCGGCAAAAAGTCGGGACTTCGTGGATAAAATCGTGACTTTTTCAAGGATGAAAAAGTCGGCCAATAAAGTCGGCTCCGGGAAAAATTCGGGACTTTTTGCCGACTTTTTCCACACTGCAAAACTGTTATGGCCCTAAATAATTATTCATAGGATTGCACAAGTGGTATAGAAGTTATATTTTCCTTCTTCTTGCATTCATAAGGTTTTTCATGTATCTTGCCTAAAAAAGGTTTTGGGAAAAAATATGCTAATGTAAATAGAACTTCCAAAATTAGATGAAGAATGAAAGTTGATTCTTGAACCACAAAAAGTTATAGATAAACATTCTATATCTCTTTGATATATAACCATTATGAAGTACCTAATCAAATGGAAGAATATTCCTCTAGAAGAAGGTGCATGGTAAATGATCAATTCGTGATGAAATACCCACGGCTAAAGGGTTCGTTTGACGTTTTGACAAAGGTTTTGTTATATGTTTTATATAACGTGCGACGGAATAGTTTTATTGTTTGTTAAGGTCCCACACAGTGATCAAATTTGAAGGGCAGGTCCGAATTTCAATTAGAAGGGCATACATCTATGTCGCCCTTCCATAATGAAAAGCTTTAAAAAAAAACTTTTCAATTGACCACAATAAATTATTTTTACATTTCATTTTCAGAAAGACAAAACCATCATTCTTTATATTAATAAAAGACTGTTACATATACAACAATGAAGAAGGCTCCATCTTTCATTGCTTAAATATCTCATTTGCAATGTCAACATAAGTCTTGAAGACACTATTATAAGAGTTTGGATACATACCACCGGGATATAGGAGATTCTTATGTGTCAGATTGTGTAATGCAATTTTGACTTTGTCTCACAAGGAGCAACAACATGGAGGTCTGGATTTTTCTTATAGAACTTTTTTATTAGTATTTGAAACATTGTTTATAGATATGAATACAACAATGAAATTATGAGCATGGTGGACAATTAGTCAAGCTCATGATGCCAAACCATGATGATGTAAGTTTGGAATTTAACATTTTTACATGTTAAAGAAAAATAGTCAAAATCACTGACAACTTAGTATGCCATAATTAATAATCATTCCCTGTTCACTTTTGTTAATAGGTTTATGTCACACGATGATGCAGGGGCATTAGGCACTAGCCAGCAATGTAAGAGGTTTTGTCCACATGTTGTGGCTAGGAGGGTTCGAAAACATTTGAGTTGTAACAGCTAGGTGTCAATACCTCAGCTGACTGTATTACTTAGACTAGTTAGAGTTGTAGGAGTCGAACAGTTTCAATTAGTTGAATTATTATTATTAGACCTTTTGATTTCTAGAACGGTCCTCTCAGAGGAAACGAAGAGCCATATGTTATGTATATAAATTGTAATTCCTTGGATGAATAAAAGTAGAGAGGGAAGAGGAGAATAGAGAGGGGATTTCTGCAATAAACCTGTGTGTGTGAACAATTGTTTCCAGTTAAATGATTTCCAAGCTTAGTTGCCATTGAATTATCTTGAACTGCTAATTGTGAAGAATTGTTTAACTGTGAGGCGATTGGGTACTGATAATTCCATTCTTCTGTCTTTGAATTCCCGTAAATTGTTGGATAACCCTGTGAACTCACCCCACCCGAAGGTGAGGTATGTGTAGAGAACCAGGGTCGTGAACACTGTTCAAATATAAAAATCCCGCTTAATAAAGAGACAAGATTGTTGTGCTTTCGGAACCTAACCCGAGGATTGGACATGAGTTAACAAACAAAAGGATAGCAGAACCAAACTTGCACCCGTGGTCAAGCCCTGTACCAAAACCATGAGCGAAATCACAAAAGCGGGTTGCCCATATCACACCTCTTTTGCGGAGTAGGCGATATTTCCTATTCGCGAGCGATTCCATAGGGAATGCGACACATGGCGAAGTGACCCCTGGAAAACCACCGTTTAACCCGCGCCATCGCACGTTAAAGCCCGACGTTGGAAGCCGAGCGAAATTGCCAAGAGTCGTTGATTTGGAGAAGGGCCATCGGACGGTGGTCGCACGTTGAACTTGCTCGGAGGTTAACTAAGGTGTGCGGAGGATAGCCATGTACGATACGAGTGTTTGATTGGTTATTGATATATATAGGTGGGGCCGGAGTATAATGAAATTGTTTAATTAAACGATTGGCGGATAATTAGCATAAGTCTGGAGCGTGATTGTTGTAAGGCGGGGTGGTGAAATATAGAGCCGAAAGTTCATTACAAGTTATTTATTTAAAAAGAAACGTGGAGTATAAATACGAAGTGTTGAAAGTTAAACATTGGTTATAAGGCTTGGAGATAATATAAAGTCGGGAATATAAATTAAATTCCAACCATTGTGGATAGTATTTATTTATCAAATTCTACAAATTTGATAAATAAACCCGAAGAAAGAAGAAGTCAATTAAGACTCAGGTTGGAGGAAAAGAACGGGGTAAACCAAGGGAAAATGCTGACAGAGCGATTGTAGACACACCAACTCTCCTTAGGGGTCCAATTTCAGTTTTGTTGCGTCACACGATGATCTCTCTTCTCTGGCATTTACTTGTATTGAAGATCACTACTCTAGGAATAAGGAGTTATTTTCTCCAAAAAAAACCCTAGTCAAACATTGATAATGCATCAAGGATATCTTTCTATGCTTCATAAGTACATATGTTCTACTTCTAAATCATGTCTTGGAAGTGGTTGTTTTGCTGGAAATTATTCACCAGTTGGTTTCATACCAAAGTCTTTTTCACATTTTCAGCATCCAATACATGAAAAAGATAATGGTTTAAACAACATAAATATTTGAAATTTTGCAAGAATTGTCTGGCACACTTTGAATATGAATTTTGAAGTCAAGTGCATGATGTTGTATAGGATCAAGTGTCATTTTTAATACCAAATGTTTCACAAGAAACTTCTCAACATGCTACCCTGCAGTAAGGATTAAATGACAATATTGCATCAACTATTTCCATAATAAAAGTGCACCTCGGCCATAAGACTAAACAACTAAAAATGTTGTAGATCTAACAAGACCACACAATCAAATGTATTCCACAAGGCCAATACTGTATGAAAAATGAAAAGGAGTTTGCAACCAAAAATACCTTAGGGAACTAATTCAATAGATACACCAAACCATCAGCAAAAAGGAAAACCAACCTACTTGGCCCCAATATTTTCAACTGGGTCCTCTAATTCAACCAATAAAAAGGCCAAAACCATAGCATTGAGATACATTTCATTACACTGTCAATAACAATAAAATTTGACTCATCCATAACCCTTTCCTTTTATTGTTGTGAAAAGCTTTATGCATTACTTTAATATTGAATTATGAACTGTAAAGGAACTTACAAAATGTGACATTACGAACCTGGTCAAGTGCACAAGCAAAAATATCCTGGACATGACCCTGGTTGACAAGTTGTATTGCTCATGATGCAAGAGGATTTGTACCTGCACTGCCAAGTAAATCAAAATCCATCATTATCTATACAATAAATACAAGTAATTGATGTAGTATTTTTTACTCTAAGATGCATTCTTATGATAATGTTAGAACATATGCTGAAAATGTCAAAACATACCTGAATAAGCTCCTCTTCGTTTCAAGAAAAATTTATTGGAGTCGCATGAACTTGGAACAAGCCTCCCACGATCTGAAAGAGTAGCAACTAAGTCAACAGTGACTTTTTTGTTGCTACGCTGGATCGAGGGAGGTTTGCTCCAAGATTAAATCGCTCCAATAAATTATTCTTTACTAAACAGGGCCAACCACGTGAAGGTGGAAGCTCTTATGGCCCCTCTCCCCCCCCCTCACATCACTCTCAATTCCCCAATACCCAATCTATATTTCATTTTTTACTTTCATGAGCATAAAAAAAAATATTCAATAACTAAAAAAAAACAATTCAACAAAAAGTACGCAAGGAAACATTGAAATTAATGCTTGACATAAAAATAGTATGATAAATGAGTTTTTTATATAACGCAAAAAAACGTTCCAAGTATGGTAACTTTTGTCTTATAATAATACAATATTTTACATTATCAAATTTTCTTTTTCTTCTTCCTATTTCTAAAGCTCCTAATTACATCATCAATATCATTGTGCTCTACTCCTGTTTCGTGCCTTTCGACTCGCACTGCTGACCTAGTTGCGTAGTCACGATGTCCGGTCTCATCCTGTGACGGGGCATCGCCTACAAAAACAGATAATATTAAATTTTAATTGTCAGTTTTTAAATATCATTGAACTAGTTCGGTAATATTAATAAAAAAAATTGCAATGAGATTATTTACCCGGTGCACCAGTTGTCGTCGTTGACCTAGTTGCATAGTCACGATGTCTGGTCTCATCCAGTGACAGGGCATCGCCTACAAAAACAGATAATATTAAATTTTAATTGTCAGTTTTTAAATATCATTGAACTAGTTCGGTAATATTAATAAAAAAAAAAATTGCAATGAGATTATTTACCTGGTGCACCAGTTGTCGGCGCTGACCTAGTTGCGTAGTCACGATGTCTGGTCTCATCCAGTGACGGGGCATCGCCTACAAAAACAGATAATATTAAATTTTAATTGTCATTTTTTAAATATCATTGAACTAGTTTAGTAATATTAATAAAAAAAATTGCAATGAGATTATTTACCTGGTGCACCAGTTGTCGCCGCTGACCTAGTTGCGTAGTCACGATGTCTGGTCTCATCCAGTGACGGGGCATCGCCTACAAAAACAGATAATATTAAATTTTAATTGTCAGTTTTTAAATATCATTAAACTAGTTCGGTAATATTAATAAAAAAAATTGCAATGATATTATTTACCTGGTGCACCAGTTGTCGCCGCTGACCTAGTTGCGTAGTCACGATGTCTGGTCTCATCCAGTGACGGGGCATCGCCTACAAAAACACATAATATTAAATTTTAATTGTCATTTTTTAAATATCATTGAACTAGTTCGGTAATATTAATAAAAAAAATTGCAATGAGATTATTTACCTGGTGCACCAGTTGTCGCCGTTGGGACTATTGCCCTGTCTTCCTCTCTGGTGGTAAGATCCTCAAGGGAAACATTCTCTGTCATTTAAAGAAAAAACGTTATAAGGAAAACCATCAAGGTATAATTAGAAAAAATTATAAGTGGAAATTAATTACCGTCACGGCCCTCACTGATAGTAGCATTGTCGGCCTGGTCCCCACTACAATGATCAGGTTGTACGTGAGGATCATCTACATCTGGCTCTAAAACTGGGTTATTTGCCTCGTCGGTAGTGCTGCTCCCCTGATTTAAACAAAGTTGTTAGACATTAAATTTATGGACGAAAACAAACATATTGAAAGGTTAATGTTTTACCTTATCATGCATTCTGGATCTTGGGACCTGCCCCAAGCTTCTGCGACGTTCAACTACAGCTTGATAGCCGAAATGGAAAGCGATATTTTTATCTTCCTCTGTAGTTTTTGTTCCGAAGTCATCACCCTACATTACATATGATTGTGTATTTTTAATCATATTTGATAGAATTACAAAAACTTTGGAAGGCGATACAATTAATTATAAGATGTTTAGCTACTTAATTACAATTCTTGCGGCCAATTTCAAGTAGCCGCCCTGGCCTAGCTTGTGATGGCCCTTTTTTTCAATCCTAACTTTGGTTGCCTTTGAGGTGTCCGGCAACCTAGCATCAAAGATTAAAGTCAGATATGATGTAGCACACTTTTATTTTAGACATAGAGAAAATTCAAGCTATTGAATTAAAGTTGTAATTTACCTTGCGGGTCCAGTTGGAATTTTTCCTTATTTCTTTGCCCTTTTCTCTTTTCCGTCATGGATGAGTGCTCTCCACTCACTCTCTGGAATTGTGAGAGGACGCTCATATCTAGGGTTAAATTTCAATTGTGTCCTATAGGTGTCCTTGGTATATTTCAAATATTTTTCGGCTACCCGAGCCATCGCTGTTCTGTCAAATGTGCCGACCCCAAAAAGGGCTTCTAGATAATCTAGAAGTTCTTTTTTTAGGTTGGAACTCTGGGAATTCCACCCTGTGCGTATGGTTGGGCCAAAAATTACCAATGAATGGCTCTCCAGATACCTGTAGAACTCATTGTTTCCTACACAGAAAAAAAAGAGATATTATCATTAATTTAAAAATAAAAATAATGATAAATATGTTTTAGATAAAGTACATGAAATTGTTAAAATATTAAAATTTACCTGGGAGTTGTACATGCTTTATAGGGACACCTTCATCGTTCACCAACAACGTGCCATTAATGGTCCCTGTGGAGCTGACACGTGTAGCTCCAGGAAACGCAATAGTGTAGTTGGCCATATCAGCCTCATCATTGCCAACACGTTCAGCGGTTGGCTGGGTGTCTGCTTGGGCAAGGTGTGTTTCTTGGCTGGCACCTAAAGGAGTAGAAGGTGTACGAGAGGGTTGTTGGGAAATCTCTTGCCCTTGTGTCTCACTACCACCAACACCGGATTCAGCAAGTGCCAGAAAACGCTACATACAAAAGAACTTTTTGTTAGTTTAGTCAATGTAAAAATTAAAAATCAAACTATCACAATTCATCTCATGCAGAACAAAAAAAATATCCTTTTGAATTTTTATTATTACTTGATATCTTTCTAGCTGGCTCATAAGATGTTTTATCCTCTCTTCTATTTCAGGTGTTTGAGGTGCGTCTATCAAAGTATTAAATTTCGACCTTGCATTTCGTGCCTTTTTTTGCAACAAGAACACTGGAGATAGGGATGAAGAAAGCTCTTCCTCAAAGAGGGAATCATCAGGTGTACCATGGCTAGGTGTTTGCATATTTGAACAAAATTAATATTATTTCAATTATGTAAATAACTAAAATACCCGAAGATAGAGCAATGCTGGCACTTTACATGTTCTTCCACTAGCCTCTTTTCGCGATCATCCCGTCTCGGGGTTGTTCCTATACTGCCCTGAACAGTCTGCCACATTGCAATAAAATTATAAATGTAAAAACTTGAAAACAATATCTAACTTGAAAACACAAAATGAAAACTGAAATAATTTCTAATAAGACACCGGAAGACAGAGTTAGAGTTTCAAATATGCCTTGCATTGAATTCAGTCCCGGAAACATGTCATTGCACATTAAGGCACCCAAACAAGAGACGAGTTGACAATGAAGACCTTATTGAATATATTGTTGGAGAAACTTCTAGTAAACTTGTTGTGAAGACCTCGAGGACATTTTTGGAGCAACATTGTTGAAGTTGATGGTATAGCATTGTTGGAGACGATCTTGAAGGGCCTTGAAGTGAAGCTTTTGGAGCAACTATTGAAAACTCCTTAGAGAATTTAAGTAAGGCACTTTCTATCTTCCATCACCTTTTTCCTTTCAATATCCTTTAAACGATTTTGTTGATATTTAATGTTTGAAATCACGTTATAATTCCTCGATTATATGTGTTTGGGGACTAGAATAATTTCACACTAAACCATGCAAACTTAAAAGTAACTTAACAGATCCATAAAGTAATAATAATCATAATTCCTAATTTCCTATTGTACGATATGATGCAAATTATTCAAACATGAAGCAATGAAGATATGCAATGTCTGAATTTCAAGATTGATGAACCAATACAAGAAGTTAGAAACTACAACTTTGATTCAATACTCTGTGTCCTAACTCCAGGAAGGAATCTAGTTTGTAGTACAAAACATGCATCGTGTATTATCAATTCTTAATCGACAACAACTAAAGGTCATCTACCTCATCAATTCCTTCCCATTTTATGTTTTTATGTTATATTCCTTATAAAAGTGTCAAATTTCTCTCAAAGTAAGCAACCACTGAATAAAATAAAAAATAGTTGAGATATGATTGAGAAATGGTCATTTATTTCTTGAAAGGATCTTCACAATTTCTTTCGTTGTTTTTCATCTCAAGAAACAAGAAATGACCTAAGAAACTATCGTGATGTAATATAAGAAACAACATGGTGCAATGGCCATTTTCAAAGCCAAATGATGTCCATTGAGGACATGGCCTTTAGTTGGTTCCTGTTTCATAGGAGTTTCGGGTAGAAATGGAACTTTGTTGTACCATTTCCAGTAGTAAAAAGGGAAAACCTTCTTTTTCCATGGGAAATAATTTACCTTTCCTTTTTCAAGATAATCTAAATCACAAAAAATATGAACTATATTGTACACATTCTTGGATAATGTGAAAGTGGAAAAGGAATACCCTACACAAGTGATGCACACATGTACATTTGAACACTAATAGATTTTTGTAGTTGAAATGCAATGCTTGTTTTCATTTAAATGTAGGGTTTTTAAAGCAGGGAGAAATAATGGCCGCCAAATTAATAAGCGTTTCTTTGGGAAAAATTTAAATCTTGTATTGGGTGATGAAGATAATAGAGGGTATTGAATCTTGATTCTTGACATCTAGAGAGAACCCTACAGCCTAACACAATCTAATGGAATTGACCGAAAAAACCCAAATAGAGTCAACCCTACTATAGGAGGAAGGGCCTGCAGTAAGAACTTACCATTTTGCAAGAGCTGAGGGCGAATGCAGGGTGAATGCTGTTCTGCAAGAGCTAAGGGCGAATGCAGGGTGAATGCTGTTCTACAAGAGCTCAGGGCGAATGCTGTTCTGCAAGAGTTGAGGGTGAATGATGTTCTGCAAGAGTGGAGGGCGAATGCGCGCGTGATATCAGACGTTAATGTAGCACACATGTACATTTGAACACTAATAGATTTTTGTAGTTGAAATGCAATGCTTGTTTTCATTTAAATGTAGGGTTTTTAAAGCAGGGAGAAATAATGGCCACCAAATTAATAAGCGTTTCTTTGGGAAAAATTTAAATCTTGTATTGGGTGATGAAGATAATAGAGGGTATTGAATCTTGATTCTTGACATCTAGAGAGAACCCTACAGCCTAACACAATCCAATGGAATTGACCCAAAAAACCCAAATAGAGTCAACCCTACTATAGGAGGAAGGGCCTGCAGTAAGAACTTACCATTTTGCAAGAGCTGAGGGCGAATGCTGTTCTGAAAGAGCTGAGGGAGAACGCTGAGGGCGAATGCTGAGGGCAAATGCTGTTCTGCAAGAGCTTAGGGCGAATTCTGTTCTGCAAGAGCGGAGGGCGAATGTCCGCGTGATATCAGACGTTAATGTAGCTATTGCGACGGATACGAAACAATAAAATCATTTTTATGTAGCGTGCATAAAGTTTCGTATTTGTATTTAGTGCGCAAATAAGTGTCGTTATACCGACGGCAGAAAAGGCGTCGCTATTGCGACGAAGGCCTCCAAACGTCGCAATTATGACACTTAGACATTGTGTCGCACTTGCAACGTTTAGAGGCAGTCGTCGCAATAGCGACGCGTTGGGCCATAGTGTTGCAATTGCGACGTCTTCCTCCAAACGTCGCAATTGTGACACTTTTCTAAGTGTCGGTATTGCGACACTTTTCTATAAACGTCAGTATAGCGACGGTTTCGGGTGGGATGGAAAAAATTTGGGGAAATTTCCGACATTTGGTCAAAAGCGTCGGAACCAAGTGTCGAAATTTCCGCCAAATGTAGTAGTGTCGCCTTGATCCACCCCCATACGACGCTTCATTCAACTTTAAATAAATGTTTTCCCCATATATAACAAGAGTCATGCAGATGTCTAGTGGTAATGCTTGTGGATGCTTGGTGGGAGGTTACGAGTTCGACTCTCGTGGGCTGCTCGGCCTCCATAATAAAATTTTAGACCAGTGTGGGGAGGCCGTGTGGCTGCCTCCCATTGGCCCACGTAGCTCCCTGCTATTGGTCCACCTTCACCCAATATTAACCAATGAGAATATGTGAATTTCGACCAATTGAGAGAGGCCAAGTGGCAGCCTGCCACCAGCTCTCAAAAACCCCAAAAATACAGTCAAAACCCAAAATTTCCCATTTTTTTGCTTGTTTGGGAAAACGGATAGCAGTCTATAACTTGAGCTCCCAGTGTCAGATTGAGGTGAAACAAACGTCATTGGATTCATAATAACGAGCACTTCGATTTGATGCTGGTTGCAACAAATTCTAGGCACTTTCATTTTTGAGTGAAAATTTGATCACTTGATCACACCTCCTCCCCACTAGGAACTTTTGGACTCTAAATGTTTACATCCCTAGTTAATATAAAGAGTTTGGAACTCAAAAATACTCAAGAACTCGATCCAAATTGCAAAATTTTCAATTGGTGCCCTTCAAACCCCAATCAAGGCACTTCACTTATCATCTTCATGAAGACCTGTTGTCCTGTCAAGAATCGAGCCAACATTCTTATCGATGTTGCAGGAATAAAATACTTATGAGTTGAATATGAAAATTCTATTTACTCTCATCTTTTCACTGCTCCAATAAAAATCATCCTTGAAGTTAAATTGTTGAAGTCAAACTTGAATCCATCTTGGAAATCATAAACAACATAAATTTTCTTCAACATCTTCAAGCTGAATTTGTACATGAGTAGGACTCTACTGCAAAATGTTTTATGATATGCTTGGACTTGTCTATAAAACATAGTCATCTTATACAATATTAACAAGAAGAATCGATTCACACAAGTTTCAAATCGATTACTTGTATCATTGAACATATGACAAACTTGTAGACAACTTGAAAGGAAATATTGTACATTCACAAAAGTTCTTGAACATGTGGACTGTAACAAGTCAATACAAACATTAATGGAAATCATCTACTTGTTGAACATAATGAAAATAAATGTTCGCTTTACAAAAGTACCTAAACAGGTAATGACAACAAGTATTTACACAATTTACAAAACAACTTTACAATAAGTCTACCCAATATTTCCTCTCCTAGGCTTATGGGTTCTCTTCTTGCACCATCTTGTCTTCAAGGTTGCTCAGGATTGTTGTGAGTCCTCTTGGCCACCTCTTACTTCCCTTGCATCATGTTGCATAATCCCTTTACCTTTATTTGAACGAAGCTTTGGATGTAACTTCCAACATCGTTTAGTGTCATGTCTATGCACTTTGCAATGAGCATAAAAACACTTCTTCTTGTTTGCACACATAGAATTTCTTTCATGTGGAAGATAATTGTTATGCTTGACACATAGAATATGCTCCATTCTCATAACCATTATCATATGTTTCTCACACACAACCACACAATGGTCAAAATCATCACAAAATGTACATGGGTATTGATTCCATAAGTATTCAAAATCACCATGCCTTGAAAAACACTCTTGAGAGTTATACATGTCTTTAGAGTTGCAACTTCGACGATTGTCACAAGGTGGTGACATCTCTTTCTATGATGCTTGATGCGCCTCAAGCCATTTAGAGCACTCTCCATACTCTTTGTGACCATATCCCAATCCCATATATTTCGGTCTTTCCTCTACCAAAATTGAATTGATAATACCTTGGCCATTTATGTTGAGGCCTCCACCTTCATAGCACATCTTGGAGAGAAACTTCATACCTATGCCTTAGGTATGTTGCTTGAATGCTGCAAAAGTGTTGTTCTGCAGATATATGGAAGGAGTGATATTGGAAATGCTAATTGCCTCCTTAAATTTTCCATTCATATTCTTAGCCTCTGATGATGATAATGATGGCCAACTTGTAGATGAATCTAGCCACCCACTTTTATCCACTGGCATATGGCGTGCTTATTGAATATGATTTCAAAATTCACATGTGCCATCTTCTACATATGGTCCAAATCCACTATTTGAATCGTGACCACATACTAGCTTCATCTTGGAGGTTTCTCTTGTTGGTGCAGGAGTTGAACTTTATGCAACTTGGTCATCAAACACTTGCTGCAATACAAAACACATGTGTCTCTTCTCTGCTTCAACCTTTTCCAACATCATTATCAACTCTATATTCTCTATTCGAAGAGCCAAATTTCACTCCTCTAGCTCTTGGAGAATCTTTTTGTTGCCCATCTTGCAACTTGGTCAACTAGAGCTCTGATACCAACCTGAACTGAAATTGGAGGAGGTGTTCTCTTTCCTCTTCCTTAGAATCACATAAAACAAAACTTAGGACACTGTCAATGCTTTGCAAGTTTAAAAATGGGTCTTAAACCAACAGGTTATTTCAATGTCTCTTCAACATGAATTAGTCTTCATCCACTAAAAAACTCTACAGGGACAAAGAAAGATGGGTTGTCAAGAACGTAGAGAATGCAACTGAACATAATGAATATAACACACATAATCCATGTAGGTATAAAGAAGAGCAAGACAAAAGGTTTGTTGACGAAGTTCACCCCTCCTAGGCTACATCTCTGGGCATGTTAACATGACTAGACCAATCATATATATTCAATATCAATGAAGTACATAAAAGTTTGCCACAAAGAAACATGTGGCTATTACCCCTATAGGGTAATGTTCTCCTACAGAGAACTCTCACAACAACAACTCAAAACATCTCCTACAAAGATGATATACTTCAACTGAAATGAGTTAAAAAAATCATGTGAATCCTTCAATTCCACATTGAAGCACATAATGAAAACTTCATGATGAAACAAAAAAACCTGATCTAAACCCTTCTGGTTACAACTGTCGCAAATGAATTCTGAAGGTGAGGAAACCACTACAAGGTCTTCTTCATGCTCAACACCCTCAAAAATTGCTACCAAACCCTGCTTGATAAATACACCCCTTAGCCTCCAACCTGAAAAAAAGGCCATTTAGATGTGCTCAAAATAGAAATCAAAGGCCACCATTGGATTCATAGCATCCAAAAACCCCCAAGCAACGTCTTTTTGAGCTCAATTTGGATAAAATCTCAAAGCGTTATGCTCAAAAGCCTGATTGATCCATACACCCTTAGTCTTCAACCTGCAAAAAGAATCCTTAGATGCGCTCAAATCAGAAATTGGAGGTTACCATTGGATTCAGAACATCCAAAAACCCCTAAGCAGCCTCTTTATGAGCTCAGTTTGGCCAAAAAATCCAAAAATTATGAGCTACAAGCATAACTTTTTAGCACAACGTTTTGATTTTTTTATCCAAATTGAGCTTAGAAAGATGTTGTTTAGGGGTTTTTGGATGTTCTGAATCCAGTGGTGACCTCTATTTTTTGTTTTGAGCACACCAAAATGGCCTTTTTGCAGGTTGGAGGGTAAGGGGTGTATGGATCAAGGAGGATTTGGTAGCCATTCCTAAGGGTGTTGAGCATGAATTAACAAACAGATGAGGGTACAATTCCCTCACCCTTCCAATATCAATCCATTTGTCTGTGCTTGGATTTGTTCCCTTGAGCCCCACAAAAAGGTACTCCACGTTCCCTCATTTTGAAGTCATTGTTTTTCTGTTAAGGATGGTGTCTTGCTGCAATTCTTCAAGATATTCAGGACAGAAATATTTAGTTGAAGGAATCTGAACATTCTCTCATTGTTCTTCAATCAAAGGAGGCTCATTCAATCGTAAATTCTCAACATTAACAACTGCATAAATTTACATATATGAAGGGAAATCCAACCTGAAGACATTATTATCAATATTTTTGAGAATTATAAATGGACCATATCGAATTGGTTTCATCTTTTTACATTCTCTTTGAAGTCTCTCTTTGCTAATGTGAAGCCAAGCTTTTTCATTGACTTGGAAACTGTGATCGACACGATGCTTATCATGTCTTGTATTTCACTTGACTCGACTCTTCTCCAACTGTTCTTGAACTTTTTGATGTACCAATTGATCTTGTTAAATGAATCTTTTGGATTTGTCTATGTCACTATGACCATCAATAGTTACATATTTCCCAAAGATAGAATCTAAAGGAGATTTGGGCAAGTATCCCAAACATGCCTCAAATGGTGATGTTTGAGTCGATGAATACTTGGCCTGGTTGTAAGATGATGAATATAATGAAATTGTTCATCCCACAACTTAGGATTCTTGTTGCAATATCCATGAAGAAGATGTATCATCGTTTTGTTCACCACCTCTGTTTGGCCATCTATTTGCGGATGGAATGTTGTACTCTTTTTCAATTTGGTGTCCATGAGTCCCCACAAGCTTGACCAAAAGTTCCCGACAAAGAGAGAATCTCGATCACTAACAATGGATGTAGGAAACCCAAAATGTACCCATACATTCTAAAAGAATAACTTAGCAGTCTGTTCAGTTGTAACCTGCTTTTTACAAGGCATAAAAATACACATTTTGTTGAACCTATCCACAACTACATAAAGATAATCATGACCTCTCAACTACATATGAAATTGACCTTTCCGAGCTTTCATATTTTTGGAGTGTTTCGCCAAACTGAGCTCAGAAAGAGGTTGGTTAGGGGTTTTTGGATGTTCTAAATCCAATGGTAACCTCTAATTTCTGATTTGATCATATCTAAGGAGTCTTTTTGTAGGTTGAAGACTAAGGGTGCATGGATCAATTAAGTTTTTGAGCATAAATTTTTGAGCTTTTATCCAAATTGAGCTTAGAAAGAGGCTTCTTAGGGGTTTTTGGGATGTTTTGAAGCCAATGGTAACCTCCAATTTCTATTTTGAGCACATCTAAGAACACTGTTATCGATGAAATAGGTAACCTAACCTCAAAACGGGAACTCTAGCCCAAAAAGACTAAAAAAACATGAAAAAACACCCCAAAAACAAAAAAAGTGTATTCCAGAACGCACTTGGTTTTTTTTTAGGGTCAAATTTCAACATTTTATGAGATTATGATAAAAGCAAAATTGTTTCTTGAAAAAAAGATTGAAAAAACACCCTCAAAACAAAACCAATTGATGTTAGAATAACAAAAAAATAAAAATTGTGTCATATTTTTGACATTTTTAAAAATAGAAATAACATTTTTTAATTTTTAAAATTCAAACATTAAAAAAACCAAAAATTTAAGAAAAAAATTAAATTTAAAAAATAAAAACATTTTAAAGCTTAAAATTTAAAAATATATAGGAATAAAAATATAAAAATAAAAACAAAATAAAAATTTTAATTCAAACGTTAAAAAAAACCTAAAATTTAAGAAAAAAATTAAAAAAAAATAAAAATAATTAAAGATTAAAATTTCAAAATATATAGAAATAAAAAAATAAAAATAAAAACAAAATTACAAATTAAATTAAAAAAAAAAAACAAGTTAAAAAAAGAAAGAAATTATAAAAAATAAAATATAGAAATTAAATTTAAAAAAGAAAAAGAAAATGTTTATTAAATAATTAAAAAAAATTATATTTTAAAACAAAAAATTAAATTTAAAGAAATATATTAAATTTTAATAAATTTAAAAGTTAAAAAAAAAAATAAAAATAAAAAAACCATTATTGAAATTGAAAGTAAAAAAATGAAAAATTAATTAAAAATAAAAAATGAAAAATAAAATAAAATAAGAATATTAGATTTAAAAAAATATATATGAAAAAACAAATAGATTCAAAAAAAAAAAAAAAAATTTATAAAAAATAAAATATATATATGAACTTAAATTAAAAATATATATATTAGATTTTATTAAATATAAAAAAATGTTAATATTAAAATAACAAATTAAATTTTAAATAAAAAATATTAAATTTTAATAAATAAATGAATAAACAAATAAATTTTGAAATAAAAAATAAATTGTAAATATAAAGAAAAAAAAAAACATTGTTAAAATAAAAAGTTAAAAAGCTTTAAAAATCAATTAAAATTGAAAAAAATATATTAAATAAAAAATAAAATAAAAAACAAATTAATTTGAAAATATTAAGTTAAAAAAAAAAAAAAAACTAATTTTAAATACACGATTTTAATTGAAATAAAAAATATATAAAAATTTTATGTAATTAAAAAAAAAAGAAAAAAGAAAAAAAGTATTAAAAAAAATAAAAATAAATAAATAAATGAAAAAAACTAAACATAAAATTTAATTTAAAAAGAAAAAGAAAAAAAATAAAAAAAAAAATAAAAATCAATTAAATTAAAAAGAAAATACAAAATTTAGAAATAGAAAAAAAAAAAAAAAAAAATATATATATATATATATATATATATATATATATATATATATATATATATATATATATATTAAATTTAAAATAAATTAATTTTAAATTTTTTGAAAAAAGAAAAAGAAAAAAAGGAGAGAAAGATCGTGACGGCGCCGCCAATCGACCTCCCACGCCGGGGGCTGATTCCGAGAATCGCCCTGAGGCCGATTCTGGGAATCGCCCTTCCGCGCCGGGAGGCCGATTTCGGGTATCGGCCTCCCACCGGGGGGGGGGGTACTCTAGGAATTCCGCCTCCCGCCTGCCGGGGAGGCCGCACTCGGACCGGCCCTCCGCGACGGGGGGGGCCGATTCCGAGACCCGGCGGTGGCGGACCCCGACGCCGGCCGGGGGGGCGGGCGTAGGCCGCTGGGCGGACGAGTAGGTTGCATGCAACCTCCCCGCCCGCCCAGCGGCAGCTCCGCCGCCACCTGGGCGGGAGGTCGATTGGCGGCGCCAACACAATCATTTTTTATTATTATTTAAATTTAATATATATATATATATATAATTTGTTTGTTTGTTTGTTTTTTTTTTTAAATTCAAAAAATTTAAAATTATTATTATTATTATTTTTTAATTCAAATTTTTTATTTTCATTTTAATCTTAATTTTAATTTTATTTATTTATTTATTTTTTTAAATTTAAAATATATTTATTAAATTTATTAAATTTTATTTTATTTTTTAAAATTTTTTAGTTTATTTAGTTTTTCATTTTTAAAATTTATAAATTGTTTCATTAAAAAAAAACAATAAATTTATGGATATTTGTTTTTTAATTATTTGCACGTGGTTTTTTTCTTTTTCTTTTTTTTGGTTTTTTAATGATAGTTTTTTTTGTTTTGTTTTGTTTTTTTCTTTTTCAATTTTAAATTTTGTGTGTGTGTGTGTGTGTTTTTTTTTTGGTTAATTTTAAAATTTGTATTTTTTTTTCTTCTTCTTATTATTTTTTTTAATTTAAATTTTTTCCTTCTTGTATTTTTTTTTTTTTTTAATCTAAATTTTAATTTTGTAATTTAAATTATTTTTAATTTTTTTAATTTTGTAATTTTTTAATTTTATTTATTTATTTTATTTATTATTATTTTTTAATATAGTTTTTTTTAATAACTTAGAAAAAAATGTTTTTGATGTTTTTTTAATAATTTTTTTTGGTTAATTTTTGTTTTTTTTTCTTTAAATTATGTGTTTTTTTTTTTTTTCAAATTTTGTCATTTCTTTTGCTATATATATATATATATATATATATATATATTAATTAAATTTTTTTTTGTTTAAATTTTTTTATTTTTACGAGTTAATTTTGTTTTATTTTTACATTTTTATTGTTTTTATGTATATTTTTTAATCTAAGTTTTGTGTTTTATTACCAACATGAAAATCACCACTCTAAAAAAAAAAAAGGTTGATGCTGCATCAATATGTTTCAAAATTAGTATGAAAATCACCGCTCTAAAAAAAAAAAAAAAAGTTGATGCTGAATCAATACGTTTCAAAATTAGCATGAAAATCACTAACATTTTAAAACAGATATTCATACTTCATAAATAAAAATATTAGAGTGTCAAAAATGTGCTAAAAAAAAAGGTGATTCTGCATCACCACTTTTCAAAATCGGGTGCTTTTTATGCTACCAGAAAAAAGTAGGCAACAGTACGGTTACCTATTTCATCGGTAACAATGTTTAAGGAGTATTTTTACAGGTTGAAGACTAAGGGTGTATGGATCAATCAATATTTTAAGTTATAAATCAGTATTTTAAGTATAAATTTTTGAGCTTTTATCCAAATTGAGCTAAAAAAGAAACCACTTAGGAGTTTTTGGATGTTATGAATCCAATGGTGACCTCTAATTTATGTTTTGAGTACATATAAATGATTTTTTTGCAGGTTGGAGTCTAAGGGTTGTATGGATCACACAACGTTTAGTGGAAATTCCAGAGGGTGTTTAGCATGAAGAAGACCTTGTAGTGGTTTCCTCACCTTCATAATTCATAATCCGAGCACACCTGTTGGGACCCAAAAGATGGTGAACTATGCCTGAGCAGGACGAAGCCAGAGGAAACTCTGGTGGAGGACCATAGCGATTCAGATGTGCAATTCATTCATTTGACTTGTGTACAGGGGTGAAAGACTAATTGAACCATCTAGTAGTTGGTTTCCTCCGAAGTTTCAAAGGGGATGCATTGTCGACCGACCTTGAGCTTGTATGAAGGGTTCGAGTGCGAGCACACCTATTGGGACCCGAAAGATGGTGAATTATGCCTGACCAGAAAGAAGACAGAGGAAAATTTGGTGGAGGCTCGTAGCGATACTGACGTGCAACCTGATCTGAAAATGGAGGAGGTGTTCTCTTTCCTCTTCCTCAGAATCACATAAAAAAAAACTTAGGACCGTGTCAACGCTTTGCAAGGTTAAAAATGGGTCTTAAACCAATAGGTTATTTCAATGTCTCTTCAACATGAATTAGTCTTCATATGCAACCAAACATAAAGAACATAACATACATAATCCATGAAGGCATAATAAGAGCAAGACAAAAATGTTTGTTGATGAAGTTCACCCCTCCTGGGCTACATCTCTGGGCCTGTCAACATGACTAAAGTTTGTTGCAAATAAACATGTGGCTATTACCCCTACAAGGTAATGTTCTCCTATATAGAACTCTCACAACAACAACAACAACTCAAAACATCTCCTAAAAAGATGACATATTTCATCTGAAATGAGTTAGAAACAATATGTGCACCCTTCAATTCCAAATTGAAGCACATAATGAAAACATCATGATGAAATAAATTAAACATGAGTTGAACCCTATTGGTTACAACTGCTGCAAATGAATCCTAAAGGTGAGGAAATCCCTACAAGGTCTTCTTCATGCTCAACACCCTCAGGAATTGCTACCAAACCTTGATTGATCTGAAATTGGAGGAAGTGTTCTCTTTCCTCTTCCTCAGAATAACATAAAACAAAACTTAGGATCGTGTAAACACTTTGCAAGTTTAAAAATAGGCATTAAACCAATAGGTTATTTCAATGTCTCTTCAACATGAAGTAGTCTTCATATGCAACTGAATATAATGAAAATAACACACATAATCCATGTAAGTATAAGGAAGAGCAAGACACAAAGTTTGTTAACGGAGCTCACCCCTCTTGGGCTACATCTTCGGGCCTGTCAACTTGGCTAAACCACTCATAAATTAAATATAATTGAAATACATAAAATTTTGCTGCAAATAAACATGTGGCTATTACCCCTACAAGGTAATGTTCTCCTACATATAAATATGACAACAACAATAACTCAAAATATCTCCTACAAAGATGACATACTTCAACTGAAACGAGTCAAAGACATCATGTGCACCCTTCAATTCCACATTGAAGCACATAATGAAAAATTCATGATGAAATAAATTAAACCTGAGATGAACCCTGCTAGTTACAATTGCCGCTAATGAATTCTGAAGGTGAGGAAACCCCTTATCCTTCATCCTGCAAAAATTCCATTTAGATGTACTCAAAACATAAATATTCATAACATCCAAATACCTCTAAGCAACCTCTTTCTAAGCTCAATTTGGCTAAAAGATGAAAAATTTATACTCAAAATCCTAATTGATCCATACACTCTTAGTCTTAAACCTGCAAAAAGACTCCTTATATGTGCTTAAATCAGAAACTGAAGGTTACCATTGGATTTAGAACATCCAAAAACCCCTAAGAAATGCCTTTCTGAGCTCAATTTGGACAAAGACTCAGAAAGTTATGCTCAAAAGCCTGATTGATCCATACACCCTTAATCTTCAACCAACAAAAAGACTGCTTAGATGTGCTCAAATCAGAAATTGGAGGTTACCATTGGATGTAGAACATCCAAAAACCCCTAAGAAGCCTCTTTCGGAACATGGAAATGACCTCTCACTTCCACTCTGGTATCATAATCAGTTGTAGTAGTCCACCTAGATGCTTACATTCTTCTTTTACTTGTTGACAATCCAAGCATCTAGCCACAAAATTTGCCACTTCCTTCTTCAAATTCGACAAATGATAAAATTTCTTCACCGTCGTCAATGTCTTCTGATATCCTGGGTGACCTGAATATGGATTAGCATGAAATTCCTCAAAGATAAGCTTCTTGAGCTCACTGTTGTCTGACACATATATCTTGTCCATGACCTTGACCAAGCCATCTGCTATAAGACGATAGTCCACATCCTGATCACATGTACCATGTTGTAATCTGTACTTAAGCTCTCTATACGTGTCATCTTGCTGACCTGCCTATAAAATCTGATCCTCTAAATATGTCCCATAGGAGCTCATAGTTGTTATATGATTCACCTGTATCTTCCTACTAAGAGGACATAGTTACCGATCAAATAGGTAACTGAACTAGTACCTACTTTTTTGAGGTAGCAAAAAAAGCACCCGATTTGAAAAGTGGTGATGCCGAATCACCCTTTTTTTTTGGAGTATATTATTGACAGGTTTTTTTTTTTTTTTTTTTTTTTTTAAAATGAAGTATGAACATTTGTTTTAAAATGTTAGTGAATTTCATTCTATATTGAAAAGTGTTGATGCAACATCAACCATTTTTGTTTAGAGGTTATTTTCATGTTGGTAATAAAGCATAAAAAATAAAATTAAAAAACATGACAAAATTAACTTGTAAAAATAAAAAAAATTTAAACAAAAATAAATAAATAAATAAATAAATAAAAAGAAAATTTAAATAAAAAAATTGGGGAAAAAATTCAAAAAAAGACATAATTTAAAGAAAAATAAATAAATTAACAAAAAAATAAATAAACATCACAATTTTTTTTAGTTATTAAAAAAAACCACATAATTAAAAAGAAAAATGATAAAAATAAATACAAAATAATTAAAATTAAAAAAATTAAAAGTAAATAGAAAAAATAAAATACAAAAATAAAAAATAATTGAAATTTAAAAATTAAAATTAATTTTTTTTAATAAGAAAATAAAAAATAAAAATAATAAAAAAGAAAATTTAAAAAATTTAAAAATAAAATTAAAATAAAATTTTTAATATAAAAAAATTAAGAAAAAAAAAACATTTTAAAATAAGTAAAAAAAAAAACAAAAATGGGTTTTAAATAAATAAATAAACATTTTTAAAATTAAAATTTAAAAATAAATTAAAAATTAAAAAAATAAAAACCTAAAAATATTAAATTAAAATAAAATATAAAAATAAATTAAATTAAAAAATATATATATTAAATTTTATTAAAAAAAAATTTAAAATTAAATTAAAAAAATCAAATACTAAATTTAATAATAATAAAAAATAATAATATGAAAAAAAACTCATTAAAATTTAATAAATTAAAAAAGAAATTAATTGAATTTTAAAAAATTTATAAATTGGGTCACCGTTTATTATTATTATTATTGCTATTATTATTATTATTATAATTAATTTAATTTTTTTTGGTGATGATGATGGTTAATGTCCACTCAGACCAATCTTTGGTCTGTCGGACCTAAAGAAAAGAGTTATTTAGTTTGATTTAAGATTTTATTCCTATGCTCAAAAAGCTTGGAGAGAAGCCTCCTGAGCTCACTATAATTTTGACATCTTAAAAGGCTAGGAAGGTCAGTATTGTAACAAAGATTATGAAATTGAGCTCTAATGTGGTTGTACTCGGGGCACTCTAAGAGGAAGTGATTTTCATCCTCGATGTTCATATTTTCGCAGAGATGGCAGATCCTTTCCATCCATGGTGTTTTAGGAACTGTCCAATGACCTATTTCACTATGGAGCTCATGAGAGTTCGTTCTAATCTTGGCTATATTAATTTTCTTCTTTGAGCTAGTTAAAACAGAGAGATACTTTTGATCTTCTAGGGTGGGGTTGATGACCTCCTTATAATATCTTAATTTTATTTTAGCTACTAGATCTTTCTCACACCACATTTTTTCTTTGAACTTAGAAGTAACAATTTTTTTAATGTTATTAATGTTTTGCAATGCAACATTCTCGTCGATCTCCCAATGGTTTAACCAGGCCCTGGTGTCTTGATACCAACCTCGTTTAAGCCTTAGGTGGTTTTGGCTGGAATGTAAAGCTATCTTAGGAAGTCTATGGTCTCCTATGCTATTGAGCTTGTGCTTGTACAACAGAAGCCTAGTCATAGCTAGGCTCTCGATAGGGGAAAGACCCACTTCTATAAGGAGAATAGGATAGGGTGTATTGCTTTTAATTTTAAGGTTAGAAGTTATAAAACTCTTCTGGATTTGCTCAATCTTTCTCCAGGATTCTCTAGAGATGCTGCAACCCCAAACCTCACATCCACATAAGATAACAAGAGTGACTAAATTTTCAAAGAGGAACTTCTTTCTATCCCACATTACGAGGTTTGTCATTTTATAATTATTTTCAATACCAAAATAAGCTTTCCACCCCCCATTTATCCTTTTCTGAATGCTATAGTTCCAGTTGGGCTTGTGATGAATATCAATTCCTAGGTACTTGTAAGAAGATACTTCCTCCAAGTTACTATTGTCATACATAAAATTAGCGTAAGTGTCCTTCTTGGATTTGATAATCATAACTTTTGCTTTGTCAGTGTTAACAGACATACCCATGGTAGAGAAGAAATCCTTAAGAAGTCTAAGTTGCTTATCAAGATCAGATGGGCACCTTGCGAGAAGAACAATATCGTCAACATAGAGAAGAAGGATGATGACTATCCTAGCTAAGATCGTGCCAACACATCCTGCTTCCTCTAAACAAACTTCTAGCTTGTTGATGTAAATGCCAAATAGGGTAGGGGAGAGGGGGCAACCTTGTTTAACTCCGATATTACACTTAATATCTTTCGACCACCCCTCGTTGCTCTTTAACTTGGCAATTACATTCTCGTATAACCTTATAGCGGCCGCTCTTAGCTCGAAAGGAACATTTAGCTCTTCTAATCTATTCCATAGGTTGTTTCTAGGAACCGTATCAAAAGCCTTTCTAAAGTCCACAAAGCAACATAAGAGATTGGATTTATCATTGTGGCATTCCTCCACAACGATCCGAAGCGTAACGACGTGGTCCGTTGTTGAGTGCTTCCTTCTAAAACCCGTTTGGCCTTTAGCCTGCTTACCTTCACTTTCAAGTCAAATGCTCAACTTATTTTCCAAAATAATACCATATAACTTGGCTAGGAGAGGGCTGATCATAATTGTCCGATAATTAGAGGGGTTATTTGTATCCCCACATTTAAAAATAGGGATAATGAGGCTCTGAGTCTAAGGTTTAGGGAACCCTTGCTTGACCACTTGTGGATGTGGGGGATGAGGACAGGACCTCCAATTTTTAAGATTTCCGCCTTGTAACCTTCAATGTCTTTAGCTTTCCCATTTGCCAGGCGTTTAACCCCAAAATCAATGTCTTCTAATGAGAAAACTTCTTTCGTTGTGAGCATGGTTTCAAAATCCATGACATTTGGAGAGTCATAAAGCTTTTTAAGATAGGAATTCCAGTCGTGTAAAGAAATTTTGTTATTATCTTTAGATTTCCTAGTTAGAATTTGCCTCCAGAATTTCTTAGGAGCCACCTTAGAGAGGTGTAAGAGATTCTCTTGTCTTTTACGAATATATTGCCTTTTTTTCCTTTTAGTTAGGGCTTTGTAGATTTTTATCTTGTCAATTTTGAGAGATTCATCAACAGATTCCTTAATTTCTCTCCTCTCTCTTTTACAGTCTTTGTCATACCATCCGTTGGTTTTGCTATTTCTTTTATTACTTGAGACTTCAATTGAGAACTTGTTAATAGAATATGAGAGGGTTGTAGTAAAATTATGATATAGGTCATCTATGTTGTCTATACTAGATAAAGGAAGCAAATTATTTTTTAATTAATTTAGAAAGAGATCATTTTTATTTCTATCAAAGATTAAGTTATTTTGACTATAAGGATTATCTTCTATGGGATCTCTATGCATGTAAAAATTGAGAGTTATGAGTAAAGGCCTATGATCAGAGTTAGGCTCATGGTCGTCTAAGATGTCAAAATTTATTATTTCGTTGTATAAAGGGAGATCGGAAATAACATAGTCTACCACGCTGTTGCCAAGCCCATGGATGCAGGTCATCTGGCTAGAATTGGGCCACTTCTTTAGACCGTTGCAAATTATGAGATCCTGAGCACTATAGAGCTTGACTAGCTCCGACCCAAACAAATTATCCCCGAGGTCTTCAGAGCTCCTTTTGTACCGGCTAGCCAGAGTAAGGTCTTCGTCTAACCAAAGAGGATTGGGGTTGGAATGATTGCTTAGAATAATAGCTTGGTTGCTTGAAGTTCGAGCATTAAAGTCACCCACTAAAAGGATATTACCTTCATTCCTTAGACTAGAAATATCATTCTCTAAACCATTGTAAGGATTATTTTTATCTAGATTATTTTTCTTATAGAAGTTAGAATTAATGGGGGAAAAATAAAAGATTTCTATGTAGGTCTTTTTATCATTAATATCAGTAATCTCAATCCAAATATATTGGTTGTAAGGGTTGTTTTTATAAATCCTAGCATGGAGGGAGATGTTCTTCTTAATGTAGCAAGTTATGCCCCTAATGCCTCTACGGGAGGATCGCTTGTTCCAGGTAGACCATAGTGCAAAGCCATCTATGTTAGGGACCTTAGATTCTTCGTGCTCCTAAGTTTCAACAAGCAAAATAATATCAACATCATTTGAGATCCAACTTAGCTTGGGGCCTTTGTTCCATGGAAAGCCCTGACAGTTCCAAGAAAGAATTCAGAGCATGTTGAATTGATATTTATTACTATCTTCTTGGTTTCTATCTCACATAACAACTTTTGTATTTCTGATTATTGCCCATTTTCCTTCCTTCCTAGTTTCTTTTACTTTTTGAACCTCCTTTCTTAATTCTGCTTGATCTTCTGGAATGAGATCTTCGTTTATAAATATTCTTGTTCCTTTTAGACTTGAGGTTTTACTAAGTATGTCATATTTATGGTCAGTAGAGCTCACCTTTATTTGGATCAACCTTCCTTTATTCTCAATTAATTTCCCTAACCTTGTTGCTTCTGTGAGACACATGGTTTCAATTTGTAATCTATTATGTAATTCTGTCTGGGCTATGGCTAAAGTATCCTTGTCTACCTCCTCTTTCAAACCGAAGATTATAAGGTTCAAGGCCCTTTTGTTATGCTCATGGTCTAATTCGATCAATTTTTTCATTTCATCTTTAATTGGTTTGATATCTAATTTACTTGCCACACTATTTAGGGTGAGACTATTTTTAACTTTTTCTTCTAGTTCTTTAATCATGTCCTTCATTTTAAGACTCTCTATATTATCTGCATCCCCTTGCTGGGATGTTTGGTTCATATCTTGGTTTTGTTTTTCTATGACCTGCAACCTAGTCTCCATTGCCTCCATTTTATTCTCCAATAGTTCTATTTTATTTTCTGTTTGTTTTTGGATCTTGTTTTCAAGAGATGTGAATTTGTTTTCTAGCATGGCTTCTAACTGGGTTTGTAGATTGACTTCTCTTTCTTCTCTACGTTTGTCTAAAGACTCTATATACTCATAAAGGTTTTGTATAGTAACTGTGCTAGGTCTACCTTTGGTAATCTTTGGTAGTTGTGGTGAATTATTCATACTTGAGAATATATGAGCAAATATGTATTAGAAAAAGATAAGGAATGTGTGCACCTGAATATCAACAAACTGAAGAGCCGACCTTTAATCAAGAAAATTCACCGGAAAATTTCACCGCAGACCCAAGTATTAATCGAGAAAATTCACCGTGGACCCAAGTATTAATGGAAAAAAATTCACTAGAGACCCAAGTATTAATGTAGAAAAATTTCATTGCAGAATTTTTACCACAGAATTCACCGCAGAATTTTCACCATAGAATTCATCGCAGACCCAAGTATTAATGGAGAAAATTTTCACCGCAGACCCAAGTATTAATGGAGAAAATTTTCACCACAGAATTCACCGCATATTTTTTTATTAATTAAATAAAGTTTAATATTTAAATTTCTTTTATTTCAATTTAATTTTTATATTTAATTTTTTTTTTTTTTTAAATTAATTTGTATTTTTTTATATATATTTTTTTAATTTAATATTTTTTTTCATTGTTAATTTCTTTTTGAAGAGTGTTTTTTATTTTTTAAATTTTTATTTATTTATTAAAATTTAATATATATTTGTTTAATTTAATACAAAATTATATATATATATATATATATATATATATATATATATATATATATATATATATATATATATATATATATATATATATATATATAATTTATTCGTTTTTTTAATATATTTTTTTTAATTTAATGTATATTTTTTTCATTTTTCATTTTTAATTTAAATTTAAAAAATGTTTTTTATTTTTAAATTTAATAAAATTGTCCTTTTTATTTTCAAATTTAATTTGAATATTTTAAATTTATTTTATTTTTTAAAATTTATTTGTATTTTTCAATTTTTTTTTGTTAAAAAAAGAAGAAGAAACGAAAGGTGTCGACAATGCTCATTTGAATGTGATTATTACTGAAAGAATTCTATATAATTTTACGATGGATCACAAAAGCCAAAATTCTAAAAATAATGAATTTTGTTTTTTTTTTTTTAAACGATAATGGGTATGTTTTAATTTATTTGGAGAAAAAGGTTGGACTTACGCCAAAGAAACCACCATTACATTGCAGCTATCCCTATTTCTAGTGCTGTTATAAATTTCAACATTCTCATGGGTTACAAAATTGAAATGAGCTATCATCATTTATAAGGAGCTGTCCTTTCAAGAGAGTGCATCCTTTGTTCACCATTAGATCTGCTTCGCTCTTCAAGTTTATGAGAATATGAAACAACTTGTAGGAGGAAAAATCGAGCAAGACTCTCTTTAGTCTACTCAGAGTTTTGTTGAGACTTGCATTGCTGAACAACTCTTTCGAATTTATTTTTTTTATTAAGATTTCTGAATCTCGAAAAGCTTGGAATTCTTTGACACCTCTGTCTCTGGCAATTTGATAGGCTTTGAGGAGGCCTAGAATCTCTGCTTGTTTATTGGTTTTCTGCCCGATGCCCCAACAAAAGCAGTCCCTTCTTGATCCGTCCGGGGCATAGATGACCCCTCCTGCTCTTGCTACTCCGGGGTTACCTTTGGAAGCCCCATCAAAGAAAATCGTGGTTAAGTTTTGTTTTCGCCACCATTCTTGAAAGGTAGCATCGGAGTCTCTTTTGTGCCATTCCAGATTTATTGAATGAGGGGCTAATAGCTGCTTCCAAGGGTGGGGAAAAAGGGGGCCTGACCACCTCTTTTCTTCAAGGAGAAGCAAGGGATCTTCTGAGAAATAATGTTGCTGGGCTGCTTCTAGGAGGAGAGATTTAACCTTTACTGCTACCGAGAGGGGGGCTTGCATAGTTTTGTTGAATATTAGGTTGTTCCGGGCCAACCATATTTTCCAGCACACGAATTTGGGGATGGCAATCCAGACTTTTCGCTAGAAGGATTTACTGGGGATTTTATTGGGGCAACATTGAGTCCATGAGGCAAAAAGGTCTGCAACAGAGTTAAATGGAGGGACTGAGATTTGCAGCTCATGGAGAATGAGTCCCCACACTTCTTTGGCAAACATGCATTCCATGAAGAGATGCTTAGCTATTTCGATATTGTTTCTGCAAAGCTCGCATCTATGCGGCCCAACTATGCTTTTTTTCTCCAAGTTGTCTCCAATTAACAGCTTATTATGGACTAGCGTCCAAAAGAATAAATTAACTTTGGGTAATGCAAGCGGTTCCCATACTTTCTTCCAAAATTCCGGTGTTTGACTGCTGTTCCTAGTGGGCTGGAGGGCTTTATAGGCTGTCGCTTTTGTATAGCTTCCTGATTTCCCCCAGCCCCAGCTATCCTTCCTTTTTCTGTTCACTGGGGCTGCCTCTTCTAGCAATTCCTCAAGGATGTTCTTTTGCCGAATTAAACGATCTGGAATGCAAAAGAAGTCCCACCCTTGCCAATCGTCGTGGTTGTCCCACTTGGATAAGTCATGGACGCTATTAATCCCTACGCGCTCCAACCAGTTTTTTAAATCTGCGATTTCTTCTATTTCAGAGAGAGGGTCTTGGTCCATTATGCGGTCATACCACAAATTTGTATGCTTACCGTTGCCTGGGATCTTATATGCCTTTCCTTTAAAAAAATTTATACTTTTACTAAATAATTTCCATACCTGTGTGCAATTCATTGTTTGTCTTGTTTGCAGATTTCTGAGCGGAATATTGTGAGCATACTTCGATTTTAGGATTTCATTGACTGGATGTTTGGGATCCTTGAATAATTTCCACAGAATTTTTCCTCCCATCGCCAGATTGACAAGAGTAGGGTCACGAATATGCAGTCCTCCCTCTGAGATTGATCTTTTAATCAGGTCCCATTTTACTAAATGAATTTTTTGCTGATTTCCCTTCCCCCCTTGCAAAACGAAATCTCGAAGAAGTTTGGAGCTTTGATCCATCACGCTTTTTGGAGCAATCAGGAATGCTGCTTGGTAAATAGGGAGTGCAGACAACACAGATTTAATCATGATTACCTTACCTCCTTTTGTGAGCCAGTATCCTCCCGAGGCTGTTATTTTTTTATTTTATTTTGCAGATGATTTCATTCCACAACGACCTCTTGTTGAACCCATTTGTGATGGGAAAACCAAGATATTTTATTTTATCCCTGTGGGTATGACTTTTGAATCCGAGAAGATTCGATATGCTTGTGAGCTCATGCTGCTCAATATTCCATCCATAGACTTCACTTTTTATTTCGTTAACTAATGCTCCCGAGACCCTGCAGTAGCATTTAAGAACAAAATCAAAGGATTTGGAAATTCTGGGAGAGGTGCCTCCAAGGAGGAGAGAGTCATCCGCAAAGAGAGCATGGTTCTGAGATTCAGAGCCAATAGAAGGTTTGAGGCCAGGAAGGGAACCTGCAGATTTTTCGGCTGATAGCTTTCTACTGAGAGAGTCCGCCATCAGGATATACAGGAAGGGAGAGAGAGGGCAGCCCTGCCTGAGGCCTCTCTGGGCTTGGAAAAATGAATATGGGCGACCGTTTACTAGAGGAGCTATCCAGGGGTTATCAGTGCAGGCTATGATGAGATTGAAAAAATGGGACGAGAAACCAAAAGAGTGGAAGACTTTGTAGAGGAAAGAGCGATTGAATCTATCGAAAGAATTAGCCATGTCAAGTTTTATCAGCATCCATTTTTCTTTTCCCTGATTTCTTGAGTGAATTGTCTCCTGGACTTGGATGACATTATCCAAGATATGCCTGCCTTCAACGAAGCCTCCTTGGTTGCTGGAGATCAGCCTATTAAGCAACGGCTTAATCCTATTTTCCAAAAGCTTTGCCAGAATTTTGTAAGACGCATTACAAAGCGAAATGGGCCTGAATCTAGCAAAGGTTTTAGGGTTGGTTTCTTTAGGAATTAAGGAGAGGTAGGTGGAATTGGTTCCTCCTCCTACCTTAGCTTTTTCCATGAACCCTCTTATCATCTTTAAGAGATCTATTTTTATGATTCCCCAGCACATCTTGTAGAAGTGAATGGTAAATCTGTCAGGCCCAGGTGCCTTATCCGAATCCATAGACCAAATAACTTTGGTGATTTCTTCTTCAGTGATAGGATTAATGAGGGCGGAATTGTCTTCAAGGCTGACTAGAAGAGGGATGTTTGAGAGGAGATCAGTTGTTTCCTCCTCATTTCCTTGAGTTCATGCGGTGTAAATATGTCTGAAATGGATTTCAGTTGCCTCTTTAATCTGGCTGAACCCTTTGCAGGTTTGCCCCTCTGCTGTTGTTATTTCAGATATGTGATTTATAGAGAGTCTTGCTCGATATTGACGGTGGAAAAAGGAGGTATTCCAGTCCCATGCCTTCAACCAGAAACTTCGGGATTTGATTCTCCAATACTCTTCTTCCATTCGGAAAGATCGGAAGGATGAGAATTGAATTTTTACTTCTTTGTCGAGCAACGCTGTAGTGATATCTTTACTTTCCATTTCAACTTGCAGGGCCTCCAAAGACTGCACTATTTCTTTTCTTTGGCTGGTTGGATTTGGGACAGGTTTCCTTATCCAATCCTTCAGGGCTTGCTTTATGGCTTTAAGTTTTTGTTCCCAAACATAACTAGAGGACCCTGAGAAGGATTTGGCCCAAGCTGTTTTCACTGTTTCAGAAAAGCATTCCCTTTCGATCCAGGGAGGACTGAATCAGAAAGGGATTGGGCCCAGGTCTTCTTCATCTTCCAGTATTCGCTGTATTGGTTTATGATCTGAAGCCATTTTGGGAAGGATTTTGGTAATGATAATCTTCTTATCCATCATCAAGGCACCTTGTACCAAGAATCTGTCTGGACGAGCAGAAATATGGCCCTCCCCTACTCTGTTATTGGTCCATGTGTAAAGCCCTTTAACCGGGATGATATCTAGAAGATCCCATTTTTGGGTGAGATCTTCCACCAAAGGCAGCATGGGGTCTCTGCTGCTATTTCCTCTCCTTTTTTCTGTAACTTTCAGAACAATATTTAAATCCCCGACAAGAATGATGTTAGGGTAATGCTGCTCTAAAAATTCGGAGAGAGAGTTCCAATAGTCTCTCTTTTCAGAATACAGGACAGGTACATAAAGATTGAAGAGAGAGATGGTCAACTTACTTGTGCAATGCGTTATTTCCATGAAGATACAGTGCTGGGTTTCGTGGGATTTGTTCAGATGGAAGAGTTCTTCTGTCCAAAGAGTTTCCAGCCCTCCAGAAGAGCCTCTTGAGCTTACTGCTCTACCTGCGCTTTTTTTCCATTTTGATTTACTGATATCTAGAAGGGATTTCCCTTCTATCTTATACTCTTGGAGCATGAGAATATATAAGGGGTCTATTTTCAGAAGATCCTTGACCGCTTCCGCTTTTGAAGGGTTCCCCAGTCCTCTACAGTTCCAAGAGACGAGACACATTATTTACCAGGGGGGGGGGGTGGGAGCCTCCCTCAGGGGGCCTTGTTCTGGTATTTCTCCTGATAAACATCTCTATTGTGGGTTGGCTTCCTTGGGTTTTGAGCCTTTCGGCCTCCTCTTCCCTTACTTCTCTGTGGGATTTCCTGCCGACTTTTTTTGTAGGTTGCTCGTAGGTTTCATCCTCCGAGGAGCTTGAGCTATCTGCTGGTTTTTTCCTTGTGACTTCTGCATATGAGGGATTGGAGGGGCTACCTTGGGAGGCTTCAGGTTGTACTTTTTCCCTGTCTTCTTTGTTGGGGATAGGAGGTCCGTTCTGATCCAGATTTTCCGAGACTGTTTTAGCTAGGTTGATCTAACTGCTTTCTTTTCCATTTAGATCATTTTCTTGGGTGGGATTGGAGCTACTTGGAGCCCCATTCAGAGCGCCTTTCCCATTGCCTTTTCTTTGATTAGAAGTTTTTTGGATTAGGGTCCATTGCTCGCCATTTTTTTTATCTCGCTGTTCTTCCTCCTTTTTCTTGCAGTGTTTAGCAAAATGCCCATGGCCGTGACAGTGTCTAAATTTGAAGGGGAGTTGTTCATAGTCCAGTTCTTGGACATGCGTCCACCCTGCAACTGTAAGCTTGTTGGCTTCCGGCAATCCCTCCTCCAGATAAACTTTGACACAGATGTGGGCGTATGAGTATTGATATTTTCTTACAGCTTGATCTATGAATTTTCATAAGGCGTTGCTGATGATTTGAAGGGACTTTTGATTCCAGCAGTGGAGGGGGAGATGGGGGAGCCACACCCACACTGGGACAGAAGAATGGACATCCTGTGCTGGGTCAAAATCTGGCAACCATTTGTTTAGATATAGACCTTGCAGTCCCATTAAATATGGACCGTTCCTGAAGATTAAGCTTCTATCCTCTACACTTTCGAAGATGAACACGAAGAAGCCTTTGCCAACAAAGTAGCTTTTTATTCCTTCTTTGGTTAACGGTGTCCAATTCCTTTGAGTCCAGTCTTCCACTGACTTGGGAGAAGGCCAGAGGCCCATGAACTGGCCTATGAGGCCTCTCTCTACGAGATTTAATGCCACTTTGCAGGTTTCTTCTTCGAGTAAGGAAAGCGAGGGTATGCTTTCCATCTTCTTGACAAACTTTTGTTGCATGGCCGAGGGTGGGCGCTTGTTGCATGCGGCAATCATTGCTTTGAATGTAGTGACCTTTGGAGGATGGGGCAGGGGAGGATCCGTAACCCCAGAGGATGCCATGGCTGGACGCTGTTGTGCAAGATCCTGGGCACAGTAGCCACAAGGGCGCGCAGGGGAGCTCAGAAGCCCTAGCTCGATCGCGGATTGCTTGGCATTGGGAGCTATTTAAATCACTATTGTTCACCTTTAATTTTTGATATAAATTTGTATTATTCTACAATTTTTGTTCCAACGCTTCCATTTTTGGGGTGTTTTTTTCACCTAAAAATTGGCTTTACCTACCCTGAAAAAAGAAAAAAAAAAGGTTATTTCAGAATACAACTTTTTAAAAAATGTTGAAAACTTACCTCGAAAAAAAAGGTTATTCCATAATACAACTTTTCGTTTTCGGGTTGTTTTTTCATGGTTTTTTGATGTTTTTTTGTTAGAGTTCTCGTTTTGAGGTAATAGTTCCCATTTGATCGGTAACTATGTTAGCACATCTGCAACCCTGTTCTCTTTACCTTTGATGTGTCTGATCTCAAAGTCGAACTCACTAATCATGTCCAACCATCTAGCTTGTCTGGAATTCAGATGTGGTTGGTCAA
This sequence comes from Pinus albicaulis, assembly GCA_034641835.2. Classification (NCBI taxonomy): domain Eukaryota; kingdom Viridiplantae; phylum Streptophyta; class Pinopsida; order Pinales; family Pinaceae; genus Pinus; species Pinus albicaulis. Next base: position 914,982,779 of record CM076571.1, on the reverse strand, counting down.
ATAGATACCTCAATCCACTGTTATCGCTCATCAAGTATGAACCTCCTGCCAAGAAGATAGTGCCTCCACATCTTCAATGCATGAATGATCACTTCCAACTCAAGATCATGTGTTAGATAATTTTGTTCGTGCTCATTTAGTTTATGTGACTCATAACATACTAGTTTTCCTTCCTGCATAAGAACTCCACCAAGCCCTCTCTTGCAATCATTTGTGCAGACCACAAACTCGTTTTCCGGATTTGCAATCTTCAGAACTAGAGAATTTGTCAACATCTGCTTCCATTGTTCAAAGCTAGCTTCACATTCCTCTGTCCATTCAAATTTATTTCCTTTACTTTGCAACAATGTAATAGGATAAACAATCTATGAGAAGTTCCCGATGAACCTCTTGTAATAACCTGCTAGTCCCATGAATGATCTTATCTCATCCACATTCCTAGGAGTTTCCCATTCCATGATAGCCCTTATCTTTTTCGGATCCAGTATTATGCCTTCCTTGGAAACAACATGTCCTAAGTAATGTACCTTTGTCTAAAAGAAACTACATTTACTGAGCTTAGCATACAATTGATGTTCCATCAACAATCTTAATACTGCTACTAAGTGTTCATCGTGCTCTTACTCATTCTTAGAATATATAAATATATCGTCAATGAATACAATAAAAAACCCTTCCAGATAAGGACACAATACACTATTCATCAAGCACATAAAATTATCTGGAGCATTAGTCAAACAAAATGGAACTACAACAAACTCATAATTCCCATACCTCATCTAGAAATTTGTCCCGTAAATGTCCTCTTCGTTGATGCGTACCTGATGGTATCATGATCTCAACTCAATCTTTGCGAACACTACTTCTCCCCTCAACTGATTAAACAAGTCATCAATCCTCAGCAACATATACCTATTCTTGATGGTTACCTTATTCAACTGCCTGTAATAAATGCATATCCTAAGAGTACCATCCTTCTTCTCACAAAAAACACCGGTGCGCCCCATGGAGATACACTTGGCCTAATGTTTCTATTTCCAAGCATTTACTTCAACTAAAAATTTAACTATACTAACTCTGGAGTTCTCATCTTGTAAAGTGCCTTTAATGTTGGTGTTGCCCCTGGTACCAACTCAATAGAAAAATCCACTTCCTTGTGAGGCGGAAACTCTGAAATCTCTACCAAGAACACATCATGAAACTATTGTAGCATTGGTTACCTTCTCAAAACATATGCACCCTCAACTTCCTTACCTTTATCACTGGAAACATGCACTGCAAATAACACACACCATTTCCTGCGATTGTGCTTTGCCTGCATAGTTGTGACCATTCTGACTGATGTTGCCTTCTTCTTACCCTGTAAGATTCTTTTTTCCCCATTGTCATCCAAGCACTTAATGGCCTTGTCATAACAATCCAAATTGGTCCTATGAAGATACAACCAGCCCATACCCAACAACATATTGTATGAACCCAACAAAAATGCATTCAAATGTGTTGATGTAGCCATACCATTCAATTGAAATGCACAAGATCTTACCCAATGATGAACTCTCTTCTTTGTACCTGTCACTCCTCATGTAAGGATGATAGCGATGACAATCATAGTGCATGTCAGAACCAGAACTAGAGTAGAACTTGTGTCCATCACCTCTCATGTCTGGTGTATCCATGAACCTATCATCTCTAATCATGTCATCCCTATCTGACCTGTGGGCACCGTGAGACCTAATTCCATATGCCCCATTAGTCCTATCCACTTTTCCATGATTGATTCTAAGCGGTCCCTGTCTCTGCAAATCTGACAAGCTCTAAAGGATAATTGCATTGACTTATGCTTGTTCTCCTGTGCCCTAGCAAGTCTCTCTTGTGATTGAATAATTTTGTCATTGTTTTCTTTGAAACTCCTTATTTTTTCCTTTAAACTTCTCAAAGTGTTTGTTATGTGAGGGGAGAATTCATCACCATGTTGGTCATCTGATCTATAGCGAGAATCTCGTGAACTTTAGTGTACCATTCTGCTAGCCATCTGTGTTCTTCTCTTCCTGCAAGGCATACTATGTCATTTAAACCAAAGCATAAACATAACCAACATACCTTAGTATAGTTTGGGATGATATCTCATGTGAAATACCAAGTAGATTAGCACAATACATGTATAATCATAATCATAACAATATATAGACATCATCTCAATCATCATCTAGTTACCATGCATTATGCCACAACCACAACACCAACTAGACACAATACATGCACAACAACGTATGTACGACACACATGCATACACAATACATATAAACATTGGCATGCATAATCAGTGCATAACCAACATATACTCATGATAAACACATCCAACATCAACGCCATTAACTTTCACATAGTGACACACTCCAACCATGATCACCACCATGCATACACAACAAGCACATATATCACAAGCATAATGAACACATATGCAACTGACATGTATGCATAACCAACACACCACCCATCTAGTCCAAGGGGTGAACCATGCTCTGATACCACTCTGTAACACACCTCCTCCCACATTTACCCAAGCTAACCGATCCATCGGGGTAAACATGTGACGTAGAGTTACTATGACATGATTCAATTTCCCAAGTACAGTTAAGGAAGTGGAACCGACATGACGCAGTCAGTCTGACCTTTCACAAATGCTACAAAACCTTCAGGATCCAACCAACCCTTCCAGGTGACCAACTCCTGAGACAACTTCACATTTTAATGATCTGGGCCCTCAGACGCTCCCATGACAAGTCATGCATGTGACTGATACCTTCTAATCACTCCCACAACAAGGCATTCCAGTGACTGTGGAATTTTCAAGGAATTTCTAAGTCAAGAACCCTGAATTCTGAGCCAATTTTTTTGGGCTAGGTCTCAGGCCACTACCCAAAACTTCATGAAACTCCTAGAAATGATAAATAGCATTGAAACATGTTGCTAATGCAAACATTTGATTAAGGACTTGATCCGAACCCTACTATCCATTACAGGAATTTCGTCAAACATGTCACAAATAAGTAATCTACAGGTCATAATAATAGATCTAAGCATAGGGGTCTCATACTTATCTGAGAATCGATAAGAAGCATTGATGTCTTAACAAAATAGCTACATTATCATATATTAGGTCATATATTCATTAGGAATTCATTTTCCAATCAAAACATGATGAAAACCATACATCAAATTTGTCATAAAACATACTCATAACCAACATATAACAAACATAAATAACAAGGATATAACAACCATAAAAAAACCCATATGAAAAATTATATTTACCCATCGAATACAAGAGGGAAAGAGCTCTTGTTAACATATGCAAAATGTAACCAGGTTTAGGACTTCCACGTACCATGCGACCACAGATTGTGCTTAACCAAATCTTTCTTTCAGCCAATCACCCCATGCCATATTCCAAGCATGAATGCGGGATCTCATGGAATAAACCAAACAAAACCAAACTAGGGCTTCTAGAGGTCAAACCACCTCAACTCTCAACTAGTGATTCCACCTCATGGTCAGACATCACTAACCATCACCATATTGGTCTCTACCCAAGTTTTCCAAGGCTCTAGAGCATTTGTTGCAACCAGGGCTTTTGTAACAAACTCAAGTTAAAATTTTATGTAATAAAATTTAATAAAGGAAAAAATAAGACCATGGTTAAGGGACACTTATTCCAAGCTTAATGTTGTGCAAGATATCTTAGTGGGCATCATTTGATGTGTTTATGGCTAAGGGAAAATTTTCGAAGGCAATGGTTAAGGCTTTGAAAAGGAAAAAAGTATTTGGTGCATTTATTATGACATTATAGGAAATTAGGAGAAAAGGAAGGTGAAAGGTCATAGGTTTCATGTGAGGAGGAAAATGAAGGAAAATAATGGAAATTTGAAGAAACTAGAGGCCTCATCAATAAAAAGACATCAAAAAATTATTTGGTAGTTTTTTGTCAGTTCATTTTTAGAATTAGTCTCAGAGAGGATAATAGCACCAAGAGGAGAAAGAGATCAAGCAAGAAAAGGAAGGAAAATAAAGCAAAGGAAGGACAAGGAAAGGAAAGGAAAGTGAAGATCAAGCAAGGAAAGGTTGGAACAAGCAAACTTCAACATGAATACTTGCAGTTAACAAATTGCATGTATGGTTTCCTAGCTGGTTTTGACATGCATGGTATGTGCATGTTGATATTTGGTTCTTTTGTTGTTGGTGGCATGGTTTTTCCAGGTTTTGACAATGGTTTTCAACCTTTCCTTTCCATTTCCAGATAGCCATGGTGTGATGGGATTGTTCTCGGTTTTGATCTTTGGAAGTGTAGGAAGGTTTCAGAATCTGAAGCAGAGGTGGTCTCAGAAAAATTCCCAAAGTCCTAAGAATACCTTGAATGGTAATGGTGGGATACACAGTAAAGCCTGAGGGTGGAGATAGGAAAATTACTCAAGGATGGTGAAGGAATCCAGAGGCATTCCAAACTTGGTTTAGTTTTGTGATCTCGGGGTCAGTTTAGGTGAGATCACGGTATGGTGAGGGCGGAGGTGGTTTAAACTCTAGATTCCCTTGGTTGTTTTAGATTAGTTTATCCCACGAAATCCCATAATCATGCTTGGAATATGGCATAGGGGTGACTGGCTAAAAGAAAGATTTGGTTTATCCATGTCTATAATCGGGTGGTACATGGAAGTCCTGAACCTGGTTGGCTCTTTCCTATGTTTAATGAAAGTTAAGTTCTCTTGTTTTTTATTATTAAATTTAGATGTTACAATGTGGCTTTAATTGTTGTTATCTTATGGTTATTTATATGGTTATATTTTAGTTATAAGCATGGATATATGACTAGTTTTAGTCATGGCTCTTTTCATGTTTTTACTTGTAACTGAAGGAATAATGGATGCAGGACCTAATTGATGTTAAGACAGCTAATGGGAGAGGGTGGTGATCCTTCTTGTTAAGTCTCATATGAATTTTCAGTCCCTTATGCTCATACTTGCATTCATGACTTGTAGGTTTCCTATCTACCAAGTGTTTGACAGAATTTCAGTCTCGTTTGGGGATGGTCAGATCGATTCATGGTATTAGTTTTGGTTTATAATCATTTTATTCATGTATTTTATGAGTTCTGAAATCTATATGTATTTTTGAGCAGAGGCTTAGCCCCAACCCTAAAAAATAGCCTTCAATGTTGCAGGCGTTGGCACAACACTGAGCAGAAAAGATCACAGTCGCATGGAGGCAACCCTATGGGAGCAACTGGGGGTTTCCAGTCGCATGGAGGGCTTGTTAAGGGAGCGACTGGAGCTCTAGCTCAGGGAAAAGTTAAGATGGATTAGGAGATGGACACCTGGAGGGTTGGGTTACTCATGGAGTGTCATAAGGCATCTGAGGGAAGTCGGTAAGGTCTGTTTTGTCAACTCCATTCACTTAAGGTCGCCTAGGAGGTCGAGTCTTGTCATAGAAGCTCCTCATCTCATGTTTACCCTAGGTAATCCGGTGAAAGTGGGTATATGTGAGGGGAAAGGTTTGTTACAGGTGGTATCAGATCAGGTTGCACTCTCTTTGGGAAAAGTATGATGTTTTCAAGGTCAAGGTTGTCATGCATGGGGTCAAGGTATACCATTGGTATGGTCATGCATGATGGTGTATATTGATATGTTGTTATATGGATATGTTTATGATTATATATGTACATGTTAATGTGTGTTGGTCTTGTAGATGAGATAAGCCTCCCCTCAATGTCGATGAGGTATGGATTTGATTTTGGTATCTATTTGGTTTATGTGACATGATATAATTCTAGAAAGAAGAGAATCAAGGATGAAAGGCAAAATGGTAGACTATGGTCCTGTGACTATCCCTACAGATTAGTTGGGAAGCAAGGATATGAGCATTCTCTTGGTGTAGCAGATACATTGAGGAGCTTGAGGGCAGAGATCATAAGTTGTAAGGTAGATAATGTCAGGTTGGTTGAGGTTTAGGAAAGACGTGCAAGTGCTCAGGAAAATCCAATAGAGGTCAATGAAGTGATTCTTCAGAGCTTTTCAAAGTTGCAGAAACAGGGAAAAATGAGAATTAGTCAAGAGCAGAAGGAAAATACTAATGGATCCTATGGTAGCAGGTTTCGGTCCGTATATAGGTTGGATAGAGGGGACACAGTTAGAGGTGACACAGTTAGAGGTGACAGATCATTGGACACATGTTACAGGAAGACTGGTATGTATGGGCATCATTCTAGTTCCTCTTCCAGGAGACATCATCATAGTCGTCACCGTCATCATCCTTATAGGAGGGGTGAGTATTTTCCAGAGGAGTTTAGAAAAGTGAAGCCTCTTACATTCGATGGAGAGGTGAAGAAGTCATAATATGAAGAGACATGGTTGCTTGGGATGAAGAAATTCTTCAGATTGCATATTTATACAAAGAACATGAAAGCCAAGATAACCACGTTCATTCTTAAAGGGAAAGCATATATCTAGTGAGAGGATGTGAAGAATGTTAAAGGTATTCAAGAGGATGACTTGACTTGGGATGAGTTTGAGAGGATCTTCAAGAATAAGTAATTGTCAGAGAGGTACTATGATTCAAGAGCTAAGGATTTTTATGAGTTTCAGATGGGTGCCATGATAGATGATGAGTATACTAGCATGTTCCTAGAGATGTTGAGATATGTTCCTTACCTCAAGGAGGAGAAGGCCAAGGTTCAGAGATTCATCAGTGGGATGCCAGTAGCATACAGAGACCAGATTGAGTTTGATGAGCCTATATCACTGTAAGAATCCATTTGGAAGCTGAAGCATTGTTATGGGCAGTCAAAGCGTAAAGTTGAGCCTAAGCGCGACTTGAAAGGAAATGAGAAAGCTAAAGGAATATGGGTACCAAAGCAGGGAATACTTATGGATGCAGGTGAGAAACAAAATGTGGTTCCTTACAAGAAGTTCAATACAATTGAGGAGGGATAGGGATCGTAGCAGACTAGAGGTGATCATAGCATTGTTGTAGTGTTGGATATGTGGAAAATATCATCGCAAGAATAATTTTCCATTATACCAGGGTGGTAGACCTCAGATCTATAGTGCTAAGGAGGCACAAACAGTTTGGGATGTTGGTCATAACATTCCTTGGATTTATGCAGTTGTGGACAACGGGAAGGCGAATCACCAGGAATCTATCATTGAGATGGACAATAATATTTGTGATCAAGTTATTTCTATTTTGTTTCCTTGGTCTGCACCCAGTCTTCAATGTGGATCGCCTTCGTCCTTACTTCCCACCTCTACTGGACACCTCGGACATTGCAGAACAACTCACACCAACTGAGTTAAATCCAGACTGCATGGAATAGGCCACCACAGATTGCATCATAGACATGCAAATCAAGAACACTCGCCAGCAGAAGATCCAACTATATCGGGTTGTCAAAGCTGGCCAACTCCTGCACCAAGGAAAGTGGTTCACCAGGGACCAAGTTCAGCAGAAATTTCCTCATCTCATGGCGGAACTTAACGCAATGGGGACCATTGCTTCCTAAGGGGGGAGGAATGATCCAGGTGGATATTGGTGGTCACCCGCCTATTCCACTTGGGGCTCCACCATTGTCTATTTCAGTTTTTCAGTTTCGGCACAGTTTACTATTTTTAGCGGTTTTTCGGGTCCTAAACTTCCGGAGCCGTTTTGAGGCCCTAAACGACGTTTTTTGGGAAAACGGAGGGCAACATGGGTCCATGGACCGATGTTGCCCGTTCCAAATTTGTAGTCCTCGGATAGATCTTTCTAATGAGGTATGGTACGTGTCAAACGGAGATCGTATGCCAAAGTTACGCCCCTGGGAAGTTGAAACACCAATTTACCAAACAGGGCCCATAGTTTTGGCGCTTCATCTCCTAGGGTTAGGGTTTTGGTTGTTTAGGATTTCCCATTGTTTCTAAATGATAAATAGGCCCTCGAGCCTCATTGTAACACAGTTCAGAGGCCTGTAGCCGCCACATCTCTTCTCAGAGATAGCTACCAGCGCCCTAGCTAGTTTTATTTCCTTTCTGTCTGTAAGCAAATTTCAGTTCTTTGATATTAATGAAATGAAGTGTTATTTCCGCTGCATCTCTATATTTATGTTTATCTGTTTATTCTGTTGCGTTCCTGCATAAATCCGGATCAAGTCATTTCTTCGGTGTCGACGTCAATCCTTTCACTTCCACACTCATTCCTCACTATTATTTATACATTTGAATACCTGTAAAGAATATCACGCGACAAAAGATGAAAGATACATAGTATATGCGTGTCAAAGAAAACTACATGATAGATCAAGGATTATCATGCTAAACCAGTTAATATTAACAGATCTATGGGAATAAAAGTATACTTTTTATTATAAAATGATCAAAGCAAAGCTTACAACCAGTGCCTTGATGTTGAAGGAATCCTTCAGAGTGGCAATCCAAGTCCAAGCCATGCTCTTCAATCTCTTCTCCTTCTTTGTTAAATCGGCAGCATATGGGTGGAATTAGGTAGAAGTAAGGAAACCAACAATGACCAACCAAGACTCACTAGCATGACACTCTCTTATAGAAAAGAAGAGGAGTTTAAGGATCCACTAATGAAGGGGAAGTTCTTATCTATAAGAGGAAAATATTTGTAGATAAGATCAAGGGAAAAACATGGGATTGTTCGACCATATCCTCAACCAACAAGTACCAGAACTCCATTCTCGAGAATTATAGAGGTCAAAGCTTCTGCTCCATTTTTGGAGAACCTGCCTTAAGAGGACCATCATGAATTTACTATTGAATGCTCACATTGGAATCATTGTTTATAGGATAGGGATATGGTCAAAAGCGAGAGCTTATTAAGTGGAGGACCGAGTCGAGCTTGCAAAACAATTTTTATTACAAAATCTGCAGAAAATATTTAAGGCATTTCTCTTTTAGGTCTGCAAGGATATCTTAAGCATGTTTTCCAAGATGAACAAGTTTATACAACTTTTTTCACTTTGCGACGTTTGTGACATGATCGACACAAAATACAACACTTGGGATAAGAACTGAGGAATGCGACAAAATATCATGTAACAGATGCCCCCTAAAGCATGAAAGTAGAACTATAAGTGATGGATGAATCACTTTATCCACCATGGCAAGGACTTTGGAAAACCACCATCAGGAGACCTCTCAACCAAACACAATACAATATGTGACATCTCTGACATAAACATGCCTAAAAAAATATCTCTAAATAGGTATAAAATAACACATGAACCCATGGCATGGTCGCATCCATCCATCTAAAAGATATCATGGAAGGGGATCCACGGTATGGTCGTAGCCATATTTATAGAAAGGATCATATGTAAAATCATGAATACTCAATAACTCCATGCAGCCTATATAATAAAAAATGGGATCCAGGGTCTTCGAATCAACCTTGATCTACCCACTGTATGAATCTAACCATGTTAAGAGATGTGTTGATGTCGAACATGGTAGAAACCACCTGATTACCGGTCAATGATGTAAATCATTAACTGGCACGAGAGAAACCACCAATAATAGTGATGGCCCTCAAGGTATGAAAACACAATCTACAAGTATGAATGAATGAGTTGAAGTTGAACACTTGCAGAATCATCTGATTGAAGGCCAATGATGTGAACCTGTCGTCGAACACAAAGAAATTTCGATTGAGGCATGCAATCACTAAGTTACTGAAAATGAGTTTCTAAATCATCTTCCTGGATAATGAGCTAAAGTCGACAGGAAGTGATTCATCGAAGGAGGGCCATAATGATTCCCACATAATAGAAACAAAAAAAAGTATTTCTAAAGAGGATAGGAGTGATTCAAGACTGTTGTATAGAGGGTGAAATAAGAAGAATATGTTTGACTATTATAGAAAGGACTTCTCTTGAACATATCTGCGACACGACTTCAGATTTTTGCAACATTTGACTAAAAAATGGGATCAAAGGTCATGCTGAAAACAAATAATGATCTAATGAGATGAAAATGGATTTCCCAAAACTAGGAAGTCAAGTTACAAATGAAGGATATACTCAACCCGACACGAAATGTAGATAAGTGTCATGTTCAAGAGCGACATGTTGCATTTGGTACAGAATACAAAATATACTTCACTTCCATTTTCCCCCGTTATTTCTAATGAGTACCTCTTTATTTTTTATAGAAATCTTGAATAGGATACCATATACTTAGCATTTAAGTTCACCCTTATGATGAATCCATCCTAGTAAGTGTAACAAGCCCTAGGAAGGAGTAGCTCGGTCTTGTCATGGTGACAAGTCCTTCATCTTTTAAGTTTTACGAGTCCAATGTAGGAGTAACTCAGTATCTTTTTCATGTTTAGGGATTTTGAAAAAGAGATGGAAAAGAAAACTCCAAAAGGTCCCTTTTTGTAAACAGTTTCTCGAATCTTAAAAGGTAGAAAAAAATATCTGATAGAACCTCTTGATCTTGATTGACCAAGGTATTCCTTTTTCATAAATAGACATCCTCAGCACAAAAAAGGGGTAAAAGTATACTGAGATGACGTCAATTCATTTAATCTAAAGATCTTGAAAGAACAAGTTCTTGTAAATATTTTCATATTTAGGGAGTCTGAAAAGAGCTGAAAGAGGACTCCTCCTGGAGGAACGAGTGGTATACAGGGTAGTAACTTGTTCCGGTCATGATGGAACTGCTCAAAACATGTAAATGTCAAGAGGATGGATAACAATACCACTCATCACAGCAGTTCCCTAGGAAAGGGTAAAAACAAACAAGTGAGAGTGTATGATCAACCAAGCAGATGGTGATGATGGCAAGAGAAAACCAAGGCTCATCTAGAAAAAACGAGTTGATAAAATGGAAATAACGAGAGGTAGGATGAGAATGGCTTCATTCTTACACAAGCTTGAAACATGGGAAACTATGCTTGAAGTTAGTCTGAATGCCCCCAACATAATGACTCAATTTTAGGTACATGCCCCCTAAGCTTCATCTCACTCACCTAAGTAGACTACTGGTTACTAATAGGTGGATGGAATGAAGGTTCATTTATGAGATCAAGTGAAAGAGACGATTGGGAATTTACAAGATTTAATCAAAGACTCGAGTTTAAAGGGAATTTGTTTCATTTCTTAATGAGCTTGACATAAGACAATGAAATTTGCTCTGGAGACCTTGTTTCATTTTTTAATGAGCTTGACACAAGAAAGGGAACTCTGCTCTAGACACCTTGTTTCATTTTTTAAGGAGCTTGACACAAGAAAAGGAACTCTGCTCTGGAGAGCTTGTTTCATTTTTTAAGGATCTTGACACAAGAAAAGGAACTCTGCTCTGGACACCTTATTTCATTTTTTAAGGAGCTTGACACAAGAAAAGGAACTCTTCTCCAAAGAGCTTGTTTCATTTTTTAAGGAGCTTGACACAAGAAAGGGAACTCTTCTTCGGGACTTTAATCATGTCCAGTAAGAGTTCATGGCTTCTAATAGGTTCTCATCGGATGGGAGAACAATCCTCTGTAAATCAGGGTCCAATTCCCCCAGTACATGATGCACGATATCACTGACTAGATCATCAGTAGACACAAGCATGGAAAAAGTTGCCACATAATTAAAACGTGGTGTGGAAGACACCACTTGCATGTAAGGACCATTTAGGGATGATGGCTGGTTGGGAGTCAGATTAGGACCAATGAATGAAAGTTGATCAATGGCCACAATTCTTCCTTCATGCGGGAAACGTATCACACAAAAGAGAGAATATACAAGAGCTCCCATGACATAAGTATAGTCATGCCCAAGGAGAAAGTCAAAATACAAGGGGCCTTGGATAACCATCACATCTATATAGACAATCTTTCCCCCCAAAGTAATCGGAAACTTAGGAAGGATCCCTAACAGTTGACTAGTTCCTCTGTTAAACGCCAAAAGATTCTGGGTAACAGGCACAAGCTATGGAGAACCTAAATTTTTCCAAGTAGTTGAGGACATAATACTAATAGATGTGCCTAAATATATTATTGTGGTAGGTACGACCATATTATAGGCATGTACTGTGATCTCAAAGGGCACATAAGAAGGAAGATGATATCTTGTCAATCAACTCCAATCAAAGGAAGTGACCAGACTACTTGGAGGGGGTGTCATCAGAACGAGAGAAAGGCGATTTGTTCCCCTTATTTGGCACGCCCAAGGCGCACTTTTGGACAATATAGGCTTGTGCTAACCGCACCTGTCTGAGGGAAAAGCGTGCAAAGCCGAGGTTAATTTTTTTTTTTGGGTTTTTGCCTATTTTTGTGTTTTTTATGTACTGATGGGTACCTATTTTGATGACAGGTTATTATGGAGGGAGCGGGATTGGCCCGAGATCCAGATTGCGTTAGCTACTGATGTTGGGGCGTGCCATTAGCTAGCGCTATGGGGGCTCTTGAAGTTCACAGAGAATGAGCTTCTTTGGTCACATGATCGATTACTATGCTACTTGATCTGGCATTGGCAGAGGAGGCGCAACATGTTTGTGTTGTGGGGGATGAACCTGGTCATCCATCTTGAGATGGATTTTTACTTTGTGAGTGGGTTACTGCCTTAGGGTGAGGTGCTGAGATATCCATTCCCTTCCGAGAGAGTGGACTTGGAGATATTTCATAAACGTTACTATAGTGGGGTGCCTCTTACAGAGGGATGCATCAGCATTGCATTAGTGACAGATCTGGCAGAGCGATGTGCTCTAGCAGTTTTTGTGTGACTGGCAAGGTCGGTTGCTCCGCATCAGGCATCAAGCCTGCAAGTTGGAGTATTGCGCCAGTTTAGGTCTGGGAATTTCTATGACTTTGCTCATTTTTTCTTTGATGGGATGGTGACGCAACTCAACAAGGTCCATCATGGATCTAAGTCATTTGCGTATGCCATTATATTGTGCAGCATTATGTACGAGAGGGTAGTGTTGCTGAGACCAGTGGTGGAAGTGCCTCCTGCAAGCCATGGGAGCCTCAGATGAGGAGATGCTCTAGTGATGCTACGAGGTGGTGGGGGCATGGTGGGGCATTATTGGAATGCCACGACCGTGGCCTGGTTCGAGGTGAACCCGCAAATGTTACTACCATACCCATATGCAGGGATGGACTTCCAAGGGGATCCAGACATGGGTCTCCCTTTTGGTTATGCTTGGGGCCCACAAGTATGTTGTGTATGTTTTTTGCATTTTTTTTTAGTATACATGTACTTATGTGTTTTTCTAGTGACACTGACATCATTTTGGTTTGTCTTGCAGATTTTGGCGAGGTGGGTCGCCCCGTGGCTCGGTTGGTTGGCCACGATCCTCTACAGTGACCTAGGGGTGATAAGGGAGGAGGTGCTACTGGGGGACCTGGTGGTGGTGTTGGCCCTTTCGGAGAGGGTAGCGGCTCGGCCGCGGCGGAGACTGCAGCTGAGTGGGCTTGTGCTGATGCAACGGTAGCACGTGCGGATACGGTAGAGGCTCATATCGAGGAGATGACTGCTAGTGTGTCAGCTCTTTAGGATGCTCGAGGTCTAGTGGACCACTTGACCTAGGGGGTGTCTGCTCGAGGATTTATGGATGACTTCGAGGAGGTCTGGTTGGAGATCGTGATGGCCCACGAGAGGGAGTATCAGCCCGTTCTATGTCGGGTGGAGATCTCAATTGTGACGACAGCTCTAGTGGTGGCACCGGGAGCAGTTGTGGATCCAGGTGCCCCTCTTGAGGGGGAACCACCCTAGAGTGTACTTGTACATGGGGAAATAACCATGTGGATGCTTCCCCTATTTTTGACGACTTTTGTATCTTTGGGCTGGCCGTTGGGCCAGCAACATGATTTTTGTACTCAAACATACACATTGTGATATATATATATGAGAGATATTTTTTGTGGCTCTATATGATGTGTCACCTGTTTCGGTTTATATATTATGCTGATGGATATCTATATTTTTGGTTTTTATGTATGATGGTTTATTCGAGATGCATTCCAGTTTATGATACTATTAGCTATGTGATCAGTTGTTTGGTTTTGACTCCTTGGTACATGTGTGAATGTGATATAGTCAAATTGTTTGCTTAATATTTTGGCACGCAAATATTTTCTAAACAGATGTGTATCTCTTGTCTCAAATGTTTGGTTTAACTGCAACACTACTAACTGGGAATTGAGGTAGATATGCATATGGCGTATACTCTGATGGAGGGCATCGCACATAAGTCTAATGACGAAATCATATTCTTCCTGATTGTTTGTTTTTGAACTGATGCACACACCGTTTGAGCAGAGTGGTGATCGGTCAGGGTGGTAAATGACCCACGCGGCTGCGACTAAACTGTGAGACCATCGTGACACTCCATCAGCAAATCTGAAATAAGGTTCAAGTTGGTGATCCATGATGGTAATTTGAGTGCTTTTTAATAAGTCTTTTGGTCAAAAAATTTCAGTGGTTGGGGTTGTGTACATTCACTCTAGGGAAGGGTCGTTTTGGTCCTTATGGGTAGAAATTCTTGAGGTAAAGGCCATTGATGAGGTTGATGAGGCATGTCACCCCTACTAGAATTAATGTTTGATGGTCCTCTCTGGGTCTCGAGCTTTCTTTTGAGACATCATAGCGGAGGACTAATTTTCCCTCGGTAAATGAGTGAGGGGTGATGTTGCAGTCAAATGATTCTTTTACCCTATTTTTGTGGGTCTCTTTGTGTTGCAGTGACTGTCATCGACAAGCTCTAGGTGTACTAGGCATTGTTCAAGAGGCTGGGTATCATAAAGGAGTTTGATGGCGACATGTAAATTTGGGACCTTGCGGAAATAAGTGCAAAAGTGCAAGGTACCTTTAACTTTTGCGGTAGGAATAGGGTGGAAATATTGGGACGAGGGGGCGGCTGGAATCCTATCTTTGATCTGTGATGATACAAATCGTATATGGTGGATTGTGTCATTGACGTTCAGTGGGGGAAGAATCTCTGTAATGGGTTTCTACGTGAGTGCAAGATTAGGTTCCCTACTAGGATGGTCAATTTTTGGTAGGTGGAAATTGTGCCTGCCACAAAGGTGCCTGAATGTTTTCGTTAGTGGGAATACCTCTGGTTTATGATTTTTGGTCAATGCAGATAGTGCATGGTATCATTATGCCAATGGAGCAGATTGTGTGAGATTCTACGCTACTCGTTGTTCCTGATGTGGACGCTTGGAATGGGTCTATTGTAGAAGAGGTTGTATTCTATTTCCATTTATATATTGTTGGCTTGGGAGTGTCTACCTCTTTGGGGGAGTGTAGACTCAACGTTTCTCTTGCCACTCTTAGCTTGGGGAGGTGTACACATTTAATCTTATGGTGAAAGTGTGAACAAAACTAGTAATACGTACGCGCGATCTTCTCTTAGTTTGAGAGAAGTTTCTAAGGGAGAGAAGAGACTATATGAAAACTATTTGCAAGGTGCTTCAGTTCTCTGCACTAGTTGACCCGGTGGTCGTTTAGGTTACACAGTCCGCATGTTATTCTAGGCTTGGCCGGGGTCATGCTTGGTTGGTGTTTTGTCTTAGCTTGCCTGTTACACCACTGTGGGGGTGGGTATGTTGACCCGGTGATGTAATTTTTATGCCATTCCTGGAGGTCATCCTGTCTCTTATCTATGGTATGAATCATGTCGATGGTGGGACAAGGTTGTGAGGCATAAGTACAATGCTGCTCATAATTATTGTCTTGTCATATAAGGCAAAATATCCTTGATATGAGGGTTCTTTCATGCTCATTTTGAGGTCTGGCAGGGAACCAACATCGTAAAGTTGCTAAATCAATACAAGTGGTGATTGCATGATTGGGCATTTTGCATAACGTGCATGTTGGTATTCTCTATAGAGAGCGGTTAGGGGTAACTAGGGGTTCCCTGATCGGTCACTTTTCGACTGAAAAGAACATGACGTATCTGCTCGCCACACCTTCTTGGGTTGTGGAGCTGTCTGTGGACTCCGCATCCATGTCATATTCTTGGGAGAGGTGGACTATGGCAGAGCATAAGCTAGTGAGGGCTAGCTGGAATCGGGTGATATAGTGATACTTCTCCAAAAGGTGATTTTCGGCGCATAACGAAAATGTGAATTGCATAACCGCAATCCAATGTAGTAAACCCTTTCTATAGGATACCATATGTGGATGAGTTCCAGGGCTACGCACTCTTTAAGGAAGTGACCATGTTCATCGCATAACGTGCAATGTATAATAGGCATGAATGGGGGTATTTCTTGTGCCCTTCGTTGTTCCTCCAGTAGGTACAGGATGGTACGAGGTTCATTTCCGGATGCCCGGGTGAAGGGATCCTCTTGATAGGACCGCTCGATGGTGTGTAGGGCATCCCTATATCGCGGGATTTCTGGGCAATGACAGGTATAGTGCCAGTAGTTGATACAGAGGGCGCAGGCATGATTGGTACACATCGCTTTGCCTTTACCTTTGGAGGTAGGTTCCTGTTTATGGGAACTCAGTGTCACGATTTCTGTCTCAGATCCTAGGATTGGTTTTAATTCCTCTAGTTCTAGAAAAATATGGGTAGGGTGACCTATTACGTCGCATATGGTGCATACTGGTGATTCCCATTATATGGTGGGGGTCACCATCTTCTTTCTTCTATTCTCAGTTTTCTTAGTTGTGATCATCGGTTTTGCAATGGGAATTTCCTTTGCAGGGGTGGTTTCGACTGTTTCTTGGATGAGTGGGGCCACCTTAGGACTGAGGGGCTTCAATCCTTTGGAAGTAATGTGGGTGGCTCATGTTCCTACAGGGGGAACGAGGTACCAAACTGGGATTTCCAATGATATGTTTGAGAATACCAGTGTTGCCAAAACCTGCTAGGAGACGAAACCAGCTGGGGGGTAGAGAAAAGGGGTTTGGGAGGTGGCGTAGGCTAGAGAGGCTGTCGTGGCCAATGAATTGGTACCATTACTACTTGTGCCCATGTCCTTACTAGCTTCGGCTCTTAATGTGGACATCATGCACACTGGAGCCCCTGTGAAATCAGGTGATGACTCAGGGATAACAGGAGGATCCCCTAGGAATGACCCTAGAATGGATGACGGTTTGAATTGGCCAAGGCCATATTCTTGGTACCATGAGAGAACATCTTAGGATGTATCTGCATAGGGTAGAATTACATCAGTGTTTTTTAGGTGTCACTTCTCGCTGTGCGTTAGTTGGTCTACATTAATGATGCAGTCCTTGTGGGGGAACATCATGATGCGAAAGACATAGGAGGCTATGGCAGACATGGTGTACATATAACTCCACCCAAGGAGTATATTGTAGTCTAGGTGAGCATCCAAGACTTCAATTTCTATGTGGATCGTCTTCCCGGCTAGGTAGACCGGGATGTTTTGGTAGAGGCCGATGGGGGTTGATGGACGATCGTCGTATGGTTGAAGCATGATGACTGAGGGTTTTAGTTCAGGAGAACCTAACTTCTGCAAAAAAAATTTGGACATGATGCACGTGGATGCACCCTTGTCTATGACACATCGGTGAATAGTGATATTCTGCATCGACACTGGTATCTAGAAGGCGACCATGGAAGGAAGCCTAGGAGTGGCTTTGTCTAAGTCAAAATCCATTAGGCGCGTATCGGTAGGGTCAATAGCACCTAACGCGGAAAGTAAGACTTTCTGTTGTTTTGGGCATGACTGGAATACTTCCAAAGCTGACATAATAGTGGGAGATTGTGCTAAATCATGCACGATGCTATAATTATGGGCTGCTTTGGAGTAGTTTCCTGCTCGCCTATTGGGTCCCTTCGCCATTTTTGGAAATGGTTCTATAGGCATCTTTGAAATGGTAAAAGGTGAAGTCAGTGCACTGGTACTTGCCCCTGGCGTATTGGTGTCTGGTGGGGTGTCGTAATTGCGATTCCGTGTTTGGAAAAAAATCTCTTCGCCAGTCATGTAGATTTCATGGTTTCTTTTCCCGGAGTCATCTGTATTTTTCTATTGAGATCTTACCATCCCTTGATGGGGGAAAGGTTCTTGCATCACAGCTAGTTGTTGGGAAGATCCTCCTTGTCCTCTATTACTCTGTAGCTTCTTTAGCTCAGGGAGATCGAGACAGTGGTGAGTATAGTGGCCGTACCCACCACATATCAAACAAGAATGGTTTGTTCGAAGAGGTGGCCATTTTCTCTGCCATTGGGCGTTACTTGGATCCTGGTTCTGATTCTGGTTGGAGTTACCTCCAGCCTGGGATTGCAGTGGGCACTGCTGGTTGTTGCTCCCCTGTCTAGGGTTCCCTTTTGGATTTTTTTTTAAATTTTTTATTCACCACATTAGGAGGTTAGTTCCCTTGGTTATATTTTTGTGGTTGGTTTTGGTTCACAAAGTTCACTTGTGCATTGGTCAGCATAAGTGGGTCGTGTGCTGGGGATTGAGCATAACGCGGTCCATGGTTTACGCCTGGCTGTTGGAGGGGAGCTCTTCTGTTAGTGTTTCTTTCTACGTACTGATTCCCCTGAGTCAGAGGATAGGGTCCTGGTGGTATGCTTGCGCCCTATTGGTCAAATTTTGCTGAGGCATATGATGACTTTGAAAGCCAGGTTGAGGTACGTTCTGGGTAGAACCATACGTGTAACCAGATTTTTGACTGTTATTGCGTAGGTAAACTTGGGTCAATGAACCAATTAGTCTCTTTGTAGAGTTCGACGCACTTGGAAATTCTTGATAAGTTTGCAGGTGCTGAGCATTAAGCAGGATGTTATAAATGTAACCTGACTGCATATAAATCAGCTCAAGCTGCATGGCTTTGCTAATAGTGTACTATTCGTATGTGGGTATCTACTGCGCGACATCCTTTTAAATCTCTGCCGTAAGAGTTTTCAAGAACAAATCTAAGAGAACCTGGTCGTCAAGTTTAGATTTACATAAACTGCGACACCGCCTCCATTCATGGAGATGGTCCGAGATATGGACGGCGGGGGTCTGTCTAAAATGATTTAGTAATTCCATTCCGAAATCATGGTGAATGGGTAACTGAAAATATGTTAGGAATGCAGTAGCAAGTGCACTAAATCTTCCATGTGAAGCTGAGGGTTTCTCCAAGTACCACTTCGCGGCTACTCCTGTAAGAGTGCGT
This sequence comes from Pinus albicaulis, assembly GCA_034641835.2. NCBI lineage: Eukaryota > Viridiplantae > Streptophyta > Pinopsida > Pinales > Pinaceae > Pinus > Pinus albicaulis. Next base: position 914,963,656 of record CM076571.1, on the reverse strand, counting down.
TGAAATAATCTCAATCGAATAGTGTCGTCAATGATAATGTTCAATGAGCACAACATGTGAAACATCATGAAATGATTACCCGGGTCTTCCGCTTTCTTTCCTTCGAATTTTGGTATATCTGAAGGGAGCTTCATGGGCATGGGAGGCCATGTAGGATTGTGTGCAATGGGGTCATTCATCAACTTGGTTAAATCGAGTATATTCAACAAAGCTAAGAAAGGTGACTAGGAGGTTGACGTCATTGCACTGTGTGAAAACACAAAGTTCTAGTTAGGAATAGGGTTGGTCTGCAACGTACCCTGATGTGTATTCGACTGGCTTCCCGAATGGGATGCACTCCTTTGCCCCCTAGGGGTCATTGGAGGAGTGGTATGTGGTCCAGCATTGGGATACCCAGTGGGTTTCCCAACTACAACTGCCACAATAAAGGATGAACTAATAATGGTGGCAACGTTTCTTCTTTGATGCCTGAATGGCGAAATACCTGGAACCCCTCCCGGTAATGGGGGGAGGTTCAAAAGATGCCTAGATCAACAAGTTCCTGTTGATTCCATCCACTTGAGAGGATAGAGTCTATGATCAAAGAAAACTTCTTGTCACATACATAAAACAAAGCGAAAAATAAAATAAATTTCCCTTTAAATTAATCTATGTGATCAAGCAATCAAAAATGTGGTTTTTGTTTGTTTGTGTATGATACTCAAAATACTATAGGACCTATTCGTCCTCACACATTCAAATGTAACTAGGCCTTGAGAATATTTCTTGCGAGTGCTGGCACAACATCTCGTAAGAGCTGGCGACGCCCCCAGCCAACCGAAGAAAATCCACAAGGGTAAGGGTATAGGGTCTGGCGCTTGCCTGCACCATCACCTATAGGGAAAGGATGCCCTAGTTTTTGGCCTCTAAGAACCACCATCCCATGTGAGCTTTCGAGTCTTGGGATTCTTGGTAAGTCATCTAACAGTACTGAGTATCAGCCAAGTCAAGTAGCCCTGACTGATACCTACCCACACTGTGCCTAAGCCTAACCCTCTCTGAAACGGGTCTCTGCTGCGCTCGGGTTTTCTTTTCTGTGGGATGATAGGTAAATTTGAAGCTCCCTAAATAGAAAATCTCTATGTTTAAATATGAAGTATGATCAAGGCAGCTTATTGGATGCCTACCCCCTTGATCCTAACTTAAGATATAAATTATTTTGTGGGGAGAATTTAGTGAGTTTGGTTAAGTTAGTTTTTGGTGTCTTTGCTTCACTTAGTGGGTGAGTGTGTGCGAGCAGTGAGCACAAAGTGGACAAGCATATAGTTTGAATGTGTGGATATTCGATGATCCTTTTCAAAATCTCCTATTTAAACTATGTTGTATTGTTCCTGGCTCAAAAGAAAAACATGTGCAAATAATGGGCCGCCTTCTAATTTTCCTAGTTAATCTATGTGACCAACTATAGGGAGATGGTGAATTGTGAATGGGGAATGTTCATATGCTTACCTAGGATCACCGGAGGGTGAAAAGGTACTATAGATTACTTTCTCTTCTATAAAAAATTCAATCCTAGTCCCGAAATTCCTAGTGAAAAAATTGAACTAAACTAAAAAATTTACACTAGAAAAAAAATAAAACTAGCTATGCATGCATGATCTTGGGCCACTTACTTTGGCTAGTTATCTAGGTGTGTAAGTACCAAAATTTGAAAAACATAAATTTTTTTCGGAATGCAAGTTATTTTTCCCCCCTACTTAAATTATGTATGAACTTTGCAAAAATAAACTTGAAGTAAAACTGACACTAAGCCTACAAAAAGCAGCTAAGAGTGAGCTTTATCAAGTTGCAGGGTACCACAACTAGTGTTGGAAGGTGTATTAGGGGCTGCCAAGCAATTTAAAAGCAAGAAACGACATAAACATGGGAGAAATTTCTCATTCTATATTTTTCATGCAAAAGGATGAAACATGCGCGCTGTTTGTGTGTGGGTCAGCTCTGAATGCGTGCCCTGGGCGCGTCTGTGGGAAAGAAAAGTGCGCAAATTCCTGCACAATAATTTTTTGCAGTTGTTCTACTTCAGTTTGTCACTTGGGATGAACTATGGACTGCAAGAGAAATCAGGGGAAATTCATATCCACTCCACAACACAGACAAAGGTCTCTGCAAAAAAATTACAACCACATAAACTTGGTAATAAATGTTAGTGGAGTCGCCAATCCTGTTTGAGTGTGTTTGGTGCACGTATGTATGAAATCACACCAACTTAAGGGGTGTGGTATACTCACTTAAGTTATTGGTAACAGGCAGAAAAAGAAGTGGAGTCAAGCAAGTTAGTGGAACAAGCTAGAATCGTAAGCATACTAGATAGAGAAATAGCATGCATATATAAACTAAAAAATAAAACAAATAAACATGAGCTCTAAAAAGAGTCAAATGACAACAATAATTTGAACGGTGGCTTTAGGCCCCTCTTATTGAGCGCTGGTAGTAATAAGAGTGAAACTTTACCCTCTTGCCAAAGGGCCCCTAGAACATGGGTTCTAAGTCCCGATGCAAGAATTATTTTATCCCAAGCTTGCCTTGGTGTAGTCTCCCTCTCTCTCAACTATGTTGGACTAAACTTGTTGGATGGCCAAAAATTGAGTCCCCTCTATCTTCAGCTCTGGCTCACACACTGCTGGTATTGCTTGGGAAATTCTAGCCAACATAACAACGTGTTCACAAATTCTTCATCTCATGGTGGCCTTATATAGGAGATTTCAAATCCTCCCTTCCCTCTCTTGGTACATTGTGGATGGTGACCCAAGAGAGGGGTATGATTCTTTTGTGTGCTCCAAATATTCCATTGTGTGCTCACTTGGTGTCTAAGGAGGCATTGGAGGTTGTCCTTAGGTGGCTTCAAGTGAGGAATCACTTGTCCTTTCCTTTGTGTGGTCTCGGATAGTGACATTTCGCCACTCCCAGGATTGCACGCATATCAAGAAAAAAGCGCTCAAAATGCAAAGAGCAAAGAGCATATCAAAAGGATTATTCGTGCAAAGAGCATTTAGGACTTTTTCAAATTTGATTTTCCTCAGACCTTAGAGATTTTTAAATACTTTCCATATTTTGTAATGTCTTCTAGCCCTTTAAATCCTTTTTCCTGACACTAATTAATGTCGTCTTCTGCTGTACGATTTTCCAGTGTTACAGTTGCCCCCTAATGTGTGAGGTCTAGAAAGCACTGTACAGTTGAAATAAATTATAGTTTCTTTTATGTATCGTGTGCAAAGAGAGAGAGAGAGAGAGAGAGACCTGCGTGAAGCTTTGGAATTGAAAACACCCTGCACTGGTTCCAAGAATGACCATGTCCTAAGGGATACTTATAAGCAAATAAAATTTAAAATACATATATAAATTTTCTACGAGGCGGGCATGTCCCATGCTTGTAACATTGTGGCTAATTAAACAAATATAGTTAACAGATATATGTTCTGTCTGTGTCACTAATATGGAAGTGATATTGGCGGTTGATGACGACGACTGTTGATGCCCTCAAGGGCATTTTTTCTTTGAAAATAGGTGGAATATGGTACCCATATTCGTAAACTTGGTATGGAATATAGCTGTGCATTATACACATAGATGCTGGTTGGGACCTTCCCGTGTAAGAATTGTTGACAGAGACGCTTATGGAAGCACGGGTCTTCAACAGATTTGATCAAAGTGTAATGGTTGTAAGGAACGATACCATCTTGACATGAAAGCTATTGTCGTAGTCGAATGTCAAGAGGATCGATGACATCTATGGACAATGATGTCTCCCACAGTGCCACTCGAATATTCCCCTTGTGTGGAGAGGGGTGATCTAAGGTACCGGTTCCTTTTCAGAAAATAGGTGTCAAAGTCGACAAAAAGGAGGCCTCAACCAAACAATGGGTTGCCAACATAAGGGGTCAGGGACCTGGATGTGATGGGTTTAACATAGGCATGTTGGCGAGGGGTGACTGAAAACTGATGATGGGGATTTAGTGGCCCAAGGTTAGAGTATTCTAAGCAGCTTGGTGGCAGTCATAGTTATTTCTAATGGAGAAATCCTTGGAGTCAGTAAGACTTCTAGGGTGGGCATAAAATGGCTATGAATGTCAAGGTGGCTTGTGAGTGGGGGTATAATACTCCGACCAAGGGTGTTCAGGGACTACTACCTTGGGAGAAAAGATGAAATGAGAGGGTGAAGGACGTAGTGCACTATTCGGGGTCTTTGTACACTTACCAAAAGAATAAAATAATGGGGTTTGGTTTGTACAAAACACAAATATGGGTACCCCAAAACATGAAAGTGTTTGCTCACTGATGTTATGAGGAAGGTGATTTGTTAAGGGCGGGGGTCCCATTGGTTGATCTCGTGTGCAGGGTTGATGAAGCGGATGAGAAAGTATCGCAGATGGGATTATGCTGGTGGAAGTATGGTGGGCCAAACGCGAGGCGTGGTGGTGCGCTTTTGATCTGCTTGTACAACATGGTCGTCCGAGAAGGGGGTTTTAGTTTGTATGGAAAAACTTGACCTTATGCATGGTGAATGGATGGGCTTGAGGTGCTTCCCGGAATAAACTGGTATGGTCATGGTGTCACTTTTTCTATGATATATGGTTTACTATGGGTGATGAGCGCCATGGAGGGGAGGCTCTATTGACCAACGAGGATGTTTATCATGTGCAGGGTGAGGTGATAATAAACACGGTCAGATGTGAGGACCCTATGGTTGATTTTTGATGGAGAAATGATGTCAAGATATGCAAAGTTTATTGGGACTCTATCATGTTGGGGGTAGAATGATACTTGTGTTCAAACTTTCAGGAGACGACGTTGTGGATGGTTTGTGAGCTTTTCCTGCAAAAACAACTACCTCAAGTGAAAGCATCTTCTTTATCAAATATTATTGAAATTCATGAGCTTTTAAAAAAGAAGATGAGAGAGGGCATACCTGTCGACGTTGAAAAAATAAATTTTTGGGAGTGAAATTGTGTGGCATCGCCTCTGTTTTTCATAGAGTGTTGGTCATGATGCAGCTTACGGTTCGGAGAACGCACCTTCTGATCTCTCGTTATGGTCCTCCCAAGTTTTTGAAAGGGAGATATATAGGTGAATATGGCCCTAATTCAGTTCATTTGTACTTGCTAAGTTTTTGAGAGGTTAGAAGCTTCTGTGTAGAAATTCTTGCCATTGTGGTTAGCCTGAGCACCAGGGATTAGTGATATCATTCCCAGGTAACCTTTATGATGTCCTGCACTTTAATTTTTTTTTTCAGTTTGATGGTGTTGGGGTCCGTAGAGACTGGGTTTCTACGGAGTCTGGGTGATTTTTTCCCTAGATCGTGTGGGTGATCAGGGCAAAGGCGTTCCCCCTGTGTGATTTTTCTGGGGATAAGCACGCTAAAGGCACTATGTTCTCCTTCTTTGGCGTGCCCAAAGCGCGCCTGTGGCAAATACAGGCGTGCAAAGCCGAGGTTAAAATTTTTTTTGGGGGTTTTGCCTATTTTTTTATTTTTTCTGTACTGATGGGTACCTGTTTTGATGATAGGTTATTGTGGAGGGAGCAGGATTGGCTCGAGCTCCAGACTGCATTGGATGTTAATGCTAGGGCACACCGTCATCTGGCGCTATGGGGGCTCCTGAAGTTCGCGGAGAACGAGCTTCTTCGGTCGGAGGACTGACTGCTACGCTACTTTATCCGGCATTGGCGCAGGAGGCGCAACATGTTCGTGTTGTGGGGGACGAACCTGGTCATCCATCCTGAGACATATGTGTACTTTGTGACCAGGTTATTGCCTCAGGGTGAGGTGTTGAGATATCCACTCCCTTCTAGGAGAGTGGACTTGAAGAGATTTCAGAGACGTCACTATGGTGGGGCACCTCTTATAGAGGGATGCATCAACGTTGCATCAGTGACAGATCTGGTAGAGTGATGTGCTCTGGAGGTGATTGTGCAACTATCAGGGTTGGTTGCTCTGCCTCGGGCATCAGGCCCGCAGGTTGGAGTACTACGCCGGTTAAGGTCTGGGCATTTCTATGAATTTTCTCGTTTCTTCTTTGATGGGATGGTGATGCAACTCAACAAGGTCCATCGTGGATCTAATTCGTTTGCATATGCCATTATCTTATGCAGCATTATGTACGAGAGGATAGTGCTACTAAGACCAGTGGTGGCAGTGCCTCCTGGGGGGCCCGGGAGCCTCGAATGAGGATATGGGCTCCGATGATGCCGTGAGGCGGTGGGGGCATGGTGGGGCGTTACTGGAACACCATGACCGAGGCTTGGTTCGAGGTGAACCCACAGATGTTCCTACCATACCCATATGTGGGGATGGACTTCTGAGGGGATCCAAACATGGGTATCCCTTTTGGTTACACTTGGGGGCCCACATGTATGTTGTGTATGTTTTCTGCATTTTTTTTAGTATACATGTACTTATGTGTTTTTCTAGTGACACTGACATAATTTTGGTTTCTCTTGCAGATGTTGGCAAGGTGGGTCGCCCCGTGGCTCGGGTGGTTGGCCACGATCCTCTACGGTGACCTAGGGGTGATTAGGGAGGAGGTGCTGCTGGGGGACCTGGTGGTGGTGCTAGCCCTTCTGGAGAGGGTAGCATCTCGGCCACTGCAGAGGTTGTGGCTGATGTGCCTGGTATTGATGCAGTGGTAGCACGTGCAGATACGGTGGAGGCTCGTATTGAGGAGCTGACTTCTCGGGTGTCAGCTCTTGAGGATACCTGGGGTCGAGTGGACCACTTGACCTAGGGGGTGCCTGCTCGAGGATTTATGGATGACTTCGAGGAGGTCTGGTTGAAGACTGTGATGGCCTACGAGAGGGAATATTAGCCTGTTCTACATTGGGTGGCGATCTCGGTTGCGACAAGAGCTCCAGTGGTGGCACCGGGAGTGGTTGTGGGTCCAGGTGCCCCTCCTGAGGGGGCACTGCCCTAGAGTGTACTTGCACATGGGGAAAGCACCATGTGGATGCTTCCCTTATTTTTTGCGACTTTTGTATCTTTGGGCTGGATATTGGGCCAACGACATGATTTTTGTACTCATACATACACATTGTGATATATATATATATATATGAGAGATATTTTTTGCAGCTCTATATGATGTGTCACCTGTTTTAGTTTATATATTATGCTGATGGATATCCCTATTTTTGGTTTTTTATGTATGATGGTTTATTTGAGATGCATTCCAGTTTAGGATATTGTTAGATATGTGATTAGCTGTTTGGTTTTCACTCCTTGGTACATGTGGGAATGTGATATCGTCAAATTATCTGCTTAATATTTTTGCACGAAAATATTTTCTAAACAGATGTGTACCTCTTGTCTCAAATGTTTAGTTTAACTGTGACACTACAAATTGGGAATCAAGGTAGATATGCATATGGTGTATACCCTGATGGAGGGCATCGCACATAAGTCTGATGACGACATCATATTCTGCCTGATTGTTTGTTGCTGAACCGATGCACACACCGTTTGAGTAGAGTGGTGATAGGTTAGGGTGGTAAATGACCCAGGCGGCTACGACTAAACTTTTACACCATCTTGATGCTCCATCAACAAATATGAAAAAAGGTTTAGGTTGGTGATCCATGATGGCACTTTGAGCGCTTTTAAACAAGTCTTTTGGTCAAAAACTTTCAATGGTTAGGGTTGTGTACGTTCACTCTAGGGAAGGGCCGTTTTGGCCCTTATGGGTAGAATTTCTTGAGGTAAAGGCCATTGATAGGGTTTTTGAGGCATGTCCCTTCTGGTTACATCAAGATATACGCCCCCTATCGGAGGAAATGTTTGATGATTTATGGTCCTTTCGACAAGGTTTTGAAATTTCCTAGCCCTATGGCTTCTTTTGTGACATCATAAAGGAGGACTAATTCTCCCTCAGTAAATGAGCAAGGGGTGATGTGGCAATCGAATGATGCTTTTAAAATTTTCTTGTGGGCCTCGTTGTGTTGCAGTGAATTTTGTCGACTTTCGTCGACAAGCTCTAGTTGTACTAGGTTTTTTTCTAGATGCTGGGTATCATCAAGGAGTTCGATGGCGGCATGTAAATTTGGGATCTTGTGAAAATTAGTGCAAAAGCACAAGGTACCTTGAATTTTTATGGTAGGAATAGGGTGGAAATCTTGGGACGAGGGGGCGGCTGGAATCCTTTCTATGATCTATGATGATACAAATCATATATGGTGGATCATGTCATCGAAATTCAGTGGGGGAATAATATTCTTAATGGGATTCTGCATGAGCGCAATATTAGGTTCCCTGCTAGGATGGTCAATTTCCGGTAGGTGGAAATTATGCCTGCCGCAGAGGTGCCTGAATTTTTCCATTAGCAGCCATACCTCTGGTGTGTGATTTTGGTCAGTGCAAATAGTGCATGGTATCATTGTGCCAATGGATTATATTGTGTGATATTATACACTACTCGTTGTTCCTGATGTGGATGCATGGAAAGGGTCTCTCGTAGAAGAGGTTGTCTTCTGTTTCCATTTCCATATTGTTGGCTTGGGAGTGTCTACCTCTTTGGAGGAGTGTAGAATCAATGCTTCTCTTGTCGCTCTTAGCTTGGGGAGGTGTACACATTTAATTGTATGGTGAAAGTGTGAAAAAATCCGGCAATAGGTACGTGTGATCTTCTCTTGGTTTGAGAGAAGTTTCTAAGGGAGAGAAGAGACTATACGAAAACTTTTTGCAAGGTGCTTCAGTTCTCTGCACTGGTTGACCCAATGGTCGTTCAGGTTACACAATATGCATGTTATCCTAGACTTGACTGGGGTTATGCTTGGTTTGTGTGTTGTCTTAGCTTTCCTTTTATGCCACTGTGGGGGTGGGGATGTTGACCCGACGATGTACTTTTTATGCCATTCCCTGAGGTCATCCTGTCTCTTCTCTATGGTATGAATCATGTCTATGGTGGGACGAAGTTGCAAGGCATAATTACAATGCTGCTCATAATGATTGCCTTGATATATAAGGAAAAATATCCTTGATATGAGGTTTCCATCATGCTCAGTTTGAGGTCTGAAGGGGAACCAACGTTGTAATGTTGCTAAATTAGGACAAGTGGTGATCACATGATTGGGAATTTTTCATAACATTCATGCTGGTCTTCTCTGTAGAGAGCAGTTAGGGGTAACTAGGGTTTCCCTGATCGATCACTTTTTGACTGATAAGTACATGATGGATTTTCTCGTCACATATTCTTGGGTTGTGGAGTTGTTCGTGGACTCTGTATCCATGTCATCTTCTTGGGAGAGGCGGACTATGGTGGAGCGTAAGCTAGCGACGGCTAGCCGGAATCGGGGGATATAGTGAAAATTCTCCAAAAGGTGATTGTCGACGCATAACAGACATGTGAATTGCATTGCCCGCAATCCAATGTAGTAAAACCTTTCTATAGGATACCATCTATGGATGAGTTCTAGGGATGTGCACTCTTCGAGGAAGTGACCATGTTCATCACATAGTGTGCAACATATAACGGGCATGACTGGGGGTCTTTCTTGTGCCCTTCGTTATTCCTCCTGGAGGTACAGGATGGTACGAGGTTCATTTTCGGATGCCCGGGTGGAGGGATCCTCTTGATAGGACTGCTCGATGGTGTGTAGGGCATCCCTATATCATGGGATTTCTGGGCAATGGTGGGTATAGTGCCCATAGTTGCTGCAAAGGGCACATGCATGATTGGTGCGCAACACTTTTTCTTTACCTTTGGTGGTAGGTTCCTTTTACGGGAACACAGCGTCATGATGTTTGTCTCAGATCCTAAGAGTGGTTTTAATTCATCCAGTTCTTGACATATATGGGTAGGGTGAAATATTACATCACATATGGCATAGACTGGTGATTCCCATTGTATGTTGGGGGTCACCATCTTCTTTCCTCTATTCTTGGTTTTCTTAGCCATGATCACCGATTTTTCAATGGGAATTTCCTTTGCAGGGGTGATTTCGATTGTTTCTTGGATGAGTGGGGCCTCCTCGGGACTGAGGGGATTCAATCCTGTGGTAGTAACGTGGGTGGCTCTTGTTCCTGTAGGGGGAACGAGGTACCAAACTGTGATTTCCAACGATATGTTTGGTAATATCGGTGTTGCCAAAACCTGCTAGGAGACAAAACCAGCTGGGAGGTAGAGGAAAGGGGTTTGGGAGGTGGCGTAGGCTAAAGAGGCTACCATGGTCGATGACTCGGTGCCATTACTACTTGTGTCCGTTTCCTGACTAGCTTCGATGCTTGATGTGGACATCATGCACACCGGAGCCCCTGTGACATCAGGTGATGACTAAGGGATAATAGTAGGATACCCTAGGAATGACCCTAAAATAGACGACGGTTTGAATTGGCCAGGGCCATATTCTTGGTACCATGAGAGAGCATCCGAAGATGTATCTATATAGGGTATAATTACATTAGTGTTTGTTAGGGGTCACTTCTCGTTGTGTGTCAGTTGGTCTACAGTAATGATGCGGTCCTCGTGGGGGAAAATCATGATGCAAAAGACGGAGGAGGCCATGGTAGACATGGCGTGCATATAACTCCACCCAAGGAGTATATTGCAGTCCAGGTGAGCGTCCAAGAATTCAATGTCTATGTCGATCATCTTCCCAGCTAAGAATACTGGGGCATTTTGGTAGAGGCCGACGGGGGTTGATGGACGAACATCGTATGCTTGAAGTGTGATGACTGAGGGTTTTAGTTCGGGAGAAACTAACTTCTACCAAAATTTTTTGGACATGATGCATGTGGATGCACCCTTGGCTATGACACATCGGTGAATACTGATATTCTGCACCGACACTGGTATCTGGAAGGTGACCATGGAAGGAAGCCTAGGCTTGGATTTGTCTAAGTCAAAAGCCATTAGGTGCGTATCAGCAGGGTTGATAGTGCCTAGCATGGAAATTAGGGATTTCCATTGTTTTGGGCATGATTGCAATACTTCCAAAGATGACATAGCAGTGAGAGATTGTGCTAAATCGTCCACGATGCTATAATTATGGGCCACTTTGGAGTAGTTTCCTGCTCGCCTGTTGGTTCCCTTCACCATTTTTGGCAATGGTTCTATAGGCATATTTGAAATGCTCAAAGGTGCAGTTGATGCACTGGTACTTTCCCCTAACATATTGGTGTCTGTTGGGGTGTCGTAATTGCGATTTCATGTTTGGAAAAACATCTCTTCACCAGTCATGTAGATTTCATGGCTACTTTTCTCGGAGCCGTTTGTATTTTGAGGCTGAGTGCTTACCATCCCTTAATGGGGGAAAGGTTCTTGCATCACAGTTGGTTGCTTGGAAGATCCTCCTTGTCCTCTGTTACTTTGTAGCTTCTTTAGCTCAGGTAGATCGGGACAGTGATGAGTATAGTGGTCATACTCACCACATATCAAAAAAGAATGGTTTGTTCAAATACGTGGCCTTTTGCTCTGCCGTTGGGAATTTCTTGGCTCCTAGTTCTGATTCTAGTTGGAGTTGCCTCCAACCTAGGATCATGGAGGGCACTTATGGTTGTTGCCCACTATCCAAGCTTCCCTTTTGACTTGTTTTTTGATTTTTTCTTCACCATGTTAGGAGGGTAGTTCTCCTAGTTATATTGGTGTGGTTGGTTTTGGGACGGCTGCACAAATTTCACCTGTGCATTGGTCTACATAGGTGGGTCGTGTGCTGGGGACTGAGCATAACGCAGTCCTTGGTTTGCACCTGGTTGTTGGAGGGGAGCTCTTTCGTTAGTGTTTCTTTCTGTGTACTAATTCCCCTGAGCCGAAGGATACGGTCCTCCCTGGTGATACGCTTGCACCCTATTGGTCAAATTTTGTTGAGTCATATGATGACTTTGAAAACCAGGTTGAGGTATGTTTTGGGTAGAACTATATGTGTAACTGGAGTTTTGAATACTGCTGCCTAAGTAACCTAGGGTCAGCGACCCAATTAGTCTGTCTGCAGAGTTCGACGCACCTAGAAATTTTTGGTAAGTTTGCAGGCACGAGGCATTAGGCAAGATGTTATAAATGTATCCTAACTACGTATAAATCAGGTCAAGTTGCTGGGCTTTGCTGATAGCATCCTCTTTGGATGTGGGTCTCTTTTGCGCCACATCCTTTGAAATCTCTGCCGTAAGAGTTTTCAATAACAAATCTAAGAGAACCCAATCGTCAAGTTTAGATTTACATAAATTGCGATGCCGCCTCCATTCATGGAGATCGTCCGAGATATGGATGGCGGGGGTCTTTCTAAAATGTGTCAGTAATTACATTTTGGAATCATGGTGAATGGGTAACTGAAAATATGTTAGGAACGCGATAGCGAGGGAGCTAAAGGTTCCATGTGAAGCTGAGGGTTGCTCCACGTACCACTTTGTGGCTACTCCTGTAAGAGTGCGTTGAAATAATCTCAATCGAATAGTGTCATCAATGATATTGTTCGATGAGCACCACAGGTGAAAGGTCATGACATGATTACCTGGGTCTTCCGCTTGCTTTCCTTCGAATTTTGGTATATCCGAAGGGAGCTTCGTGGGCATGGGAGGCCATATAGGATTGTGTGCAATGAGATCATTCGTCATCTTAGTTAAATCGGGTAGATTCAATAAAGCTAAGAAAGGTGATTGGGAGGTTGACGTCATTGCATTGTTCGAAAACACAAAGTTCTGGTTAGGAAGAGGGTTGGTATGTGACGTACCCTGCTGTGTATTTGATTGGCTTCCCGAATGGGATGCACTCCTTTTCCCCCCAGGGGTCGTAGGAGGTGTGGTGTGTGGTGCGGCATTGGGAGATCGGCTGGGATTCCCAACTACGACTGCCCCAATAAAGGATGAACCAATAACGGTGGCATCATTCCGTCTTTGACACTTGAATGGAGAAATACCTGGAACCCCTCCCGGTAATGGGGGGAGGTCCAAACGACGCCTAGATCGAAGAGGTCCTGTTAGGTCCATCCTAGTGTCGACTAGTTCTAGTTTTTGGAAATATTTGAGAGGATAGAGTCTATTATCAAAGAAAAATTCTTGTCACATACATAAAACAAACGAAAAATAAAATAAATTTCCCTTTAAATTAATCTATGTGATCAAGCAATCAAAAAAGTGGTTTTTGTTCGTTTGCGTATGATACTGAAAATCCTAGAAGACCTATTTTTCCTCACACACTCAAATGTAACTGGGCCTTGAGAATATTTCTTGCGAGTGTTGGTACAACGTCGCGTAAGAGCTGGCAACGCCCCCGGTCAGTTGAAGGAAATCCACCAAGGTAAGGGTAGAGAGTTTGGCGCTTGCCTGCACCGTCACCTATAGGGAAAGGATGCCCTAGTTTTTGGCCACTAAGAACCACCTTTCCACGTGAGCATTCAAGTCTTGGGCCTCTTGGTAAGTTAGCTAACAGTACCGAGTATCAGCCAAGTCAAGTATCCCTCACTGATACCTACCCACATTGTGCCTAAGCCTAACCCCCTCTGAAACGGGTCTTTGTCGCGCTTGGGTTTTCTTTGCTGTGGGTTGATAGGTGGATTTGAAGCTCCCTAAACAAAAAAATTCTATGTTTCAAGATGAAGTATGATCAAGGTGGCTTATTATATGCCTACCCCCTTGATCATAACTTGAGCTATAAATTTTTTTGTGGCCCCTCTGGATAGAATTTAGTGAGTTTGGTTAAGTTAGTTTTTGGTGTCTTTGCTTCGCTTAGTGGGTGAGTGTGTGTGAGCACAAAGTGGAAAATCACATAGTTTGAACGTGTGGATATTCGATGATCCTTTTCAAAATCCCCTATTTAAACTATGTTGTATTGTTCATGGCTCAAAAGAAAAACATGTGCGGATAATGGGCCTCTTTCTAATTTTCCTAGTTAATCTATGCGACCAACTATAGGGAGATGGAAAATTGTGAATAGGGAGTTTTCATATGCTTACCTAGGATCACCGGAGGGTGCAAAGGTGGCAGATATTACTTTCTCTTCTATAAACAATTCAATCCTAGTCCCAAAATTCCTAGTGCAAAAATTGAACTAAACTAAAAATTTTACACTAGAAAAAAAACAAAACTAGCTATGCATGTGTGGTCTTGGGCCACTTACTTTCGTTATTTATCTAGGTGTGTAAGTACCAAAATTTTCAAAACATAATTTTTTTTTTCGGAATGAAAGTTATTTTTCCCCCCTACTTAAACTATGTGTGAACTTTGAAAAAATCAACTTGAAGTAAAACTGACACTAAGCCTACAAAAAGTAGCTAAGAGTGAGCTTTAGCAAGCTATGGGGTACCACAACCAGTGTTGGCAGGTGTATTGGGGGCTACCAAGCACTTTACAAGCAGGAAAAGACAAAAACATGGGAGAAATTTCTCATTCAGTATTTTTCACGCAAAAGGCTGAAACAGGTGCGTTGTCTGTGCGCGGGTCAACTCTGAACGCGCACCCTAGGCGCGTCTGTGGGAAAGAAAAGTGCACAAATTCCTGCACAAGAATTTTTTGGAGTTGTTCTGCTTCAGTCTGTCACTTGGGATGAACTAGGGACTGCAAGAGAAATTAGGGGAAATTCAGCTCCACTCCACATCACAAACAAAGTTCTCTGCAAAAAAAACATAACCACATAAACGTGGTAATAAACGTTAGTGGAGTCGCTAATCCTGTTTGAGTGTGTTTGGTGCATGTATGTAAAAAATAACACCAACTTAAGGGGTGTGGTCCAAGGCGGAAACAGAAGTGGAGTCAAGCAAGTTAGTGGAACAAGTAGAATCATAAGCATACTAGATAGAGAAATAACATGCATATATAAACTAAAAACTAAAACAAATAAACAGGAGCTCTGAAAAGAGTCAAACAACAACAATAATATGAATGGTGGCTCTAGGCCCCTCTTATTGAGCGTTGGTAGTAATAAGAGTGAAACTTTACCCTCTTGCCAAAGGGCCCTAGAACATGGGTTCTAAGTCCTGATGCAAGGATGTTTTTATGCCAAGCTTGCCTTGGTGCAGCCTCCCTCTCTCTCTACTATGTTGGATTGAACTTGTTGGATGGACAAAAATTGAGTCCCCTCTATCTTCAGCTCCGGCTCACACACTGCTGGTATTTCTTAGGCAATTCTAGCCAGCATAACAATGTGTTCACAAATTCTTCATCTCATGGTGGCCTTATATAGGAGATTTCAAATCCTCCCTTCCCTCTCTTGGTACATTGTGGATGGTGACCCAGGAGAGGGGTATGATTCTTTTGTGTGCTCCAAATATTCCATTGTGTTCTCACTTGGTGTCTAAGGAGGTGTTGGTGGCTGTCCTTAGGTGGCTTTAAGTGAGGAATCACTTGTCCTTTGCTTTATGTGGTCCCAGATAGTGACATTTCGCCACTCCCAGGATTGCACACATATCGGGAAAAAAGCACACAAAAGGCACTCTTCACGAAGGATTATGTGCACGAAGAGAATTTAGGACTTGTTCAAATTTGATTTTCCTCGGACCTTAGATATTTATAAATACTTTCCAGATTCTTCAATGTCTTCCAGCCCTGTAAATACTTCTTCCTGACATTAATTAATGTCGTCTTCTGTTTTATGATTTTCTAGTGTTAACAAAGTGTATCAACTGCCTTTGGGCATTCGACAACATCTGGCTCTCTCTGGTTATCTCTTCATCTCGCAAATTTTTGATCCTCTTAATTCCACTTGGGAATCACAGGCATGGAAAACTGCACATGAGCTTGTCATCCCCAAGGATTGGCTGTCGACCTGGAATCAATACCTCAGAGCACTTAGGGCCACAAATATCTGGTTGACCGATTGTGAAGACAAGGTATTATGGGCCATCTCTTCCAGTGGCCGATATACACCAAAGGAAGGGTATACCTCCCTGAGTGATCTACCGGAACCACAGCTGAAGAAATGATGTTGGAAACATCTCTAGAAAGTGAAAGCTCCTCCCAAAACTAGACTCTTCACGTGGTGCATCCTTTCCAATTGTACCCCCACGGAGGACAACCTCACCAATCGAGATATACATGGGCCATCCAGATGCAGTTTATGTCACCTCCAGGCCGAGGATGTGAATCACCTGTTCCTAAATTTCCCTGCAAGTAATCATATATGGCACATCAAGACATTATCCTTGGGATGCACTCAAAATTGGCATGGAATATCGGTCACGGTGTCTTGGAACAATTTGTGGTAGGTTGCTAACAGACCAAAGGATCACAACATACCCCTTCTCATTGCATAGGGGACTTGGCTTTCCCGAAATCAGGGCATTTTTTTGGGTAAGAATGCGGACTGTGACAACATAAACATAAAAAATATATCCATATTCCAACTCATCCCGAATGATGATCTGACACCTCATAACAAAATTATACAACCTGAAATTATTGATAGAACCATCCCATGGGCCTATTTCGATGGTTCATCCAACGCAACGGGCTATGGAGGAGATGTTTTTCTTCACTTCTTTGATACATGTTGCTATAAACTAAAGATGGGTCTTGGACCTAGTTCTAAAAAATATGTTGATCTCAACAGCCTCAGACTTCTACTCATGTTTTCCCGCGAGAAAAGTTGCAACATAATACAGATCTTCAAGGATTCAAATATCATTTTCAATTGGTCTAACAATGTAGCTCACTGCCATGCTCACACTCTTGGATTATTATTGGATGATGTTTTAGCCCTAAAAAAATATTTTGATTTTATATATGTTACTCATATTTACAGGTAGAGGAACCAAATGGCTGACCAATTACCCAAAGAGGCCTCGCAGCTAGCATGGAGAAGATGGCACATTTTTTAATAGGATGGTCTACTGGAGTATCAATACTACCATATACCCTTCATTGAGGATCTCGAGGAGCCAGGGGCAGTCTAGTTTTTTACTGCACAATTTTGGTTTTTTGCGGCTCACTACTTTACACTGTTATTATTGTACATACTTATGTAATTATTTGCACTTTTTTTCCTTCTCTTACAAGACATTAATGATGGCGGATATATGACTCTATCGAGAGTATCTGATTCCTACTTGATCTTTGGATAGATGTTTATGTTGATGATTAAACATATAATTTTTCTTACTATAATAAAAATTAAGAATTTTTTCCTTGGAAAAAAAATATAAACCCTAAGATAAATATTATAAAACCTTATATAAACACGGTTGACCATGGTTGATCATGGTTGATTTTCATATTGAGACAATCTTTGTCACAATGTGACATTGGACCATGTCTGACCATGGTTGAACCCTTATATTAATAAACCCTCATATTTCCACAATGTAACATTGGACCATGGTTGACCATGATTCATATTATAAACCCAAGTGAATAGTAAACACAAGGGGATTAATACTAAAATCATAAGGGATTATAAAATTTAGGGAATAATATTAAACCCTAGGAATATGACCCCTTACATTAATAAACCCAAGGATTCATATTATAAACCCAAGTGAATTTAATATTAAACCGTAGAAATATGAACCCTTAGATTAAAAAATCAAAGTGATTAATACTAAAACCCCAAGGAATTATGAACCCAATGAAATAATATTAAACCCAAGGCATTAATATTAGAAACTAAAGGTATATAAACCCTAAGATAAACATCATAAACCCTAGAATAAACATGTTAACCATGATTTATTTTCATATTGAGAAAATCCTTATCACAATGTGATGTTGGACCATGAATGATTTTCATTTCGAGACCATCTTTGTCATAATGTGTCGTTAGACCATGGTTCACGATGGTCGATTTTGATAAATAATCTTTGTCACAATGCGACGTTGAACCATTATTGACCGTGATTAATACCCAAGGGATTAATACTAAACCCTAAGTGATTATGAACCCAAGGGACTAATATTATAAACCAAAGGTATATAAACCCTAAGAAAAATATTATAAACACAAAAATAAACATGGTTGATCATGGTTGACCATGATTGATTTTATCAAATATGGTTGACCATGGTTGGACACCGTTGACCATGATTGACCATGGTTGACTATGGTTGACCATGATTGACCATGATTGATATTATAAATCCAAGGGAATAATAAACCTAAGTAATAAATACTAAAACCCCAAGGGATTATAAACTGAAGGGGGAAATATTAAACCCAAGGGAATAATATAAACCCTAGTATAAATATTATAAACCCTTAAATAAACATCTTTGACCATGGTTGATCATGGTTGATTTTCATATTCAGAAAATCTTTGTCACAATGTGACATTGGACCATGCTAGACCATGGTTGAACCCTTCAATTAATAAGCCATTCTATTGTCATAATGCAACGTTGGACCATGGTCGATTTTTCATATTGAAACAATATTTGTCACAATGCAATGTTGGACCATGATTGACCATGATGGATTTTATAAAACATGGTTGACCATGATTGATATTTATGATGATGATGATGATGGTTAACCTCCACTTGAGACCAAACTTTGGTTTATCGGACCTATAATTTTCTTAGTTCTTAATTGTCTAGCTTCTCATCTTTCTTGCCAAGATTGGTGTTGTAGCTTTCTTTTTCTTCTCTACGGTCTTCCAACTTCCTTTATCTTGCACCTCCATCTCTTTTGATTCTTGGGACACTGGTGCCTTATCTTCGGGATCTGGGAGATATTATAAACCTAAGTGAATAATAAATGCAAGGGATTAATACTAAAATCCCAAGCGATTATAAACCTAAGGGAATAATATTAAACCCTGGGAATATGAACCCTTACATTAATAAACCCAAGGTGTAGAAATTATATACAATATGCATGTATATATCCGGACTCTCTTGATCTCACAATATTTATCTTCTTGCAAAATACATAATCCTTCCACTATAATTCTTGCAGAAATTTAATTAACAATTGCAAAACGCATGAAGCAATAAAAACACACATAACACAGTTTTTTAATGAGAAAGCCTGAAGCTAAAAACCCCAACTATCATATTATGTATCATGGAGATCATATTACAATCTCATACAAAGCTTAGTACATCAATCCCTCAATACAATACAATCGGCATACACTAATAAGGCCCAATCTTGCAAATCCATGCACCGATCTTTGCCACCTGCTAGCCTACCTCCACTGCGCAATCCAAGTTGATTAAAAATACCAATTCAATTTAATCCCACTCTCCTTGACTGCATGATTATCATTGGCAACTCCAATGTATATGTAGATGCAATTCATGCATCACTAGTAGTCACAACAGATAGTCTATCTTGCCCTTTCACCTATCTCTCCACTGGTCTCCACTAAAACTGCCCATGCATTGTAGTTAACTGATGTATTCTTCAGTTGATTAATGAGTTATTATTTAGTGAATTAATTAATAATTAATTCACACCACTCTCACTAGTGTATCAATCAGTTATACTAGATACAAATAGCTCAATTGAGTCTAACTGAGTTAAACTAAATACAACTCCTCCAACTACTTCTACAACTGCACCAAACTCTATCACATGAGTTCTAACTAAAGTCCTGATGCATTAGCTCCAGTAAACCCTTAGGAATAACGTAATTCTTTCTGTCAGCTGTTGTGACATATCTCTGCACTTAACTGAAGTGCTCTAAGAGAATAAGATAATGTTTATAGTCCAAATATTACTAAGAGCTAATAATATTCGACATATCTATTTTTAGACTAGAAATCTAAAAATAGACTTCGCCTAATATGTATAAAAATAGAAGTCCATCTATTTTTCCAACTTGACCAACCATCCACAAATAACATCCTGCAACTCATATAATATGATCAACATGTCTAAAAATAGACATAGCCTAAAAATAGACTTTGCGCCAAAAATCACTTGTGTGGGCCCCACCTAGTTTAGGTGATTATTTTCTGACTAGGATCAAGGATGATGGTTTAGGATGCCTCCTTCACTGTTTCTTGTTGCAATATTCAACACTCCCTCTCAACAAGAAAGGATTGTCTTTTCATGCGACATGCAACTCCATGCATTTGCCCTACAACCTTTACAAGCGCCCTGCAACTCCATGCATCTACTCTACAACTCTTGCTACAACACTTCCGAAACTGAATAGGCTCCAAAAAACTCAATCAATATTAATGCATCTATCATCAAAGTCTTTGACTTCTGCTAGTACAAACTGCACATGTCTTCAGGAACCAATGTGCTGTTGAACTCTACATCCATGCACTCTGCACTTTTTGTCAACTCTGAACCATGCTCCAGTATCCGACACTATCACTTTGATCTGCCTGCATCAATTCAACTGATCATGCTACTGTTGCTCTATGGGCACCTCGTAGCCAGGTTCAATTCATGAGATCCACACCATCTCAATGAATCCTGCCCAGAAATATCTTCTTGGGATTAATCATGCATGTCACCCCACCTCTCACCTGGTGGTATAGTTGCATGTACTCCCTCTGCCCATTCGACACGAAATTTCTCTGCATGAGTGGTTTATCCCACTCAATGATCCTCATCTTGTGGCTGCACCACATCCCAAGGTTCACCCTTACCTGCATGCAAATCCAGCTCCCTCTCAAGCTTCAATTGCATGGCTTTCTCACACTTCCCAACAGTAGGAAGCTCCGTAGAAATCCCATATACATCAAATCTATAAAGATTCTTCTGCATCTCCAGTTGTGGTTGCTCCACAATCTTTCGAGTCTGCTTCTCACGCTGCATGTTGAGAGGCTCCCTCTCAAACACCAAGTCACTAACCTCTTCTTTTCTCCTCAAAGCTTTTCATGCATATTGTACCTCAATGCATGTAGATTCTTGGCTCGCACACATTGCAATTGTCCCACCATCGCAAAATTTTCTAACAAAAGAGCTGATTTTAAATCGATGATATCTCCCTCATCCGAGCTCTGATTTGACCGATTTGTTTTTTCAATTTGGGTATTTTTGTGCAAGGAATCCAAATATTCTATTTTTTTTTTAAATATTTCACCAAAAATTTCAGATATTCTCTGCAAACTCGCGCATCCAAAAATTCCCGCTCTCATTCCATGTAGAAAATCTATAACACAGCTCTGATACCATGTAGAGATTATATATAATATGCATGTATATATCTAGACTCTACTAATCTCACAATATTTATCTTCTTGCAAAATACAGAATCCTTCCACTATAATTCTTGCGAAAATTTAATCAACAATTGCAAAACACATGAAGCAATAAAAACACACATAACACAGTTGTTTAACAGGAATTCTTGAAGCTGAAAAATCCAACTATCATATTATGTATCATGGAGATCATATGAAAATCTCATACAAAGCTTAGTACATCAAGCCCTCAGTACAATACAATCTTCATACACTAATCAAGCCCAATCTTGCAAATCCATGCACCGATCTTTGCCACCTGCTAGCCTGCCTCCACTGCACAATCCAAGTTGATTACAAAGACCAACTCAATGTAATCCCACTCTCCTTGACTACGTGATTATCATTGGCAACTCCAATGTATATGTAGATGCAATTCATGCATCACTAGTAGTCACAACAGATAGTCTAGCTTGCCCTTTCACCTATCTCTCCACTGGTCTCCACTGAAACTGTCCATGCACTGTAGTTAATTGATGTATTCTTCAGTTGATTAATGAGTTATTATTTAGTGAATTAATTAATAATTAAATCACACCACTCTCACTAGTGTATCAATTAGTTAGACTAGATACAACTAGCTCAACCGAGTATAACTGAGTTAAACTAAATACAACTCCACCAACTACTTCTACAACTCCACCAAACTCTGTCACATGAGTTCTAACTGAAGTCCTCATGCATTAGCTCCAGTAAACCCTCAGGAATAGTGTAATTCCTTCTTCCAGTTGTTGTGCCACATCTCTGCACTTAACTGAAGTGCTCCAAGAGAATAAGATAATGTTTATAGTCCAAATATTATTAAGAGCTAATAATATTCGACATATCTATTTTTAAACTGGAAATCTAAAAATAGACTCCGCCCAATATGTATAAAAATAGAAGTCCATATATTTTTCCAACTTAACCAACCATCCACAAATAACATCCTGCAACTCATAGAATATGATCGACATGTCTAAAAATAGACATAGTCTAAAAATAGACTTTGCACCAAAAATCACCTGTGTGGGCCCTACCTAGTTTAGGTGATTATTTCCGACTAGGATCAAGGATGATGTTTCAGGATGCTTCCTTCATTGTTTCTTGTTGCAATCTTCAACACAAGGGATTGATATTATAAACTCGAGAGAATAATAAACCCATGGGAATAATATTAAACCGTAGGAATATGAACCCTTAGATTAATAAACCCAAGGGAATAATAAACCCAAGTGATAATACTAAAACCCTAAGGGATTATGAACCCAATGAAATAATATTAAACCCAAGGCATTAATATATAAATTGAAGGTATATAAACCCTAAAATAAATATCATAAACCTTACAATAAACATGGTTGACCGTAGTTGATTTTCATATTGAGACAATCCTTATCAAAATGTGACGTTTGATGATGGTTGACCATGGTTGACCATGATTCATTTTAATAAACCATGGTTGACATATCAATCTAAGGGGTTATAATATTAACCCTAAAGTTTAATGTATTATGTTTAATAAGATTAATTAAACATAATAGGGTTTAATGTATTATATTTAATAATATTAACCTTAGGATATTAAAGTATTGTGTTTAACAAGATTAATTAAATTAATTGAGGTGATATTTTAAATTGGATTGCTTCATTTAGTTTTTTTCTAAAATTATATTTATAAAATTTTAAATTCAAAAATAAAATTAGTGTATTTTAAAGGAAAACACTAATAACTATATTTTTTAATAATTATAAATAAATACAAAAATAGCTTTCTGTTTTTTAAATTTGAAGGATTTTTTTAATATTATATTTCAAAAACGCTTTACAAATATTTATGGAAGAGATACATTACAAAGAGAAATCAATTTTATAATTGTATATACAAATATATATATATTAATTCCTTGGATTTATTGATGGTCATATTGATTGTGGAATATGAGAATTAGTTATATTTTTTTATTTCAAATTATAATGTTGATTAGCACTTGTAAACATCTATAGCTATTAATATATGATAAACGTCAAAACACTTTTTGCATAATATAACTCAAATTTCTTAGATTACCTAAATTAAAATTATATATATATATATATAACAAACATACCCATGGTACAGCAGAAATCCTTAAGAAGTCTAATTAATATATATATATATATATATATATATATATATATGAGACTTCTTAAGGATTTCTGCTCTACCATGGATATGTCTGTTAACACAGACAAAACAAAAGTTATGATTATCAAATCCAAGAAGGACACTTACGCTAATTTTATGTATGACAATAGTAACTTGGAGGAAGTGTCTTCTTACAAGTAACTAGGAATTGATATTCATCACAAGCTCAATTGGAACTATAGCATTCAGAAAAGGATTAATGGGGGGTGGAAAGCTTATTTTGGTCTTGAAAATAATTGTAAAACGACAAACCTCGTAATGTGGGATAGAAAGAAGTTCCTCTTTGAAACTTTAGTCACTCCTGTTATCTTATATGGATGTGAGGTTTGGGGTTGCAGCATCTCTAGAGAATCCTGGAGAAAGATTGAGCAAATCCATAATCGTTTTATAACGTATAACCTTAAAATTAAAAGCAATACACCATATCCTATTATCCTTATAGAAGTGGGTCTTTCCCCTATCGAGAGCCTAGCTATGACTAGGCTTCTGTTGTACAAGCACAAGCTCAATAGCATAGGAGACCATAGACTTCCTAAGCTAGCTTTAAATTCCATCCAAAACCACCTAAGGCTTAAACGAGGTTGGTATAAAGACACCAGGGCCTGGTTAAACCATTGGGAGATCGACGAGAATGTTGCATTGCAAAACATTAATAACATTAAAAAATTGTTACTTCTAAGTTCAAAGAAAAAATGTGGTGTGAGAAAGATCTAGCAGCTAAAAGAAAATTAAGATATTATAAGGAGGTCATCAACCCCACCCTAGAAGATCAAAAGTATCTCTCTGCTTTAACTAGCTCAAAGAAGAAAATTAATATAGCCAAGATTAGAACGAACTCTCATGAGCTCCATAGTGAAACAGGTTGTTGGACAATTCCTAAAACACCATGGATGGAAATGATCTTCCATCTCTGTGAGAATATGAACATCGAGGATGAAAATCACTTCCTCTTAGAGTGCCCCGCGTACAACCACATTAGAGCTCAATTTCATAATCTTTGTTGCAACACTGACCTTCCTAGCCTTTTAAGATGTCAAAATTATAGTGAGCTCGGGAGGCTTCTCTCCAAGCTTTTTGAGCATAGGAATAAAATCTTAAATCAAATTAAATAACTCTTTTCTTTAGGTCCTATAGACCAAAGATTGGTCTCAGTGGACGTTAACCATCATCATCATCATCATCATATATATATATATATATATATATATATATATATATATATATATATATATATATATATATATATATATATATATATATATATATATATATATATATATATATATATATGTTTCACCCTACTTTAATATGGAAATTATTAATTTGTAAATAGCTTTTGTTAATTATACCATGGGCAAGTAGTGTAGCTTAACAATATCATATTTCCAATAAGACACATGTTGATCTCATTTTTTTTTCAATTAATTAATGTGAGATAAATTAATTAAGAGATCATAACTAACTTGGACGTAATGCTTAATCCTCGATGTGTAAATAATACTATGACTAATCCAACATATTTCATGGAGATTAAATATTTATCATCCTCTTAATTATTTCTAATAATTAAATTAAAATTTTAGAAAATATATTCTAAAATAAACACACTTATATACATAATTAAAAATTAATTATATTTAACTAACTAAATTTTTTTATAAACATAATAAAAAAAATTAATTAATAAATTAAAAACATTGTATTTTGCAACTAACATAAAGAAAAGATGTTATGTTAAAGTTTTGATTTTCAGATTAGATTGAATATATTGAATGTTTATATAATACAAATATAGTGCATGAAAAGCATATATCTTCCACTTGTTTGTAAAATATAATTGAACGAAAATTTGTTTGTAAATATATTTTTATAACTATCATATTATCATAAATTTTATAAAAAATTAAATAATTTTATATATTAATTATATTAATAATAACATTTAATTTCAATATCATATAGTTTTCTAAATTTCAACAAATTTCAATTCTACTCCTAAAATTTAATGGAAATTGTTTTATAAATTCTAATTCATTTCTAAAGTTATATAGAAATATTCATAGGAATTAAATAAAAAATTAAAAATTAAAAATAAAATAAAAAAATGAAATAATAATAATAATAATACCACTTTTAATATTATAATGTCACCTCATGAATTCCCAATTTGGCATTATATTATGATTTCATAGATTAAAAAAGTTCTAAATTTAACATTATATTATCATTTTATATATTATTATAATAATATATCTTTTTCAATAAACAAAAAAAGTCATATTATGACCTCATGAATTGATAAGGATTCCAAATTTAACATTATATTATGAGCTCATATATTATTATAATAATAATATATCCTTTTTTCCAGTATCAAGATTCACAACAGAATGTTAACAATGGTGACAATATCAACAGCCCAAGAGTTAAACTTTAGTAACTAGTCCATTAATAGTTTTGCATCTATTCTCAGAGGTAGAATCTAAAATGGGTCCTCATTCTACAATGTTTTCAACTCGCACACAAATTTAGTTATAGAGTATTATGATTAAGAGATTCTTATTCCTACATGGCAGCGTTATTATACATGCTTAATATACCATTAACTCAAATAATTCATTATCAATGCCATATCAATGCAACCTACAGACTTGAAATTTCATTGAGTTTAATCACAACACTGTCATGAAAGGTGCTACAACCAAATTCAGAGTTCTACTCCTAAACAACTTATTTGTTTTCATTTCACTGATTTCATCGGACGTTTTTTAACCAAAGCTCCCGGAACTTCTGGAAAAAAAATTATATAAACAAATATAATTTCATCCATATATACTACTATATTATTATTACAATTAAAAATCTCACATGGAAAAATATTATTCCTGAGGAGAATTTCATTTCAAGAGCAATGAGTTTGATCAATTTTAAGAAAGGGGCAATTAAAAATCTCACAGGTAAAAATATTATTATTCCTTAGTGGGATTTCATTTCAAGAGCAATGAGTTTGATCAATTTTAAGAAAGGGGCAGTAGTCTAAAAAAGGCTACTGAATAATTTAGAAATTTTAGTAAGATTTTAAAAAATTTGGGCAAAGATTTATCAGAATCTTGTTTATAGTTGTTAAATTTCAGTATTTTAAGTTTATTAAGAGTTTTTGATAGTGCTGAATCCATTTCCATTATAAAAAATGCAATTCAAACACTCCAACTACCTAATACCTCATTGACAAATTAAACAATAAAAAATAACTAAAACAAATATGAGAAATTAACAGAAAAAGAACTAAGGAGTTGAATAAAACTTATTGAGGCATTAAATCATTTGAATACAATTTCTTCCCACATAAAATAAGACGAGTATTGATTATGAATGAATGGAAAATGCAAACACCTATTCTACGGAATATTTTTCGTTCGAACGCACGAATGTTGACAATTTTATCAACTTCTTCCCATAGAAACTGAGACGAGTATTGATTATGAATGTTTCCAGATAAGAAAGAAAGAAAAATGCAAACACCTATTTTTCGTTCCAGCACACGAATGTTGACCATTTTAGCTAATCAGCGAATCCTCGTCAAATCAATGGATCTACCTCTTTGTTTTCTTCTATCGGTACCCGCATGTGCTTACAGAGTCAATTTTATAGAATAACAGTTGCATGGTCGAAGTTATACATGCAACGGGACCTGCACAAAAAAATATAGACATTAGTGTAAACTAGAGCCTGACTTCCTGGTATGAGGGTATATGTGGGTATTTGGTATGCCACTGCCTCACAACACAACAGACAATTGCTTGGGTAGTCAACAGAGAACACCCACACGTCTGTCATTTTCAATCTCATATATGGGTGATCCCTCGCCTGGTCCTTCAAAGGAAACCTTAAAAAACCCAAGAGGTTATTTATATTATATACCCAAGTGATTATTGATATTATAAACTTAAAGGCTTAATATTATAAATCCAAGGAATTACAAATTTAAGGAAATGATATTAAATCCAAGGGATTAATAAACGCAGGTGGTTAATATTATAAACCCGAGGGATTAATAAAGTTAAGAGATTAAATTATAAACCCTTGGGATTCATATTATAAACCCAGTTCCTAATGCAGGTTTTTCTATTGTTCTAGCTGCAAGAGAGGTCAATCCTTCCCGCAGGGGTGCCTTACAGGGTACTTTGTTTCCCTTTCCCACAAATCATTTTCTTTCTTTTCCATTTTTGTCTATGGATCTGAATTTGGCTAGTGTCATGCGCAATCTTGTGGCGAGAGTCTCCCATCTTCCACCTCCACCCTATCCTTTTCAAAAGGCTTCCTGTGTCATGTCATATGAAATTGCGGAAAATGTCGCCCCCCCCCCCCTAATATCAGTCTTTGAATCCTCCGAAGGATATTCCTTAAATTTCTTTCAGAATAACCTTAGATTGTGACATATCAACCCTTTTCCTAACTCTCCCTCTAATGGTCTTGGCTCTATTCCTGGTCCACCCCTCCGTGGGAGAGGTAGGGGTAGGAAATCAAACTTTTCTCTTGCCCAAGACATATCTAGGGAGGAATTAGCATCTGGTAAACAATCATCCATGTATTGGGCCCTTAGAGTTTTGAAGGTTGAGTGTGGAGTGACCCATTGATCATAGTATCTTTCAACTTTCGTGGGTTAGCAAGCCCCCTTAAAAATCTTGCGCTGAAAAGACTCATCCAGGTGCAACATCCTGAGGTTATTTTTCTACACGAAACGATGGGGGAGGGGGATTGTATTGTGAATTTCCTTGAGAAATCTTTCCCCTTCTGTAAATTTATAGGATCTGATATTAGGGGTCGGTTTGGGGGATTGGCACTAGGATGGGACTCTCCAAAAATACATGCCAACCACTTGGAGTGTCCACTCTAGCCTTGGCATGGAAGGCCTTTTGGTGGAATTGGGGAGTTTTTTTATTTTCCTGAATATCTATGGGCTGCATGAAGACCGGGTGGGGTTCTGGACTAAACTCTTTGACTCCTCAATAGCTAAGAGAAACAATCTAATTATAGGAGGGGATCTCAATTTCTCCATTGGTGTTGCTGAATCTTGGGGTGTGCATGCTAGATCAAATCCTTTGTCTGGTTTTTTCCTTCATCTACTTTCATCCTCCAATCTGATTGATCTGCATCTTATCCATTTGAAGCCCACTTGGAGGAACTATAGGGTAGGGGATGATAGAGTGTAAAAATGTTTAGACATATACCTATTAGCCGATGCCCTAGTGAAGCAACTTAGTCTTCTTCAGCTTTGGGTTGGGGTTGGGGGAGTTTCATACCACTCACTTATCGTCCTGGAGTTGAAAGTGCACTCCCCTAAGCCGAACAATCCTTTCAAATTAAATGATGAGTGGCTCAAGGACAATAATTTCCTATCTATGGTAAAGGAACATTGGATTCCTTTCGATGAAAGTGTAAACAACTCAGCAGCATGCCAATTTTATACTAACCTAAAACACAAAAAATATATGAAAAAAATTGGGCTTATCACAAGAAGATCAGGGAGGAGGATTTGCAAACAATTTCAAATCAACTTCTCCTTCTATCATAGTCATCAGATGAAGGATTCAACAATCAGGGATCCACGAAAGTTTTGGGAAGGCTCCTCACTAGAAAGAAGTAGCTTCTAGATCAAAAATAAGCAGAATGGAGGCAAAAAGTAGAGCCATATGGCTAGCAAAAGGGGATGATAACACTATGTTCTTCCAAGCATATGCCAAGAATCGGAGGATGGTAAATGAAATTTGGATGCTTAAAGATTCTCTTGAAATGGAGGTGTCAAACTTGGATGGTTTGGAAAAATTGCGCAAGGATCACTTTCAAGGTTTATTTTTTGCATCTGGAGGAACCACAATTTTTTATGTTCTCAGAGTTTCTTACCATTTTCCAAGGTTCATGGTGGAGGAGGAAAATCGAAATATGATGGTGGAAGTTTCGATTGACGAACATAAAGGTGTCTTGTCCAGTTTCCAGAAAGACAAAATTCCTGGTCTTGATGGATGGACTATTGAATTCTTTTAGGAGCTCTATGAGCTCCTTGATGAGGATCTCCTGCTGGTGATAAATGAATCTAGATGGGAGGGTCATATTCTTCTGTCCTTCGAATCAACTTTCGTTGCCTTGATCCCAAAAGTTGTCAACCCTTCCTCATTTGAATATTTCATACCTATCTCACTTTGTAATTGCATCTACAAAATCATCGCCAAAGTGATTTCCATGAGGTTTAAACTGATCATCTCTCGATCTATCTCCTGTGACCAATTCGGCTTCCTGGATGGTAGAAAAATCCATGAATAAATAGGGGTGTCCCAGGAAGGATTGCACAGCATCAAGACCAAGAATTTAAGCGGTGATTCTCTAACTAGACTTATCAAAGGTCTATGATCGTGTGAGATGGCTTTTTATCCGTCTTATTCTCACTCAGGTTGGTTTCGAAGTTCCTTTCATAAATTGGATTATGGGATGCATGTCCTTGGTTTATTTTTTTGTGCTTATTAATGGGGAAAACCCCTTTTTTCAAATTTGGGAGAGGTTTGCGCCAAGGGTTCCCTCTCTCCCCACTCCTTTTTATTCTTGTTGTTGAAGGGTTAAGTAGAATTCTCGAGGTGGAAAAGAGAAGAGGAGAATTCCAGGACATAGGAATTGTTCAAAATTTGCAAATCTCCCCTCTTCCTTTTGTCGATGATGTCTTAATATTCTACAATGTTGCCTTAAATGAACTAAAATTCCTTCATGATATTTTGGATTTATTCTGCAGAGCTACTGGTATGATCATCAATGTCTTAAAATCATCCATAACCATTTATTGATGGTGTTGAACCCGCCAACATTCAGGGGATCTCCCCCATATGAAGTCCCAATTAGACCTTACAACATTTGGTGTAGGAGTCCCATCTAGAATACGGCCTGATTGTTGATGCAATGGGTGCTAATTATATTCCTTGGCTTCAATAACGCATAGAATGATGTATGGTGACTTTGGTGAGAGAAAGTGTGTGACCCTATGGAAAGTCAAGTGAGGTGCATAATGGTTCTAACACATGAGGGGAAAATGAGTGAGCCCTTTAGAATCCCATAATAGTACGCATCTTGAAATGAACACACAAGCATAAATTCCATCACAAGCTAATATGCAAAATAGTTCACAAGTTAACACTGATGAAATAATACAACAACATAAATTGAACAAGATTTGTACCAATGCTAATGAATTAGTTCATAAGCATAAGTGTAAGTTAAATAACATACATTGAAAATACAACAATAATATTCCTACTATATTCACAACATATGCATGAAAACGTGTCGGCTATGAGAATTTATTAAAGTGAAATTTCCAGTCATACATACACCATTGACAAACCACTAGCCCCAATAGTGGAACGTGAAGTCAACACCTTCTCCTTCAAAGAAAGATGCTCCCTTTATGTTGTGGAGTAGCCAAGACTCTCACAAAACTCACAAGCTCCTGATTCTAATCCTAAGCCTATCCAAAATCTTGGCTCCAAAAATACCTTTACATGAGTTATGAAGATGTATTTATAACAAAGGGGGTGACTCTTCACATTCCCCTTTGTGACTCTTGGACTTAACTCATGACTCTTCAACTTCTTTACAAATGACTTTTCAATTACATTACATCATGACTCTTCACATTCCACAATTTAAACTTGGAATTTCACTTACACATTATTTTAAAAAGAATATTACAATTACTCATACCCATATGAGACAAAATTGGGTAGAGCCCACTAGACAACCTAATAAGAGAAAACATTATCATGCTTGAGTTTGGGGCAACTCTAGTTCGACAACTTCCACTTGATGTGTCTCGGTCATGTAACAGTGCCAAGCCGCTTTGTACTTAGCAATGAGGCCCTCAACCTATGCGATGATGTCTGGCTAGAAGAGGACTCTAGCCTCCATTGCATTTGGGTAGACTGAATTGGAACCAGTCTGTGCTTATATCTTTATCATGAGAAGCATCGTTTTAATTTGTATAGGACCATCGATTTACTTCTGCATGTTTTGTTTGTTCACTTCAAGATCTTCTCTAGTGGTGATCTTTCTGCACTCCTCCAGGTATTCATCTATCACCTACCTGACCTAGTTCCTACATTTGGATTTGGTTAGTGAGCCAACTAATGGGATCTTGTGGGACTTCACCAAGAAATCCATGATGTTATACAAATGTGCATACGAGACCTGAATGCCAGCAGTGAATAAGGTGAGTTGTTTTTTATTCTAGATGAGTATCTGAACCTTATCTTTTTCCAGCTCTGCCCCCTTCTTTTTTTTCTTTCCAAGTTCACGTAGTGCCACTTTGTATCGAATTTACCATTCATGCACGGTAGCAATGGCTTCTTGTATAGCCTTAAGATTTTTTACAAAATCTATACACTTCTACTACAATTCATGCAAGTGGACAACTTCCTTATGCACGATAACAAGCTCCTCATAGATATTTTGCATGGTCTCTCCCAGTGTTCATACTTTGTCGAGTATCTCTGCCCTCAGCTCTTCCATGTGGACATGTGTGAAAGTTTAATTTTGAGTTGTTGCGTAGAGTTTTTCTACTCTTTCCTAACACCCTGCAAGTTCTTTGACAATTGCTTGTGCTCATCCATCAAATTCTCAATGTTTGACTGTGTTGCACCTGCAAAGGCCAAGTTGGTTGCCGCAATGGCATAAGGATTCTTCATGGTGTCCGCCATTATCACCCTTTCTCTAATAAATGCACGAGATTTGAGGTCATCTATAAAATTCTACTTTTGCACTTGTACAATCTTATTCCGAACTTCATTGTACGAGAGATTGTACGTGTCCATAACCGGATCATCATTAAGAGAAACAACTTCCTCTTCCTCACCTAGAGCTAAATTTGTGACCTGTTTTGTACTTGGCATCAGGTTGACATCTTGATTCTGTGGATTTGGTTTCTCCTCCATATCTACGATATTTATCAACTCTTCAATCTATTGAGCAAGCTCCATGTCCTGCATCTTCCCGCTCTCCTATGTTGGTTGTCGGCTATATTCTTTCTCCTCGGCTTGTTTCTACATTGTTTCTTTTGATATTGCACTTCACCTCTCTTCTTTCTCCTGCTTTTGCTTCTCTTCTTGTTCTTGCTTTTTATTTTCTTCCTCCAATATCCTTTTCTCTTCCCTCTTCCTGTGTTTTTCTCTCTGCATCCTCTATTTCCTTTGTGCCTCTGTTGTTAAAGTCACTTTTCATAATAGTTGGATCCACTTTCATCTTACGACATAGTTATCCCCCTGGACTATATTTAACCTTCCTCTTTCCCTTATCCTGTGGGGGGTTTCTCCCTTCTTCTAGCATTGCTTCCAGCGTATCTTCCTTCTGTTCAATCACCTGTGAAGTTCTTGAAAATTTGACCGGCTCATGGAACTTTGAGGCATTATAACAATTTTTTCATGGATCCTCCTTCATCCAATGAAATGTCCCGCTTAGCCACTGAAAATGCATTCTAACACAGTGTTCTCTGCAAAGATAATAGGGATTGTGTGGATTAAATTCTCAAGTAATGAATGCAAACTTCTTTATCACATTTCCTTCGGTATCCACAACTTTCAGGTTCTTGATATCGTATAATAAAATTTGCATAGGAAGAGTTGGCCAAGGTACTTTATTCTTCTCGTGCAAAGATGTTGACAACCCTATGGAGAGATGATATGAAACTTCTTGCATGACAATCTTATCAATGGCATACCTTGAAAAAATATGCGGCAACTTCTAACCGTCGAACACTCTAAGGAAGGTGCCATCCGGTGAGGCAAACCAATATGCTATCTCCACTACTACTTCCATTTCCCCATCTGATATGCAAGGTGAATCTTCCTCAAAGATCATATTGTATATCGGAATGAGGAAGTGGTCAGTTATCTTCTCCATTACTCTTCGATGGCTGTAATCTGAGAGCAATCTGTAGTGGATATAAACAGAAGTATCTCTAGGTGTCCAAGTCCATCTCATGTCTAGGAATGAATTGTTTGCACATATTTCATCCAGTAAATATGCAGACATGTAGAATCTTGGTTGCCCACCCTTTGGAGGATTCAGGGCATTCGCTACATGGATACTTAACTATTGAGACAACAAGTCTGGCCAGTTTAACGTCTTCTCCTTATTCATAACCTAGTTCAATAATATTTCCCACCCTTTAGGAAATGTCTCGGTGCTCTGCCGACCGTAGATTCTGCAAGCTAAGATAACCAAGAGATTATAGGCCCTTCTAAGATACATTGTCTTGTAAGTGTTGGTGGGTGTTTGAAGAAACTTTTATGGCTCTTTCACCCAACCTCTAAAAATTTCCTTTGTGCTCACATATATGTTGGTGGCATAGAAGTATGAATCCATGAGCGCTTCTGGCTTGGGAAAATTATACATGAGACGATAATATGTTGTGAGAAAAGTAGTAAGATTTTGTTTGTTGGCATTTCTCAAAGCCATATTGTTATAGGTCAATTTGGGCATCATTCCCAATGACCTGGTTAAACTGGAAATCATCCCCAAAACCAATAAATAGGGTCTATCATCCCCTATCATTTCAGTTGCTACATGCCCTAAGACAAAGAACAAAGACAAGTCATCCATGACTTCCAATGCAAGGTTTCCAAGATTTGAAGTATATATTATATCACCTATGAGCTCACCAACGCAGTCTCTCAAGGGGCTAAGTATGTTGCATATGCAATTACCTCCATTCAAAGGTGCTCTACAAAGCACTTCCCGACACTCAAGGTTGTGTTGGTCAATTGGGAGCGAAATTCTCATTGTTCTGGAATCTCCACTTGGCTAGTGCCTTCTAAAAGAGTGCATATGTGTCAAACTTCAAATCCATGTGTCCATTTGATACCTCTGAGCTTGGGAACATGTATTTCCTATTATTATAAAGTCATTGATTGTGAAACTACCCTCAGCTCATCTATAAATTGAGCACAGATCCTAGTGCCTGAGAAGAAAGAAATTTGGTGTAGAAATGTTGTTGGATTCTCAATTGAGTGTTTGATTTGAGTGATATGCTGCTGGAGAGATTTTCATTGTGATGAGATTGGGATGATGCTAGAGATGGTGACATCAAATCAATCGTTAGTTGTAACCTCCCCTTATATCCATTAATAAATATTGCTACTTACTTTCCCACATATGTATCTCTATAAGCTTCTATCTTTAATATTATGAATTCTTATCTGATATATATGGTTCATGTTTCATTGATTTAACTGAATAACTTGAATAGGCATATGTATATTGCAATCTCTTTGTTGTTTATTTTTTATTCTTGCAGAAAATATTTTGGCGATCTAGCTTGGATTTGAAGCTACAACAAGAGCGACAGAAGGAGAATAAGAAGTGCTTGGACTCCAAGTAGGTTTCTTGATCTATTCTGTGTGTCTATTTACTGTTAGGAAAATTATCTGCAAAGTCTTTAATTTGTTGTTCTAAATGCATAGCACCACATTTAGGGAAGAATGTTTTATCCGTAATTCATAATTCCGCATAACAAATTGGCAACTCCGCTGGGGAATTTACCCTTCATCCTTGGTGTGTTTACCTCTATTTATCCACCTAGTAGCATTTACTATTAAAGATTAGGTTTTTAAAATCAAATTTGCATTAGAAGTGTGTTAAACAGCTTGAGCTTTTGTTCTCTTCTGCGCCCAACGCACTGTTGAACATGACACAGTGCTTTGCATAGCACTGTCTTCCACTCAGGGGTGTGTTGCAATGCACTATCTCCCCTTAGAAACTGTGTTGCCCCCTAGAGCCAACCAAATTCCCATTGAATTTGTCATTGCATTTTCTTTTAGCCTTTTGTTTTCTATACTTTCAAGAGCTTGATGCCTCATAGAGACCAGTGACTTTACCTGAATCTTCCTCCTTTGAAAGGAAAGTATTTTCACTGCTTATTTAAAGTGTTTTTCTTTAACATTGACAAATTAATTTTGAAGTGTTTTCATTACTGCATTAGATCCATTTGATTTTGAAAAGGAAATTGTCGTTAAATTCTTCATTTCCTATAGGAGAAATTGTAGTTAAAATCTTCATTTTTTCTAAAAAGAGAAATTGTTGTTCAATTCCTCATTTCTCAAAGTAAAAGGAATTTGTTTTTATTGATTTGATGCATTTAGTTTCCTTTTCTGCATTTACATTAAAGGGACTGAAAATAAAAACCTACATTTGCATGTAGTGGATTTTGTGTTTTGCATAGCAACAAATTAGGAAAGTTGCATATTAGTTTGTGCTCTTTGTTGTTTGCTCTCAAATTGATTGCTCTTTCCCTCTAGTTGCTAGGATTTTCATTGAAGAAAATAAAATTGAAAGTTTTCTTATCATTTTAGTTTGCATTTTCGGAATTTCCATCACATCATCGTGGTGAACCTTTAAAGGAAAATTGATAAACAAGATCAACTTAAAATTTACATCAATTTACCTAACAAAGCATTGGAACCATAATGATAACATTTAGAAGGTCTAGGCTAGAGACGTGTTCCGGCGTCGTAAAACATAGCAGTTGTCATTAATTGTCTGCGATACATTCCGAGTGTGATATCTCACTCCACGTACATAAGTATATCATAGCTCGTCCATGTACCTTCGGGTATATAGGGAGGTGTTATAGTACGAAAAGTATAAAGGGGTGCTCTCACTGTGCAGTTTCACATTATACAACGCTAATACGGACTTGGACCTCCACGTACCTTCAGGTATATTTGGGAGGACAACTTTAGGTTGCTATCCATCCATAGTGAACCGAGTCAGCCGCCTTGTAAATTGTGATACACCGAACACAACATTATGGGAGATTGCCTGCCCATACTTATTGGTTGGCCAGAAGGTATTATGCAGTTAATAGTTTCTTGGTAAAACTTTTTCCTAGAATTTACCTTTTATTTTGTTTATTTGTTTTTGTTCATAAAATAAATCAGTCGTCGTGGAAGAACAAAATCATTTTCCCCATCGTTCGCGTAGATTAGAAATGAAACCACCTTTACCACCGGAAATCACTTCTAGTCGACGAAGGCAACATCACTCTATCGAAACTAGTACTATCAATACCTCTAGTGAAGCATCATATTTCCATATACCAGATTTGGCACAAGTTGTTTCTACAAATCCTAGTTCATCTACTGTTATCGAGATGGAGTCCTCACAGCTACCCATGGTCACGATCCATCCAATCAGTGAGACCATACCTCCCGAACCCAATGTTGTTCAACTGGAAGTTGATCTGGATCCCATCATGCTTTAGGGGGCAGCTATTATTGGTCAAACTAGACATCATCCCTAGGACCAATGAAATAGGGTCTATCATCCCCTTATATTTAAGTTGTTATATGCCCTAAGTGGAGAAAATCTCGATCCCGAAGTCGAATGACCGGAAGTTGTTCTTGTATTGGTCACTCCACAATCTATTGTAGCCATTGAGTCTCCCATATCACGCAGTCAACCACTTGAAATATACTTCGGGCTTGACGGCGAAGTTCTTCCACCTAGTTTGATTTCGATTGAAGAAATACCACAAGACAAGACACCTTTAACTCCAATTCATTTTCAGTAGGGGATTTACCTGTACGAGTCTTTTCCTCAATCACCTTCCTCTGATTTTATTGATCATGTTTCACTTCAAGTTCCCATAGGTTCTATAGGGTATACATTGGGTCATTTGACCATGGCTGAGATAACATCCCAGATTGAACCATCTATTTCAGCTGCGACAACATCTATTGTTGCTTCATCTTCAATTTTTTTTTCCATTGACTTCACCCATGTCATCATCTGGAACCTATCTGGTTCCTCCCTTATGAGTATTGAATGACTTTATCCTTTATTCACATCTTCAGTGAAATATCAAGCTGGTCCCATCAGTTATTTCCCTTGGTGGCCAGTGATTTCACATAAATTACCCTCTGAAATTCCAAAATTCAATGAAAACCATGGAGAATACCCATCAACGCATGTTATAACTTATCTTTTGTAGTGCTCATCAAACTCCTTAAATGATGACTCCATTAGACTACATATTTTCCAGTGCACACTCTAGTCCAAATGCATAAGGAGGATATTTATTTTTTCTTGTGTCAACCTCGCTAAAAAATGAAACAAGTGCCTTTGAGGAAAGTTCTTTTACTATGTCAACCTCATTAAAAAATGAAACAGGTCATGAGCACAGTTATTTTCCTGTGTCAAGCTCGCTAAAAAAAATAAACAAATCCTCTCCTAATTACGACGAGTCTTCCATATGATCTCATTAATGAACCTTCATTCAATCTAGCTATTAGTAATGAGTAGTTTACTTAGGTGAATGAAATAAAGCTTGGGGGGCATCTTCTCTTACAGGGGACAGTCGACATTTTCTCTCGCAAGGGGCATTCAAAACATTCTTACTAATTGCACGTAATCAACAATTGAAGTTCAGGGGAAAAAACAGGTTCAGAGCTCCAAAATGAAAATGTTATCTTTCAAATGGTAAAAATGAATAGTAAAACTCTTTTTATTAGTCATTTGATTATTTTCAATTAATATTTATTGTTGTTACTATGGTTTTATTATATTTTTATCATGAAGCAGGTATTTTTAATCCATTTGATGTTGTTCTGAACAATTTTTACAACTGATGAACAAATTAGTCATGCAGATTTATTTCAAAGAATGATTTGACCACGAAGCATAATTTTATCCTTATTTTCTGAGCTTTGTTAAAATTGAAAAAGGACTTGAAGCGCACTTTTATCTCTTTTTCGAGCTTCTATAACAACGAAAAAGGAACCCTTGGAGTATTCTTTTAGCTTCTTTTAGACTCCGATAATGTGAAAATATTGCCGAGCACTTGTATTTTTGAGCTCGTAAAAGTAAATGAATTGATATCTACTTAGTATAAGTTCAACCCTTTTCCGGATTGAGATAGATTATTTACGAAAAAGGAATACCTTAGTCAAACATGACTAAATAGGTTCTCTTAGATATTATTTTACACTTTTTTTTCGGATCTGAGCGACAACTTTACGAAAAAGTACTTATGGAGTTTTCTTTTGTCCTCTTTTCCAAACTCTCTATATATGAAAAAGGACTGAGTTGTCACTATCGTTAGGCTCGTTAAAACATAAAATAGCAATGAGCTTGTCGATCATGGCAAGAATCGAGTTTCATTCATCGCTAGACTCGTTAAATTATTAAATAGTGATACATTTTTCGCCTGAAGGGTTGAATTATAGATCAAGCATACATTATCCTCATCAAGCTTATTTAAAAATAAAGAGGTACTAGTCGACAAATGACCGGGGAAAATTTGGGAAAGTGAACATAACTTTTTACGGTAGCAGGTTGCTCTTAAACATGACACTTCGCTCCATCACTATGACTGTTTGGGTTGGCTAATATTCTTGACGGTTCATTCATACATATGGTTCATCATACCTTCACTTCAGTTTTGGGTCAATGCTGCCAACTCATCTCAGTGTCACCGATATGTTCAAGAGAAGTCATCCAGTGAATACTCATCCTTCTGCAATACTCATAAACTTTCATTCTCATGACATTCATCCCTAAATATTGCTATATCAAGTCATCCTTTGTCTCTGAAATCAGTAACTCTCATTTTGCAATAAAGTGGCTTCTTGTTGACGACAAATCATCATCTAGGAAGTTCACTTAGAAACATCATATTCCAATACCATGAGGCTTGTTACAACATCGATAAGATCCTTGCTTCTGGAATTTTGACCGAAATATTTTGTTTGGCATTCAACATCAAATCATCTATTCACGCCTTACGAAATGTACTTCAATACCTTGAGGTCCATTGACATTAATGGTGGTTCTCTCACATTTTTTAACCGCTCACATCATTGGTTAGTAATCAAACGATGTATTACCATGTTTGACTAAAAATCATATATTCGCATGGTTAGACATGTACCCGAACGATCGAGTGAACGAGATAAGAAAACCCTGGATCTAGTTTTAGCCATCCGGGCTATGATTTTAGGATTGTTGTACACATCATCTGTACGGTGACCTTACATAAAGATTGTCATCGAAACATGGGCCTATATCTGTAGGCATGTCTGTATTGAGCAACATTCCAATGTAGATGACTTTCTGCACTATGTACATAGTTTATGTGTTGAGAATGGGAATGCCTTCCCTCAGAAATTAATGATCAAGAGGATATATCATGATGTAATGTATCGTAAGATTTATGCAGGTCACCACTCCACTTCAGCTCCATCCCATCACAATGTAAAGTATCTCATTCAAAAAATATTGTTATTATTATTTTGACTTCATGCTTTAGGAGGCAATCTATTATAGGTCAATTTGGGCATCATTCCCAATGACCTGGTTAAACTATACATCATCCCCAAAACTAATGAATAGGGTCTATCATCCCCTATCATTTCAGTTGCTACATGCCCTAAGACAAAGAACAAAGACAAATCATCCATGACTTCCATTGCAAGGTTTCCAAGATTTGAAGTATATGTTATATCACCTATGAGCTCACCAACGCAGTCTCTCAAGGGGTTTAGTGCATTTCATATGCAGTTATCTCCATTCAAAGGTGCTCTGCAAAGCATTTCCTGACACTCAAGGGTGAGTTGGTTAATTGGGAGTGAAATTCTCATTGTTCTAGAATCTCCACTTGGTTAATGTCTTCTAGAAGAGTGAATATGTGTCAAAATTTGAATCCATGTGTCCATTTGATACCTCTGAGCTTGGGAACATGTATTGCCTATTATTAGAAATTCATTTATTGTGAAACTACCCTCAGCTCATCTATAAATTGAGCACAGATCCTAGTGCCTGAGAAGGAAGAAATTTAGTAGAGAAATGTTTTTGGATTCTCAATTGAGTGTTTGATTTGAGTGATATTTTGCTGGAGAGATGTTCATTGTGATGAGGCTGGGATGATGCTGGAGATGGTGACATCAAATCAATCGTTGGTTGTAACCTCCCCTTCTATCCATTAATAAATATTGTTGCTTACTTTCCCACATATGTATCTGTATAAGATTCTATCTTTCATATTATGAATTCTTATTTGATGTATATGGATCATGTTTCATTGATTTAACTGAATCACTTGAATATGCATCTATATATTGCAATATCTTTTTTGTTTAGTGTTCATTCTTGTAGGAAATATTTTGGCGATCTAGCTTGGATTTGAAGCTACAACAAGAGCGACAGAAGGAGAATAGGAAGCGCTTGGACCCCAAGTAGGTTTCTTGATCTATTCTATGTGTCTATTTACTGTTAGGAAAAGTATCTACAAAGTCTTTAATCTATTGTTCTAAATGCATAGCACCACATTTAGGGAAGAATGTTTAATCCGTAATTCATAATTCTAAATAACACATATTATTCCCATCAATATCTGAAACAATCTAGCTGATAACATTTTCACATGGGAATCTAGTAATTGCGAAGAACTCTTATAGTTTTAAGCAGAGAGAAGGCTTTGTACATGATCCTCAGACTTTATGGATCAAGGTTGTGATCCTATATGATTTATATAGTTGATGCACTTCAATAACATCATTGGTGATTTAG
The DNA here is from genome assembly GCA_034641835.2 of Pinus albicaulis. Taxonomy (NCBI): domain Eukaryota; kingdom Viridiplantae; phylum Streptophyta; class Pinopsida; order Pinales; family Pinaceae; genus Pinus; species Pinus albicaulis. Next base: position 914,922,800 of record CM076571.1, on the reverse strand, counting down.
TAAACTAAAGAGGTTTTTTTGACCTAGCGCTCTGTTGCAAGTCCCTGGCATCACAAGCATGACCTACGCTGATGACTATTCTCCCGAGTCTACCCACCGGCCCCTAGCCGATTGGGCCTAGAGTGTCTTGTCCTCTGGCCTCTTCTTCTCTGGCCCTGAGCGTTAACCTACCTCCCCTATGTATTGGTGATGTCAGCATTGTTTGAGTTTTGGGAGTGTTTGGTGTCATTGGCACTTTTCTCGGGTCGGGTTAGTCATTCCCATGGCTACACCAACCTCGGAGGAGCCTTTTCTTGTGGATATTTCAGATTTTAACAAGTTGGTGGTGTTTTCTCCGTGTTTCTGTAAACAGGGGTCATCAAAATTTGTTAAATGCACTAAGGAAATCCCAAATATCCAAATATGCATTCCCCAAGCTCGCTCTCATGCGCTTGAGCTTACAGACAGGGGATTTATAAGTAAATTCATGGGCTTTTGGCCTCCCCCCTGTACGGTCAAATCTTGGGTGGAGAAGAACTAGAAGCCCCTAATCAAAGGAGCGGTCATATACTCCTTCTGTGGGAAGGGATTCTTTAATTTTTCTTTAAGAACAAGATTGGCTGAGACCTGGTCTTTTGTAGTGGCCCTTATTTCATGGGGACCTAGGTGCTGTATTTGGAGCGTTGGAGCCCAAGTTTCAACCTAGAGTGCAATGTCCCCTCCACGGTCTCGGTCTATGTGAAACTCCCTTATCTTCTCCTTCACTGCTAGAATGATGAAACCTTCATGCTAAATGGAAATGCCTTGGGTAAGTAAATTGACTGCTCATAGCCCAAGGATGACCTCTTCTCTTGTGCTAGGATTTGTGTGGAGGTTGATCTTGAAAAGGGCCTCCCATCACTTGTCTCCCTTTGTATGGACAGTTGGACACATGTGAAGGAAGTGGATTATGACCAGTTTCCTTTGAAGTGCAAGTTGTTTCACGAGTATGGAAACTTTTCCAAAAATTTCCCCGAATCCCAAGAGGCATTTGTGCAGCCTCGAGAAGAAAAAAAGGAACAATGACATCCATTTAAGAGAGGAAAAAACTCTCAAAATCCTCAGCATTCGGGTCCGACTAATACCCCTTCGGCCCCCCGGGGTGGGGGTTCCTCCCATCCCCCCACTGGGACACGGTCGACTGTGGCTCTAGGTTTGGATCGAGAGAACCCCTTTGAAGTGTTGGTAACTACTCTTGATTTTGTTGAGGAAGCTCCTGAATCATTTAGTGATGATACTCCCCTTGGATTGGCCTCTCATAATTCCCTCGGATCCTTGACGGTCCTCAAGGCTTAATCCTCTAAAAGTCTTAAACCAGCGATCTCAAGCCCAGATTTGTCTAGTAGCTATGGAGAGTCCTCTTCTAAGGAATAGGGTGAGGAAGGCTTCCAATCATTAAAGGAAGGCTTAGGTACTTCAACACATCCTAGCTCTGTGAAATATCTCCCATCAAAGAATAGGAAAAAGAAGGAAGGAAGGAAAGGAAAAAGACGAGGGAGAAAGACAAACAAGGAAATTAGGAAAGAAAATACATAAAAAGACAATGAACTTGAGTTCCAACACACCATCCATTGTCATCTAGTGGGATCTGGGAACAAAGGAGGAGGAGGGAAAAAAGGAAAAAACATGGGCCCTAGCAAGGGGGTAGGTAACCCAAAAAAGTGATTAATGAATATAATCTCTTGGAATTGTAGGGGTCTTGGAACATAAAATATATTTAGGGAAGTTGAATCCTTTATCAAAAAATAAAATCTAGTCATTACACTTTTGCAAGAGACAAATATGGATGAGAAAAATCTTCGCTCATCCCACAACATGATTTGGAGATAAAGTAATATGGATATAGTAAGTTCACGAGGAGCTTTGGGAGGTCTTTGTACATTGTGGAACCCAACAAAACTCAATCTGGTAAGCTCCATAAAATCTACTCATTTGATAGCGAACTCCTTTTCTAATATTGATCTAAAGAAACCTTTCACTATCATAAATGTATACATTCCCACACACTATTTTGAGAAACATGACTGCTGGAAATCCCTGATGGAGCTCAAAGACTCTAAGTATGGTGAAAACTATATCCCGGGTGGGGATTTCAATACCACCATTAGACACAATTAAAAGAGGGGTGGTACTATTGTCCAAGATGCTTTCCAGGAAAACATGAAGGACTTAATAATTTTTCTAAATATATTTGATGTTATACCAAAGAATTTCCTATACACTTGGGCCAACAAGAGGGTTTGTCCAGGGCATATCGTAGCCAAACTTAACATATTTCTTGTCTCTGATAATCTTATAACCCTCAATGTTTTCCTTAAGTCCTTAATTCTTCCATGGGTAGGCTCTAACCATCGTCCTATAAGTCTCCAGTTGACCTTGCCACATGACATTGACATAATCCCCTTTAGATTTCTCCTCTGTGGCTTGATTCACAGGAAATCCTAGATTTGGTTTCCCTCTCTTGGGCCGAGTGGGTGGAGAGCATCCTGATCACGATTTGGGAAAAGAAAAATTGCAGACTAAAAATGGATATAAAAAATGGGCTAAATAAAGATACTCTGGGTGAATGGGAGACATTAAAAGCATGGAATAAAATATGGCAGCAATATAAGGAAATATGTAAAAGGAAAAGGTATGTGTCTCAGAATTCCCGAAAGAAGCAAAGACTTTCAAATCCCTCCACTCGAAGCTCAGAAAAGAAGAGGAATAATGGAGGCTTAAGTAAAGGAATAATTGGTTGAGGGAATGTGATAGAAACACCAAATGTTTCCATAAACAAGATAAATTCAGAGAATAAAAAAATAAGATATCTCAAATAGGCCATGGAGGGAAAAGCATTTCGAACTTTGAGGAACTTAAGGGGGCTACAGTTGAGCATTTTGGGAATATTTATTCAGGTGGCCCCAATGGGGAGGCAGAGGATGAGGACTTCTTCCCGGAATCCATTCTATAAGTCATCACAGGGGAGATGAATCTACATCTTACTCTCCCTCCCCCCCCACACAAATGAGGAAATTAAGAGAGTGATTTTCTCCTTCTCCCCGGACAAAGCCTCTAGGCCTGATGGTTGTGATTGCTTTCTTATACCACTCCTTCTGGGGAGTGATATAGAAATACTTGTTTATAATGGTGGATTATCCTTTTAAGAAATATGTGATTGAAGGGGGCATCAACTCCTCCTTCATGGCCTTGATCCCAAAAGAGACCAACCCCACCTCCTTTTCAAGATTCGGGCCCATTTCCCTTTGTAATGTCTCCTCTGAAATATTCTCAAAATTCATGACTCTTATACTCAAGCCCTTGCTACCTCTCTTGATCTCTGACATCCAGGGGGGTTTATGTCGGGTAGGAGAACATTTGACAACATTATCCTTATACAAGAGGCTATAGACTCAAGCTGGCATAGAGGGGATGAAGGTATGATTATTAAGCTAGATATGGCCAATTCCTTTGATAGGGTAAAACATGAGTTCCTTTGGAAAATCCTCAAGAAAATGGGAGTGGAGGAAAAATTTATAAGATGGATAAAACCATGTATATCCTCTCCATGGATTTCTCCTCTTGTCAATGGTAGAGTTATTGGGTTCTTCAAAGCCTCCAGGAGGTTGCGACAAGGGTGCCCCCTCTCCCCATTCTTATACATCATAATGGATGATGCTTTGAGTTGGAAATTAGAGCAACAAAAAATCTCAATGAATCTCATATGCATCAAGTATAAGGAAGGTATAAGAAGCATAAACCATGACCAATTTGTAGATGATACCATCTTCTTGGGGGTATCTTCCTCAGTGTTAGCTAGAAGATTCAAAAGAAACCTAGACATATTTCTCAAGGCCTTGGGGGGGCTACTAATAACATCAAGAGCCACAAAGAAGAGATCCTCAGGTTTAAAGCAGTGAAAGGTTGGAAGGACTTTAGCTACCTAGGAATTCCAATTTCGTTAAGAAGAGCATCCACCCTCACCTGGAAGAAAATTATAGAAAAAATGAAAGCAAAAATGGTGAACTAGAGTGGGATATGGCTCAACACCGTAGGTAGTATTATCCTAGTGAATTCTGTCTTGTTAACCATCTTCGTATATCAATTCTCAGCATTGCAATCCCCAAAATATTTCTTACATCTAGTGGGGATGTTCACAAGGAAATTTATGTGGGGAGGGGGGAAGGTCAATACCAAGAAATACCACTTCATTAACTAGAAAATGGTTATATCCCCTAAACAGCATGGTGTACTTGGGATCAGAGAACCTGATATGGGTAATTGTTTGGTCAATTTAGTGTATCCTAAATTGCTACATTAATTTGTCAATCCGGGATTCGTAAGCTGACGAAGTGTGGCGCACTATATGTGCAAGATAACCTATCTCTTACTTTTTGTCGTTTTTGATGATTTTTTTTATTTTTATTTTATCTTGGTTGGTTTCCTAATGTGAGATGGAAATTCTAAAAGACAAGCATGGATATAAATGTTTAAGGCAATGATGTCTTTTATAATGATTTCCCAAACTTCAAACTTCAAATGGATTTTGAAATATACAATCACAAAACTAATTCTTAAAAGAAAATGAAAATGTACCACTATACTAGTCAAACAAACATTGAACTATTGATCATGAAACCATTACCCTTACTGCTGTGTAAACACAAAAGAAACTGTACTCAAAGGAATCCAAAGATTTGCAAGTAAAGTAAAGCTAAAATCAAATTACATCAATTCATATTCTGACCCCTCACCATTAGTCTCGCTATGGCTTTCGGAGGTAATCATAAACAACTTGAGCAATCTGATATCTAATTTGCAGAAAAATAAAATAATATCAAATTACACACTCATACTTCAATCCCTCACCATTAGTCTCGCTATGGCTTTTGGAGGTAACTGATAATGACATGAGCAATTTAATATCTAACTTGCAGAAAAATAAACTAATATCAAACTACACACTCATACTTCAATCCCTCACCATTAGTCTCGATATGGCTTTCGGAGGTAACTGATAATGACATGAGCAATTTAATATCTAACTTGCAAAAAAATAAACTAATATCAAACTACACACTCATACTTCAATCCCTCACTATTAGTCTCGCTATGGCTTTCGGACGTAACTGATAATGACATGAGCAATTTAATATCTAACTTGCAGAAAAATAAACTAATATCAAACTACACACTCATACTTCAATCCCTCACCATTAGTCTCGCTATGGCTTTCAGAGGTAACTGATAATGACATGAGCAGCTTAATATCTAATCTAACTAGTAAAGAAAATGTTCAAAACTGAAATGAATAAAACAGTGCTGGAATTAAAAACTAAGAAAAAGAAATCAGCAGAAGGACAAAATTAATTCCATGTCATTAGTCATTACAAAAACTATGTGCAAATGCCCGGGCTGTCTATTGTAATCTGGAACAGAAACACTGATCAGTTAACAACAATATAAAGCATGAAAGATTATGAACAGAAGTAAAATGTAAAGCATGAAAGATTATGGACAAAGATGAAACGTAAATACCATGAAAGATGTAATGTATATATACATGTGAGTGACTATGGCACAATGAACATAAGGAAATGAAGCATGAAACTATACAATAATACACAAAACCTCGGCGTGTGCAGGGGCCCTCTGCACAATCCTCGGGAAGCAGCTATCAAATACGAATTACGCTTATGAACAGAGTCTTCTCATATATTTAAAATGCGGTCATAACAGAGAAATAATGTCACAGCACAATGGCGACGCAATTACATTACAGAGCTAACTATTATGTGTATGAGAACGCATTATTTATAACAGAGGGTGACATAACTAATTCCCTAAAGTCTGCGCTGATAGAAGACACATGAACCACCACGTCCAGAGATCTAGCATTATGGCCGCCGTGAGGATTAAATATATGGAGAGTGGCTGTTGGATTCGGCTTATGGAGCCGTTTACAGGTGTTGATGTGTCTCCCGTGATTTAGAAACGGCCACGCAAATCTTCACGTGATGAGAAACAGAGTTCTGTCACCGTGGGACTCTTCGGTTGACCACCACTTGGCTACCTTTGACCACAACCTTCTTAGGTGAATTCGACTGAGCCAATAGGACACGATCCATGTCCATGTCATTTCTAACTTGCCCATGTGGCTCGATTTTCCTGAAGACACCTGCAATATATACTTTAACAAAATGGCTGCGAAAAGTTGCAGCAGCTGCGGAAAGTGACAAGATTCCGCAGCTTAATGAGCAAAAATATAATTCAAACAACAGACACAAAACATAGTTAAAAACCATTTTAAATGCTCTTTTACAATTAATATGCAATGATATTGATGACTTAGAAGGTCCAGGTGAATGAAAAAGGTCTAGAAAGGTGTATAGGAAAGATGCAGATTTGAGACTCAACATACCCCCACTGTGAAGGTGTTGCATGTCCTCATGCAACCAAAATTTTGATAATCCTTTTTCAATTCATATGCCTTGACACTTCTGCCGGTACATCCAGTCCTCTTCTCCTCTTCCTTGGTGCTGCTAACATTTTGGGCTTCTTCATCAAGAATCTGTATTTGAGATTAATTAGTGCTCTACTTATCTTCTGGCATTTCTTCTTCAGTTTCCTGTTCTTTTTCTGCCATAGTCCCAGATGTAGCATGGTATTGTCATGAATGATCTTGTCCAATTTGCTTTGTTCCTTTAATGCCTCATTTTCATTTTTAATGTGTCTATTTAAAACCTCCAACTCAAAGACTTCTTGTTTCAATGATTGGACTAGATCTTCTTGTGCTGTGTGAGGCTGAGTGGATGAGGTGCTGGGGCCCGTGGCTGTCCTTTCTAAGGATTCTATGTAATCGTACACCTCTTGCTGCTTTGGATCTATCTCAGGTGTCGTTTTCCTTGGGCTGTCCCCAAAATACTGTGGAGGAGAATTGACTTCAAAATCTGGCTGAAAAGGACTCATGTCAACATCTTGAGGACTAATTTCAACATTTGACTAAGAATGCGGTGGACTATGTTCAACGTCTGGCTGAGAATGAGATGGACTATGTTCAATGTCTGACTGAGAATGAGATGGACTATGGCCAGCTGGAGTTTGTTCAAGTGTTTCTTCTCCCAAATCAATAAAATGGGGTCTTTTCGTTTGTGTTTTCCTCAACTTCCCTTTAAGCCTGGAACTTCTTCTTATATGCTGTGGACTACTGTCTTTTTGCTTCTGTTTTCCTTTCCCTTTATTTTTGGCCAGAGCTGACTGTTCCTGAAGGTGAGCTAGTCTCTCAGACAATATTTGATGGTCTTCTTCTGAAGAAGGGGTTTGATGCATAGCCTCAATGCTTTTTCTCTCTTCAATCTTTTCCTTCTTCCTTTTAGACAGTCTTTCCTCTCTACTGGTTCTTTCAACTGTGTTAGTAGGAGTACTTTGAGTTTCATCATTTGTTCTCTTTCTCCTACTCCTTCTTGATGTACTGCCTTCAGGAATTTCTTGGGGTTCTTCAAAGAAATTTCTAATCAAAATTGTTCCCATGTGTCCTTTTTCTCTTTTAACTGTTTTTAAATCAAAATTTTCACAAGACCATGGTGATACAAATGTGGTTCTACGTCCCCCAGATGCTTTTGGACGGTCACAGACATCTTTTTCAAACTATTTAATAAAAAAATATGGTAGATTGAGGGCCTGGTTATCTAGGAAATTCATCAACAGTCGGGTATGATACATATACATTGACCCAAAACGTCCCTCACAGGTGATAAACTTTTGAATAACCAACAGTAAAGTGGCCCACTCTTCTTTCAAAGCATGAACAGGAATTCCCTTTTTAAAAATAGTTACATCCATACCTGGGTTACGTAGGATCACTCTCCAGGCTTCATCACTAATGCTCTTGTTTTTGAACCAGCGTTCACCTTCTTGAGGGAGTTCTGTAGCAGCTGCTATGGATGTCTCATTCACCGTAAATTTGAGGTCCCCAATCTCTACCTCCAGACCATTGAAAGACCTTGCAAAAGCTTTTGTCACTTCTTTATGGTAGCCTCTAAACTTTTGAATAAACCGAAGCCATTTTACCTTTTTCAATATATTTTTGACTTGCGGGTATCCTTCCATGAATTTGGGTCCCTCTGGTTTTGTCCTCAACAACTGACCCATCCTTCCTTCTACTCTTTAAAACTTGTCTGTGTGAGGAGGGTTTAACGGAGGTAAGACGGCTGAATGAGCAGAAATGAGCACGATTTATGGAGGAGACCAGTGACTGTAAGCGGATATCAGAGAATAGGTATACGTAATGTAGCGTAACAGAGAACAAAATGGGGTGAAGCGGAACAGAGAAGGGTTACGTAAGCACGGTGGAAATGCATCTGTGAGATCAATAGAACAGTAGGAGGAGTAAAACGCATCCGGCAGTATTTAAAATTGGGTGGCTGCAGATTAAATGCAAGCACGTTATGAAACGGCTACGGATTTTATGCGGCTGAAAGAAGCCATATTCAAATCAACCATGTTTCATCATCACAGGTGGAGTATCGGAGTATGAGTGAAGATCGGAGGCTTGATTATGGGACCGTTTGAAAATGAATGCAAGGATTGTGAGAAGATCATATAGAGATCATGGAATGGTTACGGAGTTTGTCAACACAATCATTGCATATAATGGAGCTATGGTTTATAACTATGTAAAAATGTGCTTGAATGCCATTTGAAATAAATTTTTACTCATACCTTGGAATTCTTGCCATTTTTCATTGGTATTCAATCAGTTGCTCCTCATTGATATCTTGAATGCCCCATGTCTTCATACCTGCATTTGATTTCATGATTGTTGAACTAACATTTGGCTGTACATTTTTTATTTTTTATTTTTATTTTTTTGAAAAACAGAGTAGTAGCTGCAGAATCTGCTTCCGGCTGCGGAAACTGGTGTCAGCTGCGAAAACTGACACAACTATTATTTGGGTGAATGGAAATAGATGGATGATAACTGACTGAATGAAAATGGTCATGAAAGAAATTTTTATTAGTGAAATGAAATGAAATAGATGAAATGAAGTGAAATGGAATGAAGTGGAGTGAAATGAAGTGAAATGAAGTGGAATGGAATGGAGTGGGTGGTCACAAAACTTGTGAAATGAAAAAGATATTTTTTTTTTTTTTTGGAAAATATAGGATGTCAGGTGTTCCTAATTTTCACCCTACATTTTCTGTATAAGACTGCCAATCAATGATTGGTTTTCAGGCTTATACAAATTTTATTTTATTTTTATTTTTTTTAATTTTAATTTTTTAATTTTTTTTAATTTTTCACTGAAAAGAACAAGGCTAGGCTGGTGGAGAAGAAGAATTCTTCTGTACCAGCCTGATTACAGAATTTTCTTGAAACATTTTGACAAATTCCTCTTTTGAGAGTGGCTTATGATAGACTTTTAATCTGTGGCCATTCACAATAAGAGGGGTTTGAAATTCATCAATGGTCTTGATTCTTACCGCTCCATTGCTAAAGATCTTGTCAATCTCATATGGCCCAAGCCAATGAGTCTGAAATTTCCCTTTAAAATCTTTAAACTTGGAATCAAATAACAATGCTCAATCTCCTTCTTGAAACTTCTTCTCTTTGATGTATTTGTCATGCCATTTAGCTCTTTGATATTGAACTAGATCAGTTCTTAGAATTGCCTCTTGTCTGATCTCATCTAGCTCATTTAATTGCTCCATTCTATGCTTTTGGGCTTCTGATAAATTCATCCCCAATTGGACTGCTATCTTGAAGGTCTTGACTTGGAACTCAATGGGGAGCAAGACTTCTTTCTCATAAACAAGTTCATAGGGAGAATGTCCTGTTGTATTTCTCCATGTAGTTCTGTAGGCCCACAAGGCTTCAGGAAGCCTTTCTGCCCAATCTCTTCTGTGTAGATGAACAGTTTTGGTGATAATACTTTCGAGAACTTTGTTTGTAGACTCCACTTGACCATTTGCTTGCGGATGGTAAGGAGTAGATCTTCTGTGCTTGATTTTGTATTCTTCCATCAGCTTCTCCACCAGGTTGGATGTGAATTGGCTTCCTTGATCTGTCACAATTTCTCTTGGAACACCAAAGTGAGTAAAAATATCCAGCAATTATTTGGGTGAATGGAGATGGATAGATGATAATTAACTGAATGAAAATGGTCATGAAAGAAAAATTTTATTGGTGAAATGAAATGGAATAGATGAAATGGAGTGAAATGAAATGAAGTGGAGTGGAATGAAGTGGAATGAAATGGAGTGGGTTGTCATAAAACTTGTGAAATGAGAGAGAGAGGGAATTTTTTTGGAAAATATAGGGTGTCAGGTGTTCCTGATTTTCACCCTACATTTTCTGTATAAGACTGCCAATCAGTGATTGGTTTTCAGGCTTATACAATTTATTTATTTATTTATTTTTGTTATTATTATTTTGAAACTGAAAAGAACAAAGGCTAGGCTGGTGGAGAAGAAGGATTCTTCTTCACCAGCCTTATTGCAGAATTATCTTGAAACATTTTGACAAATTCCTCTTTTGAGAGTGGCTTATGATAGATCTTTAACCTGTGGCCATTCACAATAAGAGGAGTTTGAGATTCATCAATGGTCTTGATTCTTACCGCTCCATTGCTAAAGATCTTGTCAATCTCATATGGCCCAAGCCAATGAGTCTAAAATTTTCCTTTAAAATATTTAAACTTGGAATCAAATAGCAATGCCCAATCTCCTTCTTGAAACTTCTTCTCTTTGATGTATTTGTCATGCCATTTAGCTCTTTGATATTGAACTAGACCAGTTCTTAGAATTTCCTATTGTCTGATCTCATCTAGCTCATTCAACTGCTCCATTCTATGCTTTTGGGCTTCTGATAGATCCATCCCCAACTGAACTGCTATCTTGAAGGTTTTGACTTGGAACTCAATGGGGAGCAGGACTTCTTTCCCATAAAAAAGTTCATAGGGAGAATGTCCTATTGTATTTCTCCATGTAGTTCTGTAGGCCCACAAGGCTTCAGGAAGCCTTTCTGCCCAATCTCTTCTGTGTAGATGAACAGTTTTGGTGATAATACTTTTGAGAACTTTGTTTGTAGACTCCACTTGACCATTTGCTTGCGGATGGTAAGGAGTAGATCTTCTGTGCTTGATTTTGTATTCTTCCATCAACTTCTCCACCAGGTTGGATGTGAATTGGCTTCCCTGATCTGTCACAATTTATCTTGGAACACCAAAGCGAGTAAAAATATCCTCATAAAGAAAATTAACAACTGAATTTTCAGTAGCAGACACTAATGCTTTGGCTTCTACCCATTTAGTAACATAATCAATACAAACCAATATATACTTCTTTTGCTTAGATGGTGGATTAATAGGTCCAATGAAATCTAAAGCCCATTTTTCAAAGGGTTCGATGAGTACCTGTGGTTGCAATGGCATTTCATTTGAAAGGGTAGGTTTCCCTACTCTTTGGCAGCTGTCACACCTTTTGACATATTGTTTTGAATATTTGAAGAGGGAAGGCCAACAATATCCTAAAGAGAGGATTTTATAGGCTATTATTTTGTCAGCAAAGTGTCCGCCGCATGGTTCATCATGACATGCCTTGAGGATATCAGGCATTTCATCCTCCCTGACACATCTTCTGATCACAAGATCTGGCCCTGTTTTAAACAATTCGTTAGAAATCCATGAATATTTTGAACACTCCTGAATAATCTTTCTTATTTCACTTGGAAATAAATGTGGAGGCAGTTTTTCTGTAACCAAATAGTTAGCAATATCTGCATACCAAGGGGTCTTAGTAGTTACAGCAAACAAGTATTCATCAGGAAACTTATCCTCTACAGGAGAATCTTCTTTAGTATTCTGAATCCTAGACAAGAAATCAGCTACTGTATTTTGTTTCCCTGGTCTATCCAACACAATAATATTGAATTCCTGCAAAAGTAGGAGCCATCTTGTTACTCTGCCATTAGTAACAGGTTTTTTCATTAGATATCTAATCGCAGAATGATCAGTATGAATAAAAGTTTCATAGCTTGTTATATAATGTCTAAACTTATTGATTGCATGAACAACAACTAAAAACTCTTTTTCAGTTACAGTATAGTTCAACTCAGTGGGAGTCAAATTTTTACTGGTATAGTAAATGGCATAAGGGATTAAATCCTTTTGACCCAACACAGCTCCTAGAGCTGTATCTGAAGCATCTGTAGAAATATGGAAAGGGAGTTTCCAATTTGGTC
>CM076571.1:914764645-914910462 GCA_034641835.2 Pinus albicaulis | reverse complement strand
AGGTCCTTCATCGTGAGCAGTAAATCTACCATAGTGAAACGGGAGGCCATAGCCAAATCACAGGTCCAGGATCATTTACATAATTATTATTAATATATAGTTTGTGTATTATTATATATTTAAGTAATTATTAATATTAAGGGGAACGTTGTATACTTAATTTATTAAAGATTGGTGTGGAAGAACGTGAACTGATATAGAAGTGGAAAAAAACTTTTGAAATATGAAATAGAGAGTCAAAATAACTGTATTAATATGTACATCTTATGAATAATATGAGTATCTTATTAGATATTCCAAATTCTTCTTATTAATTTAGTGTGAGTTTAGCATTTATTTCCACTTTACTATGGATATCCTTAATCTATAAATAGTACTTGTTACAATAACATGGGCCAATACTATGGCTTATCAATACTACATGTCCAAAACCCTTGTTACAATAACATGAGCCAATACCACGGCCTATCAATACCACATATCAAAAAAATCATAAGTTATATAACACTTCTTTATTTAAAATATTTTTAATTAATCCATTTAATTAAGTACAATAAAATAACTACAATCATTAATTTGTGTATACTATTAAAAATCTTAAAAAAACATTTTATACAACTTAAATCTCTACGACAAATAATAACTAAATTATATATATATATATATATATATATATATATATATATATATATATATATATATATATATATATATATATATATATATATATATATATATATATTGTTGGTGCATGGACTATATTGAAATTGGATTAGAAAAATTATGATTTTTGCATATATGTGTTAATCAAGAGAATTTTTTTTCTAATACATCATCCAACAAATAATATGAAAAAATTTTAAGAAAATTTTAAGTTTCAAATCAAAGAATAATGGATTTAATTTAAAAATCATTTATTTCACCCCAGGTCAATGAATGCTTATCACACTACTTAGTTATGTAACATCTTCCACTCTGTTTTTATGCTTATCACACCACTTAGTTATGTAAATACGTTTAAATTCTACCCATACTTTCAGGGATCGTGGGCATGCCGACCGCAGCGGGCGCTGCACTTTCTACGCTACCCTCGCTGTCCATCTCCTTAGAATTGAATAAGTGGAAGCCCTTGAATTCCAATACCCATCTCCTTAGAATTGAATAAGTGGAAGCCCAAACACCGCCAGATTATCACTGAGAGCAATGTCCTCATCGACCAGCGGCCCGACGCAGGACGATCTGAAGAAATTGGCTGCAGAAAAAGCCGTAGAGTATGTGGAGAGCGGCATGGTGTTGGGATTGGGCACCGGCTCCACCGCTGCCTTTGCCGTGGCCAGAATCGGGGAGCTTATGAAGGCCGGCGACCTGAAAAACATCGTGGCCATCCCAACCTCCAAGCGCACCGCCGAGCAAGCTGCGTCTCTCGGCATCCCTCTCTCGGTTCTCGACGAGCACCCCAAAATCGACCTCGCCATCGATGGCGCCGACGAGGTCGACCCGGAGCTCAACCTCGTGAAGGGCCGCGGCGGTGCGTTGCTCCGAGAGAAAATGGTGGAGTCCGCCGCCGCCAAGTTCGTGGTCATCGTCGACGAATCGAAGCTCGTCAGTGGCCTGGGCGGCAGCGGGCTGGCGGTGCCTGTGGAGGTGGTGCCCTTCTGCTGGAAGTACAACGCGTCGAGGCTGCGGTCGCTCTTTCAGGCCGAGGGCTGCGAGGCGAGGCTCCGGATGGACGGTGATGGTGACAGGCCGTACATTACGGATAACGGCAACTACATCGTGGATTTGTTTTTCGAGACGCCGATCAAGGATTCGAGGGCCGCGGCCAACGCTATGGCGGGGCTCGAGGGCGTGGTCGAGCACGGGCTCTTCTTGGACATGGCCACGGCTGTAATCGTTGCTGGGGCGGAAGGCGTTAGGGTCACGACTAAGTTTCGGCGTAGCTCTCTGTAATTTGTCATAAATAAATGCAATATTAGTATTCTCTGCACTTTTAAACCTGATTCAGTCCAGATTCCTTATCGGTTTGAGCATTATTAGTGGTACCCACCAAAACATTTCATAGTATTATTTGATTCTTTTTGCAGCTTCATGAATGGAATTTTTTTATTGGTTTAGTTGAAGAATATAATTGTTGATAAATGTGTTTTGGATTGTGGTTTATTTTTAGGATAAGGTGAAGAAGAAAATAGTAAGGATGTGTCTTATTTAATTAGATTAGTTAATTAGTTAGAATATTAAAAGTTTAAGTAATATTATTCAAAAGAATTAAGATCTTTTTCTTTATCTTGTTTTGAGAATAAATCACATTAGATTGTTTCAAACATGTCAAATTTGAATAATGTCAATTAATCCAAAAAATATTTACCTACATTATAAATCATAAAAATCGTAAAATCTAACGATTTAATTATTCTCAAAATATGTTTTTTATTTAAAAATTAATTACTCTCCAAGTACGTTTTTTATTTAAAAATTAATTATAAAATTTCTTAGATTTTCGTTTTTCAGTACCTTAACACCGTAGATTGTATTAATGCAACACATATGGGAATATGAAATATGAATTTGGATATCACACTTTTATAAAGTAGGTTTTAATCCATGCTTCAATAGTCATGGAAGATGTAATTTTGAATGAGTTTTCATATTATTAACATTTTAAAAATATATTAATAGATTTTCTTTTGTTTGACGAAAAGATTGTATTAATACAAACACATGGTAATATGAAACATGGATTTGGTTATTACATTGTTATAAAGTAGATATTAATCGATGGTTAAATATTTATGGATGATGTAATTTTGAATACGAGTTTTTCATATTATTAATTTTTTTAAAATATATTTTTATGTTGGATAAAGATGTTGGTTGGTAGCTTATTTTTAAAGAATGTTTTGTTTTGTTTTAGTTAATTTGTTTGATAAATGATTTATAAATTATTATGGATATTTTATTAGAGATTTATAAAATATGTTAAATTTGAAATCATATTATTTTTTAGATTATTGGATAAATTTTGCATATGGACTCTGAATGAGGTGATTCTTGCGCTACTAGAAATATGACACACAATATCACAAAAATATGACACAGTTAATGGGAAATGTCTTACCCCAAAAAAACAAACATCATTTGATGCCTCAAACTACTCCTAAAAGGTTTCAGGCCCCAATTTTCCAAACTAGGTCTTATTGGAAAAAATGGTCCGAGTTGATTCATTTATTTTTTCCACTATGTAAGCATTGATACGGATGAGAAACAGTATAATGATCCAATTCAGATCACATTTCCCCATTTTGGGAGGCTTTCTGTCCCCAAAAGCTTCTACTAAATGAGGTGAGGGAATTTTTTCTCCACATTTTGTCGAGTATATCATTTATCTTTTCCTGGAAGTTGTCTTTTCAACAAAATTACAACTTTTTTCAACCCTGCTTGAGCATCTATTGGGAAATCCTCTACCGAAGGTAGGACCTCTTCCTCTTCCTATTCTAGCATGAAAAAATATGGGGGTAGACCGAGTCTGTAGGCATTATCTCTCACTTTTTTTAGTATCTCAGAGGGACCATATCATAGAGACTTGATTTCTTACAAGGACCCTCTAAGCTACTCATTGTTCAATTGTAAGCATACTTTATCTCCCACGTTGAAACAATTCTTTGCCTTGATGTTTGGATTTATGTTTTTCCCGTGACTTCTATATTATCTTGTACCTTTAGATGAATATGCCCGATCTTCTAAAAAAAAAGTATCCCCTTAAGGAATCCCTTATAAGATCTTCCCTCACTCCTCTTTACTACTCATATGCAATATCTAAAGGTGAAGGTAGAAAATATCCAAAACGAGTTTCAATTGACGGCTTAACCAATAAAAGTTTGGACTGATTTGTTATAAGAGTATTATATATAGACCATATTTTCATCCCAGGTTTTCATATGTTTCTTATTGTAACCCCTCAAAAGTTGCACCAAAGTCCTATTGACTACTTTTGTCTTCCCCATCTCTATATGGATGGAATGTTGTCGACTAATTTTACTTTCTGTCCATATTCTTCGACAATGTGGTCCAAAATGCACTAAGAAAACTTGTGTCCCTATGTTCTAAAGTATGCATTTTTACCAGTAGACAGTCACGAGTAAACATATAGAAAGCACGTAAAAGAAAAAAGACACGATAATGGGGAGATAACCAAGTATCATATACGTATTATTTATTATATGTGGAATCACTATTACATTCATATTGATATGTATATATAGATTGATAAGACACTTACATGAGTGTAACTGTCACATTAATCACACTTTCTTAGTCTATCATTAGTTATCCAGCTGTCGTATTACAATCTGTTACAATGAGGCTAGTCGGCGAGACCAACTAGCCTTTTCATATTGGACTAGACAGTCAACCTGACTAGCTCAATTCAACATCTCCCCCACCCTCAATACCTTATTCATTTTGAAAAGGGGGAGAGTTGGAAAATACAAAAGACAAACGATACTTTTTACATCAACATTTCTGAATTACAGGTAAAGGAAATGATTAATTTTAGGAAATTGGTGGATCTGAGCCTAATGCTTCTATTTTTGTGGTCGACATCCTTGAGGCTGGTTGGGACGGCTGGTTCATTGTTTGATCAACATCTTCTGTGTGATACTGCTATTCTGAGACGAAAACAGATGTGGAAACATTATGTGGATAAAATTTATGGGTAGGGCGTTGCTAATGTGGAGAGGCGAAATGTGCTTGTGACATTGGAGGCGTGCCAGGAAAGTAGTCTGATATATCATTGGAGCCAACATCTGCAAATGTTCGTTGAAGATTGACCATTCTCGGACTGCGACTCGAGGTTTTATACTCAACTCTATAAGGTCAGACATGTATTTCACATTGCCTTCTACTGCTGCAGAGTCTTCTATCCTTTTATTGAATGGTCTATTTTTCTCCATATTCTCCACCTGTTGCAGAATGTTTTGTAGGAAATCAAAGGAATTTGAAGCTTCATGTTGGGATTTATTTCCTTCACGTAATCACTGATGATATTGCTGCAGATTTGTACATAATTTTCACTCTCTTGTTTTAGTTGGGTGTTTATTATCTGCTAAGCTCTGGAATCTATGGTCTATCTAGCTAAGAGGTCCCTGAAAATCATTTCTTGGGCCCTTATCTTCGAGTGAATAACAACCAAATAGGAAGGCCAGTTATTCAGAGTAGTGGTGATAGCATCTTCATTGTCCAATATGCCTTCCAATGTCTGTTTTATTTCTAAAAAGTCATCATGGGCCTTATGAAAAGCTTTTGTAAATCTAGGATTAGTAGCAAATGTAGACCAAGACTGCAAATATGAAACCTATGAATTAAGCTAGATGTACTGGTCCATCAACTTCTCTACCAACTATTGAACAACAACGACATGATCATGACCATATCTTGTCTAGAGCGGAAATGTTAATTTTTTTTTGCCCGGTTCTGGCACTTCAACCAAGTTTCCCTTTCTCGTTCCTATACACTAGTAGAAAATGATGAAATTAATGATTAGGTGTCTAAAAAAGTTAGTCATTGAAATGATTTCAAGTGAATTACTACTAAATTTGAGCAACTTTAAGTGACAGAACTAAAAATGACTAACTTAAATGACTAATTTAGTCCAAGGATAAAATATACAACTAGATAATAAGTGACTAAACTAAAAACAACTAACTTAAATAACTAATTTAGTCTAGGGATAAAATATATGACTAGATAGTAAGTGACTAAACTAAAAGTGACCAACTTAAATGACTAATTTAGTCTAGGATTAAAAGATATGACTAGATAAATATAAGTGACAAAATTAATAATGATTGATGTAAATGACTATTATAGTCCAAGAATAAAAATATGACCAAATAAAAAGTACACCAAGTATATGAATTGGTCATTTATGTTAGGAATTTTTAGTTGTGTTACTCCATAAATTGAAAATTGCAATTTTGATATCGAATTTTACCTTTCAATACAAGGGTCTTTGAATCCATATGTAGTGTTAAAATTGGATACAAATGGGTCTCTGAATCCATCTACAGTGTTAAAATTTTGAATACCCTTTAGTCTCTAAAGTTTAACACTCCAGATGGATTCATCTACAATTAACAATATAATTGCATGTAACATATATCTACTTTACACTAAGGCATTCATTATAATTTTAGTAAAGGTAACATTTAGATAGTCAAATTAATATTTATATTTATATTTCTTTGGCCATAAAGTTTAATATTTAAACTTCACTGATTTATGTTAAAAGTGTGAGTTTTTTAAATCCAAGGTTAAATCTTCATATTTGCATTTAATAAATAGATAAACATAACATTGCTTTTGTTAAAATTGCGAGTTCATTTAAATCTAGTATTAAATCGTCATATTTACATTTGATAAATACTAAATAGATAAACCTAATATATATATTTATATACCTATTCAATAAATAGGTTTAAACAATTATTTTTTGTAAGTCATTGTTCTATTCATATAGGAAAAAAGGAGTACATTCGGTCGCTCAGAAAATAGGTTGTCTCACCCCGACCAAGTTTTTTTACCAAAACTTGCACAAGATGAAAAAAATACAAAAGGGAAGCTAGGAATATTGTCCATAAATGGTAGGGTCAGAGGCACTAAAATACATATATAACATAAAAAACACCAGAGAGCATACTAGTCGTTTGACGTGATGAAGGCAAAGTTATCTAATGGTGGAGTCTGTCGTTGCCAAGTTCGTGGTCATCGTCGACGAATCAAATCTTGTTAGTGGCCTGGGCATCAACGAGATAGCAATGCTTGTGGAGGTGGTTCCCTTCTACTGGAAGTACAATGCGTCGAGGCTACAGTGGCTCTTTCAGGTCGAGGGCTTCGAGGCGACGCTTAGGATGGATGGTGATGCTGTCAGGCCGTACATTACGGATAACGACAACTACATCATGGATTTTTTTTTCAAGGCGTCGATCAAGGATTCGAGGGCCGCCCCCAATGCTATGGTGGGGATCGAGGGCGTGGTTGAGCATGGGCTCTTCTTGGACATAGCCATGGCTGTAATCCTTGTTGGGGAAAAAGGCGTTAGGGTCACGACTAAGTTTTGGCTTAGATCTATGTAAGTTGTAGTTTAAAAAACCTAGAAATTCCCATTAGATTATGAAAAAATTTGGCAAAGATTTTTGAAAATCTGGGTAATAGTCATTAAACTTCAATATTTTGGGTGCCCTAAAAGTTTTTGATGGTACTAAATCCATTTCCACCATAAAAAATGCAATTCAAATACTCCAACTACCTTATTTTTTTTAATTCACTGGATTACAGTAAAAAAATGTCATCCAAACTATTTTGTTGCATCAATAAACAACGCAATTATAATTAAATGCAATATTATTATTCTCAACATTTTTATTACTAATTCATTTAGGATTTGTAAATCGGTTTTAACATTATTAGTAGTACCCATCAAAACATGTATTATTGCAAATGTTTATCATTCCCGAAATATTTGATAGTATTATTGGATTCTTTTTGCAATTTCATGAATGGAATTTTTTTATTGGTTTAGTTGAATAATTTAATTGCTGTTTTTTATTAAAAAATAATTACAAAATTTCTTAAGTATTAATCCGTGAATATGGATGGATTTTCGTTTATTAGTACCATAACACCATACATTGTATTAATGCAACACATATGGAAATATGAAATTTGAAATTGGATATCGCACTCTTCTAAAGTAGGTTTTAATTCATACTTCAATAATCATAGAAGATGTAATTTTGAATATGATTTTTCATATTGCTAACTTTTTAAAAATATATTAGTAGAATTTTTTATGTATTGTATTAATGCAAACACATGGTAATATGAAATATGGATTTGATTATTACATTGTCGGAAAGTAGATATTAATCGATGGGTTCAATATTTATGGATGATGCAATTTTGAATATGAGTTTTCATATTTATCTATATATATATATTGGTTGGATAGAGATGTTGGTTGGTCTTTATTTATAAAGAACATTTTGTTTTGTTTTAGTTAATTTGTTTGATAAATGATTTGTAAATTATTATGGATATTTTATTAGAGATTTTTTCACAAAAAAATCTACTAAAATATGTTAAAAATTTTGAAATCTTATTTTTCTTTAGATTAATATTGGATAAATTTTGCAGATGGACTCTGAAATAAGTGGTTCTTACGCTACTAGCAAGGTCTTCTATGTATAATATCACAAAAATATGAAACACTTAAGGGGAAATGTTTTACCCCCCAAATAAATAAATAAAAACATCATTTGATGCCTCAAACTACTCCTAGAAGGTTTCAAGCCCCAATTCGCCAAACTAGGTTTTGTCGAAAAAAATGGTCCTATGAGTTGATTCATTTACTTTTTCCACTCGGTAAGCATTGGTATGGATGAGAAACAATATAATGATCCAATTCAGATCACATTTCCCCATTTTGGGAGACTTTCTGTCCCCAAAAGCTTCTACTGAATGAGGTGAGGAAATTTGTCCTCCACATTTTGTCGAGTATATCATTTATCTTTTACTAGAAGTTATCCTTTCAACCCAATATTCCAAAGGTCATGCTAGCTTTGTCTTGTAGTTCTAGACCTATTTTAAAAAATTATAACTTTTTCCAACCCTCTCTCAACATCTAGTGTGAAATCCTCTATAGAAGGTAGGACATATTCCTCTTCCTATTCTAGCATGGAAGGCTCAAAGATTTTTTTAGTCTCTACGTACACCGTTGAGCAAATGAAAAAAATATGGGGGTAGACTGAGGCTATAGTCATTATCTCACATTTTTTAGTATCTCAGAGGGAACATCTCATAAATACTTGATTTCTTACAAGGACCCTCTAAGCTACTCCTGTTCAATTGCAATCATACTCTATCTCCCACGTTGAAACACTTCTTTGTCCTCATGTTTGGATTTATGTTTTTCCTTTGACTTCTATATTGTCTTGTACCTTTAGATGAATATGCCTGACCTTTTCAAAAAGAAGTATTTCCTTAAGGAATCCCCTATAATATCTTCCCACACTCCTCTTTACTACTCATATGCAATATCCAAATGTGAAGGTGGAAAATATCCAAAACGAGTTTCAATTGGTGGCTTAACAAATAAAAGTGTGTACTACTTTTCTATAAGAGTGTCATAAATACACCATATTTTCATCCCATATTTTCATATGTTTCTTATTGTAACCCCTCAAAAGTTGCACCAAAGTTCTACTAACTACTATTGTCTTCCCCATCTCTATATGGATGGAATGTTGTCGACCACTTTCACTTTCTGTCCATATTCTCCCATAATGTGGTCCAAAATGCACTAACAAAACTTGTATCCCTGTGTTGTAATCTAGCAAAAAGTATGCATTTTTACCAGTAGACAGTCATGATTAAACATACAAAAATCATGTAAAAGAGAAAAGAGACAGTAATGGGGAGGTAACCAAGTCTCATATGTGTATTATTTATTATTATTTATTACATTCATACTGATAGGTATATATAGATTGATAAGACACTTACATGAGTCTAACTGTCATATTGATCACACTTTCTTAGTCTATCATTAGTTATCCAACTATCGTATTACAATCTGTTACAATGAGGCCAATTGATGGGACCGACAAGCCTCTTAATATTGTACAAGATGGTCAACCTGACTAGTTCACTTCAACATCTCCCCCGCCCTCAATACCTTATCCATTTTGAAGAAGGGGAAGAGTTGGAAAATAAAAAAGAAAAGACAAAAAGAAAAAAGATACTTTTTACATCAACATTTTTGAATTACAAGTAAAGGAAAAGATCAATTTTAGGAAATTGGTGGATCGGAGCCTGATACTTCTGCTACTACAGTCGACATATTTGAGGCTGGTTGGGATGACTGGTTCATTTTTTGATCAACATATTTTGCATGATATTGCTATTATGAGATGACAACAAATGTGAAAACAATAGGTTCATAGAATTTATGGGTAGGGAATTTCATATTTGGAGAGGCAGAATGTGCTCCTGATGTTGGAAGTGTATCAGGAAAAGAAATCTGATAGACCATCAGAGCCAACATCTCCAAATTTTTGTTGAAGATCAACCATTCTCGGACTGCGACTCGAGATTTTATACTCTACTCTATAGGTTAGACAAGTATTTCACATTGCCTTCTACTGCTGCATAGTCTTATATCCTTTTATTGAATGGTCTATTTTTCTCGATATTCTCCACCTATTGCAGAATTTTTTGTAGGAACTCAGAGGCATTTGAAGCTTCATGTTGGGATTTATTTCCTTCACATAATCACTGACGATATTTCTGCAGAATTTGTGCATAATTTTCACTCTCTTGCTTCATTTGAGTGTTTATTATATGCTAAGCTCTGGAATTTGAGGTCTATCTGGCCGAGAGGTCCCTGAAAATCATTTCTTGAGCCCTTATCTTCGAGTGAATAATAACCAAATAGGAAGGCCAATTATTCAAAGTAGTGGTGATAGAATCCTCGTTGTCCAGTGTACCTTCCAATGTCTGTTTTATTGCTAAAAATTCATCGTGGGCCCTATGAAAAGCTCTTGTAAATCTAGGATTAACAACAAATGTAGGTCGAGACTGCAAATCTGACACATGTACATTAAGCTTGACGTTCTGGTCAACCAACTTCTCTACCAACTATTTAACAACAACGATATGATCATCACAGTCTCTTCGCTAGAGAGAAAATTTTAATTGTTTTGTTGCCTCGTTCTGGCACTTCAGCCAAGTCTCCCTTTCTTATTCCTGCATGTATGACCCAGGTCCATTAGCTACCAGATTTACCCATAATCTTTTAATTCTGTGATTTTGTTAGAATTTCATTTTAAAATAGCATAAAAGAACACATGTGCATGCTTAAGCAAGAGGAAACAAGGGAAACATCAATAACATAAAAACACGAGACGTTGATAATGGAGTTCACCTAGTGTGGGCTACGTCTTCGGGCCCTGTGTATAAATGGGGTTGGCCGCTTCATATAGTGATAGAAATGGGAAGATGTACATGGATGATGTTCATACAACGATGTGCCCTCAACATGAGTTTCTTCTCTCTCCCGAAGACGTTCTGCTATAAGAACTCTCACTCACAATGGACCTCCTATGAGTATGAAATAATCTCACATGAAGCAAAAACAATATCCCGCAACATGCATCAAGCGGGGATCTAGAAATCATAATACATCTCATAGGAAAAAGAAGCACATGATCAAACTGAATATACCTCAACCCTTGAAGTCAGCTAAAGAATCATATGCCCTTCTGCTGGAAGTACAACGCGTCGAGGCTACGGTCTCTCTTTCAGGCCGAGGGCTGCGAGGCGAGGCTGCAGATGGACGGTGATGGTGACAGGCCGTACATTACGGATAACGACAACTACATCATGGATTTGTTTTTCGAGATGTTGATCAAGGATTCGAGGGCTGCGGACAACGCTATGGCGGGGCTCGAGGGCATGGTTGAGCGAGGGCTCTTCTTGGACATGGCCACGGCTGTAATCGTTGCTAGGGCGGAAGGCGTTAGGGTCACGACTAAGTTTCGGTGTAGCTCTATGTAATTTGTCAGAAATAAATGCAATATTAATATTCTCTGCATTTTTCTCATTGATTCAGTCAAGATTTCTTATGGGTTTGAGCATTATTAGTGGTACCCACCAAAACATTTCATAGTATTATTTGATTCTTTTTGCAGCTTCATGAATGGAATTTTTTTATTGGTTTAGTTGAAGAATATAATTTTTGATAAATGTGTTTTGGATTAATCATATTCAATGTGGTTTATTTTTAGGATAAGGTGAAGAAGAAAATAGTAAGGATGTGTCATTGTTCTAGTTCTTAAAATTTGTTATTTGATTAGATTAGTTAATTAAATTTGTTATTCTCTTTAAATTGCAGGTTGAACTTAAATCAGATTGTAAATTTCAGAAATACCTTTCGAAATTCGATTCCTTGAACAAATAATTCTATTGTTTTTGAGGTCATCTGTCTCATTTTAAAAATATTTTTCAATTGTTTTTGAGGTCATCTGTCTCATTTTTAAAATATATTTCAATTGTTTTTGAGGTCATCTGTCTCATTTTTTAAATATTTTTCAAATTTTCAATATGCTGTGGGTGCAATATGTGTGGGTGTTGATGGTATTCAGGTTAAATTTCTTTAAATCTTATTTTTTCCCACCTATTTTTGGGATTTTGTCTCCAATTTTTTTCTAATTAATTAGAACACCCTAAAATATAATTTAACTGGATAATGAACCTTAAACTTCTTGCATCAAGTTGAATCATCCTAACCAAGATCTAATGTGCTAAAAAATGGTACAAAACAAAGTAATCATGTATAACTAGTTGATGAACCTTAAACTTCTTGCATCAAGTTGAATCTGTTGGAAATACTGAGAGGGGGGGTGAATCAGTATTCCTTTCAATTAGAGCACTAGTTAATCTTCAATTATTATCAGTGTTTGTACAATGATAGAAACAAACAAAAGTAACAAATGCACACAGTTTTTAAGGTGGAAACCCACTCCAGGACAAAAACCACCTAATAATTTTCTAATATTTTTTTAATATTCAATTGCAATTGAAAATAAAGCTCCAACTTCCTAGAATCTAGAAAAACATTCTTCTCCAGCTCCCACTGGATGGACGCTCCAATGCCCAAGATTTTTCAGTAGTCAACTGAATGGATGCCCCAACACCCAATGAGCTACAATTCATCCTAGCACCACCCTACCACCCTATAGAAGAATAAAATAAGAATGGACTCTCGTACCAGGGAAAATGGTCCACTTTACAATGATATAGAATGATGTAGAAGAAGAAGACACACTAGACCATAACCCCAACTATGACACAACCACCTAATGATGATCTTAGACCTCCTCGCACTGCCTCTTCAACTCTTGGCAGATAGACACTAGAACAATTTTTACAATAATGTATTTACAATGAATTAGTACAATGATACCTTTACAATGACTATATGCAGTGTTGCCCACTTGAAGACTTCATGTGATGAAGTTCTTGCTGTTGTTCTGCACCTTGGTTGCTAACCTCTGTTGCACCTTGATTTGCTTTGTTGCCCTAGAAATTCTGGTCCTTTGCAGCCCTTGATAACACATGATCTAGATTTTTCTTTCCTTCTAGGAGATCGATATTGAATCTAGTTTATTTCTATTATTTCAGATCCCCAATACCTAATTTTCAGTCCTGTAGTATTGCTCTGAGTCTTCTTTCCACGTTGTGTCCGACCATTCTGATTCCTTCTTCAAGTGAGCAATTGTTTAACTTGTACAGAATGCCACGTGTCATTTTTCTTCATTCAGCTCTAAAATTTATAGAGAGAACACTACAGTTTGTGCACTACCTGTCACTTCTTATGGAATTCCAATCTGATACTCAGAGAGAGAGTTATGACGATTTTCCCAAGGTCACTTCTTTGAGATGAATTTCAGGGGCCTACAAAAACACTGACTTCCACAGATCATATCTCTGAAAATATTGTGCACCTTGATCTGAAATTTTCACAGGAACTTCCTCAGGATTTCGTCTTTGGCTCATAAAAATTTCAGCTTCTGAACCTTCGTAGAAAAAATGTTAGAGCGAAAATTCCATAATGGCTTGTTTTAGATGGCGAAATCCCTTACATAAGGAGGATATGAGGATCACAATTTATATACATGCTTAGGTTGAGAGGGGCTTCAACAAGTGAACATGGGAGGGATTTTAGGAGCTTAAAAAATATTAATTATGACTTTTCAATGACCCATGCCACAACCCCATGGGGTTTTAGCCCACTAACTGGGGTTATAAACTTCAAACATGAAGATCTCTCAAATCGTGAAGAATTACGTGGCATGCCATATATCAACGAAAACATCTCGACAATTAAAAAACATCAAAAGAATTATTGACCCAAAATATATTAATTTTGTAGGTAAAAATTCCCATTCAATATTGGCGTAGCCCTTGGTGCTGCTTGCGTTGACATCAATGACAACCGCTAATCAAAAGAATCATCCTAACCAAGATCTAATGTGCTGAAAACTGGTACAAAACAAAGTAATCACATAAAACTTATGTTTCTATATCACAATCTCCATATCATAATCTCCAGTAAAAATGCAGTCAATTGTAATTAAAAATGATGTGAAAGTGTCGACAAAATTATATTAATCCACCTTTACATAAAATTTGAAGATTCGTAAATATACTATATAACCTAATTGGATTTTTCAACCATTTGGCCACTAAAGATTACTTCCTAACCATATGTGCCACATGGCTCCAATTACAAAGTCCTATGTTGTTTCTGGTCAAGTCTCAATAAGGAATATAGAATGAATGTTTCAGATTCAGATGTTACCTGGATGTTTCAGATTCACTACATCACTCTAACATCCTAGTAAACAAAATACTATCATCATAATAACAATACTTGTAGCATCATCAAAGGTTTTTTTTGGGCCATATATTGTTAGAATATCTTTATTCTTCATCTTTCCTATTAGTTTTTCCCTATTCAATCTTATCCTCATATATGTTTGGAGATTAATGTCCTAAAAGAAAATAGAAGCGGAATTAATAGGTTTCACTATTGAACTAGTGTGATGGAATTTACATAAGTTAAAAAAATTTCTATACAATGAGAATGGTTACAGTGTTACTACAAGTCAAATTCGCTCACTACAACTTTATCAAGAAGAGTAATCATCATTTTCAAGCACAATACTTGTACAAAACTATCTGAGCGGAAATCTCTAGATGTCTAGATGTATCTGCTCTTCAAGTTTTCTCCAAGCAACATACAGTAGCTTTGTCATCCTTCGTAGTATAAGCCACATGGTACATTCATTGTTAGTTATGTCCCTGCAACATCTGACATGGCTGTATTTTATTAATGTACCTAAATTTACACCTTCCATGATGCTTCTAATCTTTTAAAATGTTAAAAGTGGAGTGTTTATTAAAAGTTGAGTGTTTTATGATGTAATGGATATAAATAATCTAGATTGACATGGTTGTATTTTATTAATGTACACCTAAATTTACACCTTCCATGAAGCTTATAATCTTGTAAAATGTTAAAAGTGGAGTGTTTTATGATGTAATGGATACTAATAATCTAGATTGACATGGTTGTATTTTATTAATGTACATAAATTTACACCTTCCATGATGCTTCTAATCTTGTAAAATGTTAAAAGTGGAGTGTTTTACGATGTAATGGATCATAATAATCTAGATTTACATGGTTGTATTTTATTAATGTACCTAAATTTACACCTTCCATGATGCTTCTAATCTTGTAAAATGTTAAAAGTGGAGTGTTTTATGATGTAATGGCTATAAATAATATAGACTGACATGGCTACAGTGATATGATGATAGTGTAGGTTGATGTTCAAGTTGTAAAATTATTGTATATATCAAGGATGAATGATAGTACAAGACAAAAATGACATTATTATAAATTATTAAATAATTTCATATAGATGTCAAAGTAAATGTTTCTAGATGTGATTTCTCCCATAAACTTCAAGGCAAACTAAATGACAAACTAAATTCTAAGGCAAACCCTGTACAGTCATTTCTCCCACAAACTCATAAAGGTGTGACTTTTGACATGTGTCATTTCTATGTCACTTCGATGTCATTTCTCCTATAAACTATGAGGCAATGTCATTTCTCCCATATACTATAAGGAAAACTTTAAGGCAAACTATGTATATGTCAATTCTATCTTAAACTCTAGGCAAGGCAAACTTTAAGGCATGTCATTTCTAGATCTGATTTATCCCATAAAATTTAAGGAAAGCCATGGACATGCCATTTTTCCCACAAAATAAAGGCTTTTTCCCATAAATTCAAGGAAAACTTTAAAGCCTAAAAACTAAACTTAAAGTGGTTCAACTTCCATAGGATTTTTAACTTCCATAGGATTTTCAACTTCCATAGGATTTTAGTCTGTCTGTTGAGTGTTAACTTCTACAAGTTCTAAAGGTGGATTCTGTAAAGGGCCAAGTAGCCTCTAGATATCATCTTTTATGAAAGGTGACATATCCAGTAAATCCCCCTACAGTCAATCTTTGGAACAAATCTAAATAGAAATTCTTCATTTTAATATCCATAAACCACTACCAAATCTAAATAGAAGTTCTTCATTTTAATATCCATAAACCACTGCCACTTTAAGGCAAACCGTGTACATGTGTCATTTCTCCCATAAACTCTTAGGCAAACTTTAAAGCATGTTTCATTGGATTTCTCCCATTAACTTTAAAGCATGTGTCATTTCTCAAGGCTTTCTCCCATTAATTCAAGGAAAACTTTAAGTGCTAAAAACTGAACCTAAAGTAGCTGAACTTCCATAGGATAGGATCCCACAAACTCAAGGCTTTCTCCCATTAATTCAAGACAAACTTTAAGGCCAAAAAATGAACCTAGTTTGTTTGAAATTCCATAGGATTTTATTTTGTTTGAACTTCCATAGGATTTTAGTTTGTTTGAAATTCCATAGAATTTTAATCTTTCTGTTGAGTGTTAACTTCTACAAGTTCTAAAGGAAAAGTTTGTAAAGGGCCAGGTAGCCTATGGATCTCATATTTTCTGAAAGGTGACATATCTATTAAATGCCCCTACAGTCAATCCCTGGAACAGATCTAAATAGAAGTTATTCATTTTAATATCCATAAACCACTACCACTTTAAGGAAAACCGTGTACATGTGTCATTTCTCCCATAAAATTTGAGGAAAAATTTAAATCATGTGTCATTTATCAAGGGTTTCTCCCATTAACTTTAAATCATGTGTCATTTCTCAAGGCTTTCTCCAATTAATTCAAGGCAAACTTTAAGGCCTAAAAACTAAACCTAAAGTAGTTGAACTTACATAGGATAGGATCCCCCAAACTCAAGGCTTTCTCCCATTAATTCAAGGCAAACTTTAAGGCCTAAAAACTGAACCTAAAGTGGCTAAACTTCCATATCATTTTAGTTTGTTTGAAATTCCATAGGATTTTAGTCTACTTGTTGAGTGTTAACTTCTACAAGTTCTAAAGGCAAAGTTTGTAAAGGGCCAGGTAGCCTCTGGGTCTCATCTTTTCTTAAAGGTGACATATCCAGTAAATGCCCCTACAGTCAATCTCTGGAACAGATCTAAATATAATTTCTTCATTTTAATATCTATAAGCCACTGCTACTTCAAGGAAAATTGTGTACATGTGTCATTTCTCCCATAAACTCTTAGGAAAAATTTAAATCATGTGTCATTTCTCAAGGCTTTCTCCCATTAATTCAAGGAAAACTTAAAGGCCTAAAAATTAAACCTAAAGTAGTTGAACTTCCATACGATAGGATCCCCCAAACTCAAGGCTATCTCCCATTAATTAAAGGCAAATTTTAAGGCTTAAAAAATGAACCTAAAGTGGCTAAACTTCCATAGGATTTTAGTTTGTTTGAACTTCTATAGGATTTTATTCTATCTGTTGACTGTTAACTTCAACAAGTTCTAAAAGTAGAGTCTGTAAAGGGCCAGGCAGCCTCTGGATCTCATCTTTTCTAAAAGGTGATATATCTAGTAAATGCCCCTACAGTCAATCTCTAAAACAGATCTAAATAGAAGTTATTCATTATAATATCCATAAACCACTACCACTTTAAGGCAAACTGTGTACATGTGTCATTTCTCCAATACATGCATCATTTCTCCCATAAACTCTTAGGAAAAATTTAAAGAATGTTTCATTTCTCTTGAGTATTTCTTACATTAACTTTAAAGCATGTGTCATTTTTCAAGGCTTTCTCCTATTAATTCAAGGCAAAATTTAAGGCCTAAAAGATGAACCTAAAGTAGCTGAAATTCCATAGGATAGGATCCCCCAAACTCAAGGCTTCATCCCATTAATTAAAGGAAAAATTTAAGGCCTAAAAACTAAACCTAAAGCAGCTGAACTTCCATAGGATAGGATCCCCCAAACTCAAGGCTTTCCCCCATTAATTCAATGCAAAATTTAAGGCCTAAAAACTGAACCTCAAGTGGTTGAACTTCCATATGATTTTAGTTTTTCTGTTGAGTCTTAACTTCTACAAGTTCTAAAGGAGTTTGTAAAGGGCCAGGTAGCCTCTGGATCCCATCCTTTCTTAAGGCCTGTCATTTATTGATGTGATTTCTACCATAAAATTTAAGGAAAACCATGCATGAACCATGTACATGTGTCATAAATCTCCCTTAAACTCTAGGCAATGCAATCTCATTTCTAGATGTGAATTCTACCATAAAATTTAAGTCAAAATTTAAGGTAAACCATGCACATGCCATTTATATCATGCACATGTGTAATTTCACCCATGCATTTGCAATAAATGTTAATTTAATATATTTTATTGAATTTGTTTTTTTCAGGGATAAAAAAACCCCACTAAATATGGTTGAAAAATGGACATTATGCATAGATTTTTCTTGCTATCCCATTCCAGGGAAAGCAGTGATTACATATGCGATTTGTAGTATTGTGACTAGAAAGGTCCTCCAAAGGAAAATTAATATAGCGGGAATAACAAAAAACAACAAGGCATATTATAGTGCATTGATAGAAGGCTTGGGAATAACTAGGGAGTATGGATCAAATGGATTTGTAGTTTTCACCAATTGCAAACTTGTGTGCAACCAGATGAAAGACGTGTACCAATTTAAGAAGAAGAGGCTAAAACAACTACATGGAAAAGCAAACAATATTGTTAGCCAATTTAAATTTTTTAGTATAAGACATTATACAAATTTTAATAAGATGTCTACTGATCTATTGCGTAGGGAAATTCTAATTCAGGATTCATCTCTCAAACATGAGTTAATAGATGAATTAGAATTATATGGGGCAATGCCAATGCAAGATTCATCTCTCAAAGATGAATTAGTTTTGAGATGCTCTTCTTCAAAAATTCAAGATTCATCTCTCAAATACGAATTAGTGTTGAGACACTCTCCTTCAAAATTTATTGATGGACATTGTAACATATCTTGTATATGTGTGTGTTTTGCACTTATAAATGTGTCTTTTTTAATGACCATGTGTTTTTTTCAATTATATACCAAGTGTGCTCCCACCATGTAAAGAGCAACTTGGTTAACTTCACATTTGCAACAAGTGGTGAACTTCACATTTTTATAAAATTAAAATGTGATGACTTTAACAATTTTTTTTTTAAATGGAGTTTCACGCTTATTTTTTAATGACCATGTGTTTTTTTCAATTATCTACTAAGTGTGCCCCCACCATGTTTTCAATTATATACCAAGCGTGCTCCCACCATGTAAAGCACAATTTGATGAACTTAACATTTTTATAAATATTTTTCTTAAATTTATTTTCACACATCAATTAGTGCTTTGAAATTTGTGTTTTACATAATTTGTGAACACTAAATTAAATTTATTTTGAAATTATTTTAAATAGTAATTTAAAAAAAATAATTGTAAATGTCCACTGTAGATATATCTACATATATATCGTGGAGGATGAAAGGCAAATATCAACATAATCCCATATATCTACGAAAGAGGGGGATCAGGGATCGACGGATGTTCATGGTATTTAAATATAATCTTAAATATCCATACATATACATACATGTGTGTACATATGGAATTTATTTTTTATCAATTTTGTGAGTTAAATTAGTTGTTAATAAGTTTCATTTTTTATTTTTTAGGAGGTAGGAGGACAAGGGTGTCTACTCCATCAATGGAGCATGGTTGTGGTTCACGCAATCATGGTATGGTTCACGTAATTTAATAAATGAATATGCACATGTATTTATATGTATGAATGCATTTTTACATTGATTATAAATTCATATTTTTTTATGAAGCTTCCCTCTCATCTCATGAGGTTGGTGGTGATACACATTCGCTTGGAGGGCCATCAATAGGTGCTGGAAAATTGTGTGAAGGTGGTGATATGTATTCCCCTAGAGACTAATCAACAGATGGTCGTGTTGGTTCTCAACCAATCGGTGGTTGTTCTGGTTCTCAACAGGGTCGTTCTGGTTCTCAAAAGTATCAGGGTGGGAAAGATGCTAGCCAACCATATCGAGGTGGCCATCAATTTAAATATTATTTTCATTCAATTTGTACAAATTTGTTTACATGTGTTTTTTTAATATACAAAATTTTATGCATTGATGCAGAGGCTGAAAATGCTGCACCAAATGTTGCTCGAAAAAGACATAGTATAGAACGCGACATTCAAGAAGAAGGTTGTACACCAACCAAGACTTATCCATCTGACATTTCCAATATAACTTGGGAATAAAACATGCATCAATGCATGTTACAAAGGTGTCAACATCTTCATGCAAAATTGAAGAGAGATCTCATGGCTTTGACTCTCCCTGCTAAGAATCGACAAAGCTTGGAAATAGTTACTCACTATTTAAACGAACTAGTAGATGTGTACCTAAAGCTTGGGCTAACCACTGATACTTTTGTAGAAGTGATGAGAAAAAGAAAGGAAATAGTGATAGGTATCGATACATGGGAGGTTGTTAAACAAAGAGTTACAACAAAAATATCCAAGTCTATGTTTAATTTCAAAGAAGGGTTGAAAAGAAAGATGTTGAAGGTGTAATATTTCAAGCACACTCATATAGCTTGCTATTTGTATGATAGACACCTTGCGGCCTATGGAAGACTCCCATGGAATGGCGAGGTTCCGTTTTATTTTGAAAAATTATTTTATGCATAATTTTTTTTGTAAATGAAACCCAATTACAATGACCTTCTCTCTGAATTTTTTGGTCCTGGGCAAGGTCGATTGTGTGACTGTAGGGGCGCTAAGTGTGATGTTGAGTTTCCTCACCCTGAGCCACCATTGGTTAGTCTACCTCTTCATGTCAAAACTTTGAGGTCAAAGATGAATTCCACTTCTCGAATTAGTCGAGAAGCAAGGGATGCCATCACTAATAATGTTCATAGTGGATTGGGTGGAGTCTATGTTTGTCTGAATTGAAAAAGAGCACATGAGAATGCACGCACTAATTTTGTGTATTATACAACTGAAGATATTGACAACATGAGTGTTGAAGATCTCAGAACATATGAAAAGAATTGTCGCAATGGTTGGTAGCACCTAATTGTTAATGAGCAAGATGGCATGGAAACGGTATGTGTTAATGGTTAGGGTGATTATTTTTAACACATGTACAATTTGTAATAAATACATATATACATACATTTATTTGTATACATTAATCTAACAAAAATGTATCATTATATGTTAACACCATTTGCATTTGTCATGCTTGATGAATGAAGAAGATGTTAATATCACGGTCAGAGCCTTTGGTTCAAACAATCAAGATGGGTCTCACCATCAATCACACAATCAAGTTGGTTCTCACCATCAAGATATGTTGGAAAATCTTAGTGTTTTTTAAGTGTACATGATGATATAAAATTATTTTTTATCTATTATTATATATATCGAAACATGATGAGATATTTTTAAAATAAATAATTGTGCACACATGTACATGTATATATATGATAAAATGTTTTGACATATTCCGATTCCGTCTGATGTTTTTGGGATGTTAGTACCTTCTTCTTCCTTGGGAGATGTTCCAAAGCCACCATCACAAGCATGAACAATTTTCACTTTTAAATATGTTTTTAAGTTATATACTCCAACTCAAAAAGTTCCAGTAAAAAATGAGATATCTAGATCTTGAGTTATTTTAATTTTTTTTAATTTTAGGTTTTTGGATATTTTCTTTCTGAGCCACTCTTAGGAGATGTGTCAAATCCACTAGCACAAGTATTCATTTTTTCACTTAAATATATATGTTTTTAAGTTATAAGTTATAAATTGAAGTTCAAAAGTTTTATTATAAATTGAAATCTAGATCTTGAGTTATTTTAAATTTTTTGAATTTTAGGTTTTTGGAGATTTTATTTTGGAGCCTCTCTTAGGATATGTGACATATCCACTAGCACAAGTATTCAATTTTTCACTTAAATATATGTTTTTAAGTTATAAGTTACAAATTGAAGTTCAAAAGTTTTATTATAAATTAATATCTAGATCTTGAGTTATTTTATACTTTAATTTTTTTTTTAATTTTAGGTTCCTAGAGAGGATTTGTTTTCTCCATGGACTCTAGCGATGGAGTGTATGATGGAGATAGGAACATCCACACCATTTCAACCATTTGAACAAGTTGTCTAACTTTTTTTTAATATTATTTAAAATAATTTTATATATGCATTTTCATTTGAAATTTTTAATATATATATATATATATATATATATATATATATATATATATATATATTGTACAGTTTACCGTTGAAGATGTTCTAGTGGGGGGAGTTTTAGTAGATGAGAAAAAAATGGAGAGGGAACCTCATGAGGTATTGCATGATTTGTTTTGACATTTTGTTTTTTTAAATGAAGTTCTGTATATTCTCATTCAATTTTAAAACATTAAATTTTAATGTTTGTACACATTGTGTACAGGTTCCCCATGCTTCGCAAGATAGCTCGAGAATCATGACTTTGTTGGGAGAGACACTACATCCATCTGTATTTGATGGATGATGTACATGCACATGCAACATTATATTTTCAATATATTTAGTCTTAAATTTACTTTTTTTATATATAGTC
The DNA here is from genome assembly GCA_034641835.2 of Pinus albicaulis. Lineage (NCBI taxonomy): Eukaryota > Viridiplantae > Streptophyta > Pinopsida > Pinales > Pinaceae > Pinus > Pinus albicaulis. The sequence continues at coordinate 914,887,744 of CM076571.1, read as the reverse complement.
TTATCTAGACGCAGTCATATATAACTTGATACTTGATACTTGATACTTGTGAGATACAAATTTTGGACATATTTTATGTGAAATACATTTGGTACATGTGATTGTGATATAATGTTTTGTTTTTATTGGATAGTTGAACTAAATTTGGCATGTGAAGTAATGTGAAGTAATGTTGTGATCTATAATGTTTTGGTTTTAAAACTCAAGTTTTGGATGGTTGAACTACATTTTGCATGTGAAGTAATGTTGTGTTATAATTTTTTTTGTTTTTAAAACTCATGTTTTGGATGGTTAAACTACATTTGGAATGTGATTGCACGATATAATGTTTTGTTTTTATTGGATAGTTAAACTACATTTGGCATGTGAAGTAATGTTGTGATATAATTTGTTTTGCTTTTAAAACTCAAGTTTTGGATGGTTGAACTACATTTGGCATGTGAATTAATGTTGTGTTATAATTTGTTTTGTTTTTAAAACTCAAGTTTTGGATGGTTGAACTACATTTGGCATGTGAAGTAATGTGAAGTAATGTTGTGATCTATAATGTTTTGTTTTTAAAACTCAAGTTTTGGATGGTTGAACTACATTTGACATGTGATTGCATGATATAATGTTTTGTTTTTATTGGATAGTTAAACTACATTTGGCATGTGAATTAATGTTGTGATATAATTTGTTTTGTTTTTAAAACTCAAGTTTTGGATGGTTGAACTACATTCGGCATGTGAAGTAAAGTTGTGCTATAATTTGTTTTGTTTTTAAAACTCAAGTTTTGGATGATTGAACTACATTTGGCATGTGATTTCACGATATAATGTTTTGTTTTTATTGGATAGTTGAACTACATTTTGCATGTGAAGTAATGTTGTGATATAATGTTTTGTTTCTAAAACTAAATTTTTGGATGGTTGAACTACATTTGGCATGTGATTATGATATAATGTTTTTTTTTTTTTTTTAATTCAATTTTTCGTTTTCCAAAAAAAATAAAAAATCACATGAATATATGTACATATAAATGATTTAAGTAAATGTTTGAATATATATGTTAAAAAAATTTAAGTACAATACATATCGACACACACACACACACACACACACACACATACATATATATAATCATAAGATTCTAGGTCTTGTTAGATATGTCAAACAATCATAAAATTTTAAAATTGCATTCTACAATGTATATATATCCAGTACATGCAACATTTTTCATCATTGCACATAGAAAAGCTACTTTCCGTTAATTTCATTCTAGAACATATATATCTAGTACGTGCAACATTTTTCATCAATGCACATAGAAAATCTACTTTCAATTAATTGCATTCTAGAACATATATATCCAGTACGTGCAACATTTTTCATTAATGCACATGGAAAAGTTTCTTTCAGTTAATTTCAATCTAGAACATATATATCTAGTACTTGCGACATTTTTCATCAATGTAAATAGAAAAGCTACATTCAGATAATTGCATTCTAGAGAATATATATCCATTAAGTGAAACATTTTTCATCAATTCACATAGAAAAGTTACATTCAGTTAATTGCATTCTAGAACATATATATCCAATAAGTGCAACATTTTTCATCAATGCACATAGAAAAAAAACTTTCAATTAATTGCATTCTAGAACATATATATCCATTACGTGCAATATTTTCATCAATGCACATCGAAAAGCTATTTTCAGTTAATTGTATTCTAGAACATATATATCCGGTACGTGCAACAGTTTTCATCAATGCACATAGAAAATCTACTTTCAGTTAATTGCATTCTAGAACATATATATCCATTACGTGCAACATTTTTCATCAATGCACATAGAAAAGCTACTTTTAGTTGATACTAGTGTGCATGTACCAAAAAAATGTACATGTGCAAACACTTGCACAGATAACATAACAAGCCAGTTCAAATTTTAGTTGAGTTCTGAAAGTTCTAAAACATGAATCCAAAGAGAAGAAATTGTTGGGCAGTTCAATCAAAACATTTACAATGGAATGCCATCTTCAATGATCCATTCATGATCAGATTTTGACATGTTCCGTTTCTTATTTTTCATTTTTTTCTTTGATTAAACCTCTATCAACTTTATGTGTGCTGCACACACCAAGTGACTATATTGACAACTTATGACATCAGGTTCATAGTCTTCAAAGTAAAAAAAATCCCCACTTTGATTAGTTTGCCTAAAAAAATAACCTTTCAGTATAATATACCCTCTGTCATATGGAAACCTATGATCATTATAGTTTTCTAATAATTTCATCTTTTGTTCAGTGCAACGCATCAAATAATACTTCACATTTTCACTGTTAATAGTAGGTGGAATTATAGCAAAAATATCTCCTGCACAATAAAATAAACTTATGTATTTAAATTTAGATCATAAGTAACATGAAAAATTAACTTTAAAATAATTTTAGTACATCTATTTATAGATCTCTATCATTTGAAAGCAATTCAAATGTTACCTTCTTTAACAAGATCAAAAACTCGATCACCATCAGATGATATTGTAGTCTCCTCTGATTTCATTTCTTCAAACATTGCAACAGCCATTTTCCCCTTTGTATTTAGCTCTGTATATTTCCAATATTTTACATACATTTTGTTTTCACAAACATCATTGGATTTTGTGTTGTCTATGCAAACATGACAAAAACAAGAATATTTTCTTTTATCCAATGCAAACACATTTGTGTACAACTTTGTTTTAATTGAATGCAATTTTTGAGTCCCTTTTATTGTTTCAACGTCATTTATAATTGATCTATCTACATCTTCGACCCCAATATGCCAAGAAAACCTATATGGAAAATTCAAAGAAGAATGTAAATATGATATCAAAATACCATCAAAGATAATCATTGTGATAAATGTACACTATTTAAAATTGGATATCCAATCAAATTTAATTTAATGTACCTTCGCACTTCCCTTGATTGGTTAGTATCATGGCTTAGTGCAATGATGCACCATTGAACAACTTCTTTAGCATCCAAAATTTGGTTCGAAGAGGGGTCCGTTTAATATCTTCAAAGTGCTCATTTTATGCATGCCCTTGCAACTTCATGTTATCCTTTTCCATGACCAGTCTCAAAGAAATTCCAACAATGTTTAATGCAGGTTTTCATATGAAGACAACACAACCAAAATAATGATCGTGAAGACTTGAATTGACCAACGCATCCATCTGACCATATCCAATGTTCATTGAATTTTATTCCACAACTTTACAAGGAGTCATAAATCTTTCCAAAACAAAGTTGTACAAAATATATATCATGTGTACGATCGTCACTTAGATAAATGTGATATTCTTTAATAACATGCCAATTTTCACTGGTGCTTTCTATATGATCAACATTTTGTTCAGCATGTCTATATAGAGTATGGATGAGCATGGAGACTTGGTTAGAATGATAGCTTTCACTCTGAATTTCTTTTTGTGGAACAAATGTGTAGTTTTCTGCAAAATCAATTATTGACAAAATGGTCCCCGGTGGAAAAATTTCATGGGATTTTTTGAATTGCAAGTCCTTCCATCGAGCTCTATGGGAATGCTTGGTGTATTTATAAATTTCTGCCTGAAACTTTCTCAAAAAATCTATCACAAAAATTTCTTCTTCTTGTAATTCAATTCTTTTAGCACTATTTGAACCTTGAATCGATGTATGGATATATTCATATCTCTTCCATTTCACTTTCATGTTGGACAATGATTGATCATTTATATCAGTACGATATTTGTTTTTAAATTTAGTCAAATTTCCACAATCATCGCACTTTTTACCACCAACGCATTTATTTTCGTAAAATAATTCATCACTTTCTCTTCCACATAGAATTTGAGATATGAAATCATGGATAGTGGAAGGAGGAGGTGAATCTTTACAAAATTTTCTACCAAAATTAAGGAATGTGTCATAATATAACTAAAATTCCACATGATAACAACAACAAGAAGTGTCGTGTACCGTGATAGGTTTTACATATCAAGGTTTTTGTTGCACAAAAGCACTGAATGAGACATCAATTTCACGATTCTCTTCTTTGAACTTGTTGAAAAACTCCATCTGAGTGGTGTCTAAGAAATGTTCTGCATGTGTTTCGTACTGATTTCATGCTATTCTTCTTCGCATCACATCCCTTGCATTTGGTGAAACATGTGAATTTTTCTTCCAATATTCATATATAGTTTTTTTAACATTTTCTCCCAGTTTTTTTTGTATGGTTGCCTACAAATAGCTCTCCAACAAGCGAGTTCATCATTTACATCTATTTGCAACCGAAATTTCTGATGGTTGTGCAAATTTTTCTTGAGGTTCCTAATGCTCGTGCCATAGATTTTACCAAGCGATTCTCTTTAGTACTTGATGAAACCACTGCCATATGTATTGCTCTACGTGCAACTGAAACATTTTTCTGTCTAGATCTTCTAATTGAATTTATAACACTATTTATATTTTGTATCACATTTTCCTTCATTTTTTATCTTTTGTTTATTTTCGAATACCCAATTAAGTCGTAGATTCTTTTAATTTTCTTAATGATAGGAAACCTTTCAACAATTGGGCTTGAATTGCAACAGTTTCCTTTATGAAGTACGTATCAAAAATGTGATTAACATGATAGCATATAACATGGTCAGCTCTTTTATCTCCATATGTGTAAGTGTCAACATATTATAACATCTTATCATCGACATTGATTTCATCTGTACAAATTCGAATTAATAGTACATAATAAGTTTAGATATTCAATAAATAACTAAATTAATAAATATGTATAATTTCAGTAATACGTGTATGTGTTCAACATATATATATATATATATATATATAGAAATACCTCGTGATTCAATTCCTTCACTTGAATTTCTTTCAACATTTTCACCATCTTAAATCATGGTTCAATATCTCTTTCACTTTCTCTTTCAAAATTTTGTTTCTCATCATCAATGTTTTGAGGAATATCTCTCTCTGTTTACATTGCAAAATATTTTTCAAATTAGTTCATCAAATAAAAATTAAGATTCACATTTCACACTAGGAAAATTTTAAATATCAAGTTCATTATAGTTACATTTACATATGTTGAATATTGCAACAAGAAACAGTGAAATTGACATCTAGAAACATCCTCCTTGATCCTAGTGAAAAATAAGCACCTACGCTAGGTGGGGCCCACACAAGCTATTTTTAGGCGATATGTTTATTTTTAGAATTTGGATCAAAGTCTATTTTTAGCAGTAATCTATTTATAGATGGTTGAGAAAATTATATGGATGGATGTGCGTCTAAGTTTGGAATGCATGTGCCAAGTTGTTTCATGGAATTCATGTCTAAAATTAGAATGCATGTTGATTTTTGTTAAGGCCTTAACAAAAATTAGACAATAAATAATTATCTATTTTCAACGAGAACTTGAAACTAGTTAACTGAAGTGGCAAATCAGTTATCTAAGTGGATTTCAATTTGAAGTGGTGGGTTGGTGGACCATGCAGTGGACTTCGTTGTAACTGAGTGTGACAAAGTTGTAACATAGTTGGATGTGTAGTTATGTGAGTTGTTATTTAGTTTAACTCAATTAAGTGAGTTAAACACAATTGTGCTAGTTGTAACTAAAGATACACTAGTGAGAGATAAGTGAATTAATTATTTAATTAATTCACGAGAAGTGGTCTCACATGCAACTGAAGAAATACTACTGTTAACTACATGCATGTCAGATCCAGTGGAGACCTAGTTGAGAGATAAGTGAAAGGGCCTAGTTGACTATCAGTTGTGACTATAGTGATGCATTCAATGCATCCACACACACATTGGAGATGCTTATGAGGATTGCGCAATCAAGGCTGGCCATATTGAAATCATTCAGAGGTTCTTGACCATTAGGGATTGCGCAGTGGAGGCAGGCTGTAAGGAGGCAGTAAATTGGTGCATGTGTGAACCAACTTTTGTATGACAGTGTGAGACGATTGTATATTGTATTGAGAGCTCTTGGAGCTAGAGATTTGTATGATATTGTTTCATGATCCATGATATACATAATATATGATAGTTGGGGTTTTTATCTTTAAGATTTCCTGGTAAAAACATCTTGTTATGTGCGATTGATTTTTCTTCATGTGTTTGCAATTGGCAATTTAATTTCCACAATGAATTAATTAAAAGGATTATGTATTTAAAAGTGGATTTAATTGTTAGATCAAGGGAGTCCGATAATACATCACAGTATTGTTTAGATTTCTACATGGTATTAGAGTAGTGTTAATCACTGAAAAGATTACATATTGAAGCAGTGCTGAGTTTTTTTGGTGGAAACAATTCGAAATTGCTACAAGAATTTCTTGGTGCGACAGTTGAGTAAACATCGAAATGGATTTCAATGGTTTTTGGTTAGAGTATGCACTCGAGGGCAACTAAAACTACATTGCATGGAAGGACAAGATGGAGGCAGTGCTTGAAGATAATGGCTTGAAGGAATTCATCAACAGTGATGTTCCTAAACCCACTTCGATGGATGTTGCATTACTTGACGCATGGAAAAAGAAAGTAGCAAGGGCGAGGAGGATTTTGTTGGAAGGTGTGAGAGACCATATTGTCTCAAGCCTTCATGGGAAAGCCACTCCATTTGCAATGTAGAAGGCTTTGACAGATATTTTCCAAAGCAGCAGTGACCATAGGAAGTTGGCGTTGAAGGATAAAATCAGAAAAATCAAGATGGAGAAGAACGACACTATTCTGGTATACTTAACAAAGTTTTTCCAATGTAGGGATGAGCTTGGGAGTGTAGGAGTAAGTGTTGTTGATGATGATTTGTTGAGCTTGGCTCTCTTGGTAATTCTTAAGAGTTGGAAAAGTTATCAAGACTTTGTGAACTGACGGGAAAAAAATCCTAATTGGGAATGACTGTGGTCGGATCTAGTGCAGGAGGAGTTCAGGCGGAACATCAGAGATAGATCTTGATAAATGCATGATGATGAAGAGGATTTTTCTTTGGATACCAAGGTGAAGAAGGGGAAGGGGAAGAAATTCCATTCTAAAACTGAGGCCAGTGAAGATGGCAAGGAGCACAACATGTCCAAAGTGAAGTGTTTTCATTGTCACGAGCATGGACATATTTCCACATATTGTCCACATAAGAAGAAGAACAAGATGGATGTTGGAGCTGCAGCTAGTGAGGCTCTTGCCTTGCAATTTGAGCTTGACTTCTCATTAATCGCATGCATGGTGTCTAGTGCATTGGGATCGGGGTGGTACTTTGATAGTGGTGCTTCCTTTCACATGAAGGGAGATGAGAAAATTTTCAGTGACTTGGAGGAGAAAGATCTCCAGATGCATATTGATTTGGGTGACGATGGACAATATAGTGTGACCGGCATTGGTACCATTACCTTTCAAAGGGCATCAGGTAAACTCTTTCATTTAAAATATGTTATGCATGTTCTTGGTTTGAAGAAAAATTTAATCTTAGTCACAATGTTACATGATAGAGGCTATGATGTTGTATTTAGTGAAGGAAAATATTTCCTGTGACACAAAGAAATAAGGCAAGCCAAGAAGGTTGGGATTTGAGTTAAGAATCTCTATAGAATTGAAGTAGATGGGATTTCTACTGAGATTCCTACTGTTGGGAAGTGTGAGAAAGCCATGCAATTGACGCACGAGAGGGAGCAAGACTTGCATGCAGGTAAGAGTGAACCTTAGGATGTGGAGCAGCCAAAAGATGAGGATCATGGAGTGGGAGCAACCACTCATGCAGAGAAATTTCCTGCCAGATGGGAAGAGGGAGTGCATGCAGATATACCACCAGGTGAGAGGTGGGGCGACATGCATGAGTAATCCCAATAAGAGATTTATGGGCAGGCTTCATTGAGATTGAGTGGATCTCATGAATTGAACTTGGCTACGAGGAGCCCACAGAGTAGCAGTATCAGGATCAGTTGGATTGATGTAGTCAGATCAAAGGGACAGTGTTGGATACTGGAGTGTGAATCAAAGTTGGCAGCAAGTGCAAAGCGCATGGGTGCATAGTTCAACAATGCAGTGGTTTCTGAAGACATGTGCAGTAGCTAAGTAGAAGTCAGAAGACTTTGATGACAAATGCATTATACTAATTCAATTGTTTGGAGGCTATTGAGTTTCGAAAGTGTTGCATGCAAAAGTTGCAGGGCGAATGCATGGAGTTGCATGTCGCATGCAAAGACATTCCTTTCTTGTTGAGAGGGAGTGTTGAAGATTGCAACAAGAAACAATGAAATTGGCATCCGGAAACATCATCCTTGATCCTAGTGAAAAATAAGCACCTACACTAGGTGGGCCCACACATGCTATTTTTAGGTGATATGTCTATTTTTAGAATTTGGATCAAAGTCAATTTTTAGAAGTAATCTATTTATAGATGATTGAGAAAATTATATGGAAGGATGGGCGTCTAAGTTTGGAATGCATGTGTGAATTTGTTCCATGGAATTCATGTCTAAAATTAGAATGCATGTCAATTTTTGTTAAGCCCTTAACAAAAATTAGACAATAAATAATTATCTTTTTTCAATGAGCACTTGGGACTAGTTAAGTGAAGTGGAAAATCAGTTAGCTAAGTGGATTTTGAGTTAAAGTGGTTGGTTGGTGGACCATGCAGTGGAATTCATTGTAACTGAGTGTGACAAAGTTGTAACAGAGTTGGATGTGTAGTTATGTGAGTTGTTATTTAGTTTAACTCAGTTAACTAAGTTAAACTCAGTGGTGCTAATTTTAACTAGCTGTAACTAAAGATACACTAGTGAGAGATCAATAAATTAATTATTTAATTAATTCACAAGCAGTGGTCTCACATGAAACTGAAGAAATACTACTGTTAACTACATGCATGTCAGATCCATTGGAGACGCAGTTAAGAGATAGGTGAAAGGGCCTGCTTGAATATCAGTTGTGACTATAGTGATGCATTCAATGCATCCACACACACATTAGAGATGGTTATGAGGATTGCGTAGCAAAGGCTGGCCATATCGAAATCATTCAGAGGTTCTTGACCATCAGGGATTGCGCAATGGAGGCAGGCTGTCAGGAGACAGTGAATTGGTGCATGTGTGAACCAACTTTTGTATGATAGTGTGAGACGATTGTATATTCTACTGAGAGCTCTTGGAGCTAGAGCTTTGTATGATATTGTTTTATGATCCGTGATATACATAATATATGATATTTGGGGTTTTTAGCTTTAAGCTTTCCCGGTAAAAACATCTTGTTCTGTGCGATTGATTTTTCTTCACGTGTTTTCAATTGGCGATTTAATTTCCGCAAAGAATTAGGTAGAAGGATTATGCATTTAATAGTGGATTTAATTATTAGATCAGGAGAGTTTGGTAATACATCACAATATTGTTTAAATTTCTACAACATACCTACTTCAACTTATAGTTGAAGTTGATTTTCCCTTTCAATATTTGAGAGTGCTTCTCTCTTTCTTTTGCGAGATTCTCTCCCCAGTTCTCTACGTTCCTCAGGGTCTCTTGTTCAATCATATTTTCCTGTGAAATTCCTTTTATTTCCCATGATAATTGAGTATGAAGCTCAAAATATTTCCTAAAAATTTAGACAAAAACTCAATTAAAAAATAACATCACAAAATAAGTTTAATTTAAAAAAAGATGATTTAAAATTTTTTGCAAAAAATACATACTTCAATACTAAAAAATCTGAGAAAAAAATGTCTTATAAAAATGAAATGAAGCTCAAAATATTTCCTTCCAAGTCCTACAAATACAATCCTTTTAAAAAGTTAGAAAAAAACTCATTTTAAAAAATCATTCTAAAAGATTTACTTCAACCCAAAACACGTACTCTAAAAAAATGTCACTTCCAAAAATACCTCCAAAAAATGTCCATTAAAAATTAAACCCAACTTCTTAAAAATGCCACTTTAAAAAATACCTCCAAAAAGCCTCTAAAAAAATATCACTTTAAAAAATACCTCCAAAAAATGTCCTTTGAATACTAAGCCTAAAAAGAGTCCTTTCGAAATTAAGTCAAAAAAATGTCTTTTGGAAATTAAGCCCAAAAACCTCTAAAAACAAAATACATCCAAGAAGATATCCTTTGAAAATTATGGTGAAAATGTGAAGCTGGGTTACACTTTTTGCCCTTTGTTGAGAAAAAAAATTCATCTTCTTATGTTTCAACTTTCTGCAAGCCAAGACAATTCTTTTGTTTAGGATTTCATTTCGAGATAAAAAAAAAAGTTGTCAAAAATTTTATTAGCTTTCTATTACTTATTTTATGGAATTTTTTTTATCCACATTTGATATGTCAACTTAGCGTTTCTTTGAGTCTCTTTTTTTTAACAATCAAATGATTCATAAAAATCCATCTTAATATGCGCTGGTGTATTCTTTGAAAACTTTGTGTTTTTTGAGAAACAAAATGTGTTACAACAATCCAGACAGAGTCTACTTCAGTTTCATTATATTTACGAAACCAACTGATGCATATCATAATTACTAGAATTTTTTGAACTGATCCAATATGAAAAAACTGCATATTTTGAATATGTTTCGAGAAGCATGAAGTTTCTCAACATATAAGTTATAAACTAAAAATCTAAAAACTACCCATTACAGACGACGGACCAATGTAATACACCATAATTTTTTCATTTTTTTTAACAATGTATTTTGGAAGATACAGAATATTGATTTCACTGAATCATAACAACCTTCAGAAATTGATTGCACCCATTTTATTACAAACTTAATTGAAATTAGTTAATATTTATGAAATTCCATAAAAGTTATATTTCTTGAAAGTAGATTGAATTCTGCAAATGCTTGTCTTGGTTCTGACAGTTAATTCACAAAGTTTCATAGAGTTTAATTAGTCTAAAGTTGAAGAAATGTGTTCAAAGCTCGGTTATGCGTAATTGCAGACGTGTTAGTACGGACAAAATTTTAAAAAAAGTTCAGCCGGATTGTTCTTTGCCTTGACGGCTCATCAAGTCTAACGACACAAAATTTCGGCCTAAATTTTAACTGACTTTACGTCAACCGGAAAATTCAACGAAACCCCTCCAAAAAAACATTTTGTGGCAATATAAATTGACGTAAATGGATTCATGACTTTCGTATAATTTTTCACATTTCTTCATTTGGTCCTATTTTGCAAAGGTCTAATTTTGCAAAGGATTTTTTTGGGTTTAAGGACTCGTTTTGGCATAACATTCAAAGGACATTTCTTGGAGAAGGACATTTCTTGGAGGTATGTGATACATTTTTTAGATGTTTTTTGGGCTTCATTCTTTTTTAAGTTATTTTGCTTTTTATTTTGCAAAGGATTTTTTTGGGTTTAAGGACTCTTTTTGGCATAACATTCAAAGGACATTTCTTGGAGAAGGACATTTCTTGGAGGTATGTGATACATTTTTTGGATTTTTTTGGGCTTCATTTTTTTTGAAGTTATTTTGTTTTTAAAGGTTTTGGGCTTAATTTTCATTGTTTTTTTTTTTAAGGTATTTTGTTTTTAGAAGTTTTGGGCTTCATTTTCATTGTTTTTATCTCATTAAAATTGTTCTTATGCGCATTAATCCACCTTATCCCATTTAATCTAAACTTAATTATAGATTAGCAGTAATTAAACTCACAGTTTAAACTGGTAGATTTTTAGAGGAACCACCAAATTCGGTGGGTTATCTAACTTTGGCGGACTTAACTGGAGTCCTCTCCTGTTTTAGAAACAGATTACTAGGCAAAATTGAATGAGACCTATCTAGAGAAATTTTCGAGCAATTTTGGCTCATGAAGAGTCATTCCCAGCATATTGGCATGTTCTAAATCCATTGGTATAGGTTGCATAGACAAAGGAGCAATTATAAAGGTGTTTTTGTCACTTTGAAGAAAAGAGAAGCCTAGGGCCACCAGGATGGGAGGTCAAGCCTAGATCAGTTGGAAACCATTTTCAGAGATTGAATAGTCATTTTTGGGGTTTTTGGGTCTTTTGAAGCCAATGGAGTAGGTTTCAAATCCATTTGAGAAATTTAGGTGCATGTAACCAGAAATTTTACCATTAATCCCAAGAGGTCCTACATAGTTGAAGTAGGTCCATGGAGATGTAGCCCAAGAGGGGTGACCTTCGTTATCAGATATTGTATTATGTGTATGTTTTGTGTTATTTCTCTGCATTTCATTTGTTGTACATGAGTTTTTAACAGCTAATTAACTCATAATTTGATCATCAAAGACACATAAAACTTGACACATAAACCCCTTCACAATTGGTTAACTTGAGACGATCCTAAATACACATTTTTAATAATGATGAGGGATATAACACAACAAAAATATTTTTCCCATATTTGGATCACTGTGTAACAACCTAATATACACATTAGCGCAAGTTGAAATTAACTATCTCCTAAATTTCTAAATAATCTAACACTCTTTTCATGAAATTGTGTCAATGAATGTAGGAATGAATCATTACCTCTACATATAACTACATGAGTCTAGGAATTAATTGGCCCCTATGATCTCTCCTCTTCTTATTCATATGGATAAATACAAGAAATTTTTTCCCTTCCTTCTAGCTTCTTTTTTGAAGGACAACCTACATGAATGAAACACTCCCTTTGTAGCTAATCATTCCCATGCACAACCTCCAAGAATGACCAAGAATCTTCGAAAAAAAGAACTTGAAATATTGAAATTAGGACATAAAATACAATATTGAAAGTTAATTGATCTAGATTTGATGAGAAACAAAATGAAAGATATGCACTGATATGTAAAAAATAAAATAGAGAGTATAACAATAATGATAAGTGATAACTTCCTTACTAATTAGCGGAACAATTTATGGCTATATCATTCATGGAAGCATGCCTCCTTTACAATTATAAAGCACATATATATAATACTTCTGGATTTCCTTTCGCCTAGGATTCATTTCAACCTAGAAAAATGGATCACTCCCCTCATAACTAGTAACTCCCATGTCCATCCTCCAAGAATGACCCAAACTAAATCTCTTCACCAAGAATCCACAATAATGGAATTATGCTATAAAATAAAATATTGAAAGTACATTAGTTGATCTAGACGACATGCGAAATAAAATTAAAGATATACAAAAATACAAAAAATTAAATAGATATGATAACAATATGATAAGAGCTATTTTTTTTATGAAGTAGGACAATACTATGCATAAAATTATACCTCCTTTAAATAAGAAATATTGTACATAGATAATAGTTGTCTGTGCCATTTCACGTAGGAGTAATTTCATTCAGCTATATTATTGTTATTTGTTTTATTTTTGAATATCATGGGTTACAAAAAGCCATGGGCTCAAAAATTTGTATTTGTAAAAACTAATTAATAATTATTCTTTTGTTTTATATCGCTCATAATGCATGCACTTATTCTTTTCTTTATTTTGTTTTCTTCCAAATTGGAAATACAATGTGTGGATACCATGGTTTACTAGATCCATGGTTTCGTAAAGCACAATGGTAGAAATAATTATTTATTGTGGTGATTCGCCAATATACATCTAGATATTTATTGCCCCATTAGGAAGAAATTTTCCACATTATATCAAGTCCATGCACGAGATGGGAAATTTTTTTCTTGATTTTATCCTAGAGAACGAATTTCCTTGTTGAATAAGTTGTCCTTCGTTGATAACTTGATAGAGGGGTACATTTTGTTTCTGAGTGGCCTTCATCTCGGTCTCCATGACTCAATTCCTTTCATTTTTTTCAATGCAATTACAAATAAGTTTTGTAGGAGCCAAGCATTAGCCACCGATGTCCAATAAAGGTGCGAAATATGGCTACAACAACTCCAATTTAAATAATAGATGTAAACTAAGGAAAGGAGGAACACTCGACCCAAACACATTTTCACCAACAACCTTTGTGATTGTATACCACTCATATTGGAGTGGTTTGACCTTCTTGGTGGGGCCTCTCAGGTGCTCTTTCTATAAATGAAACCACACATTATCACTAATGTGAAACTCATATGGAAATACTATGTTGGTTATTTTGTTACTTATACTTATCATTGGACTTCCACAAGATATAATGAATCTATTGTTAAGGTGTTGGTTAGGTTCAAAAAAATTGTCTACTCAAGTTGTCTCAATTTGAGTGTCAGAAGCATATTTTTTGAAGATCCAATGGGAATATCTACACCAATGTGAGGAAATATTTGGAACCCTAGGCACATCAAAAATGGGTTAGGGCCAATGGATTTGTGAAGATATTTGTGATATTTTTGTTGAAATATGGAGGGATCTCATCCAATATACATGAGTGTTTAAGATAGTAGTGTAGAGGCACCGATGTAGGTGAATCAAATATATATTTTTACTATTCTACAATCTTGTCCAACTACTTTCATTGTGTAGAGAGACCTTATGTTGAATTTTTGGTGGTTTTGGTGACCTTCTATTCACCTTTTGATTGATCCATGAAGATGACATTTTGGTAGTATTATAAATTACCTTGTTAAATCATTTTGTTTCAGCTAATGAAATTTCAATAATCCAAACTGTAATATCCAAGAATAGGGAAAATCTACAACAATGAGGATATCTTATAATATCCAAAAATTGGAGATACATCCATATAAGAACACAATAATGTAAACACAGCAAATATGATCATGAGATGAGAGGGATCAATATACAGCCATCATTTTATTAATGGATCAGCAAAAATGTACTAAATATCATGAGGGACAAGCCACTCAAGAAATAAGAACAATCCTCCAATCATCAAAACAATAGATACATGAGATGTTGCAACTGCATAGAATTCCAGAGAGCAGTGACTGCACAGTCTATATCAGTGTAGCTACTGCTGTAGAGGTACATACATGAAATATGGCTAATAGAAACAAAATAAATTCCCAACAATGAAGATATGGGCTCTAATACAAGATTTCTAGCCAACCCAGAAATGATTGCTAGAAATACCGAAAAACATACAATGTGACAAATAACCCTGGGGTTAATGTGCTACTGCAAACTAGATATGATATAAAATGAGGCTATGACAGATCTGAAATACTGATGTCCTCCTCCAATGGTATTTCTGATAAAAATTTTGATTCCTCTACTCAGAAATAGATCCTCTCGATGAGCTTAATGAACCTTCCCAACAAATGCCTCCAAAAATAATGTAGTTCAGGATGGTGACTGTGCTGTGAGGGATAGAATATGGTTGGCCCCATGCCAAATATGTAGAAATATGCTTGAGATTCCTTCTTTCTAATCCTTCAATGAATAGACAAGCCCTCCACTGAAAAACAAGCCTAGAAATGACTCAAGGAGATCCTCCTTTGCTGCACCCTGCAACACAACCCAGCTCTAAACAGAAACTATGCTATAGATGAAGGAGGTAGCTTGGAAAAAATTTTGGAATGAGGAAATGTAGCCCAAAGAACCTCTCCTTCCCTAAGGATGAGGTAGGGATTCCCGACCAGGAACACCCTTGTGCTAAGCAACATTGCAACCTTGCTAAACAGCAAGAGGAAGCGAAGTCTAAACAGACCAAAGAAAAATGATAATCAAAGCATGCCTAATAATGGCTGCCCTCCTCTCCATATATATCAAGTGAACCTCTCCACATTGGGTCCCATCCATATTTTCCACCAAGCTCATGCAATTTTTCCTCCATTAAAACTGCACAGTCCATCAAGGAGATACAATGTATCTAGACAGTGCATGTGGACTTGGTCAAAGATGACTGAATCACATCATCCAATCCTGTTCACACCCATAGGTGTTCAACCCAACTGCTTATTCTTCCTCTTTTCACATGAGGAATGTTATTATTCCTTCTAAAGAGGTTAATGGGCCTCCCTACCCATTTTATTCATCTACCTAGAGATAATGATAACTATAATGTTCCTTTTAGCTTGAGGCTGAAATTTGGGAACATTACAGTCCTCCCCTCCAAAATTTTTCTTGTCCTCAAGAAACTGTATAGGGAGAGAAAAATTCCTCCCCCTCTCCTATTTTGGCCTCCTCATCAATAGTCCCTGCCACTGCTCAAGATAATCTGCAACAAATCTGCCCTCCGATGTCTCCTCCCAAAGATGCATAACCAAATGGCTCACATCATGAAAAGGTGGAAGGTGTAAGTAGAAACCTTCTTGCTATCCCATGGCCTTCTCAAGGTAGGAGTGATGATACACATGGGAAATATCATTCCCAATGAGTGACCCTCTAACCCATGCTATCATCCAAATGAAATGAGCCATTCTAGGTAGTTCATCAAAGAAATCTACAACCCCGGGTTTATGCAATGTGTTGGGGCTGAATGAAGAGTTTATATTTTCCCATCGAAGTAGTTTCTCTCTCCATTTATGGTAAGTATGGGGGGATTGCTGATATTGGGCTGAAATTTCATGGCCTTCAAAAATGGCCCAAGCTACCCCATAAGATAAGTCAACCATGAAGTGCCTCCTCCAAGAACTCAAGTTCCCCCAATGGCTCCTCCCATATGAAGGAAAGAGGTGTGATGTGGAAATCATGGTGTGCCCATTGTTTCTCCTGTAACATACAACATGTAAAATAGGGAGAATCATACTACGAATGGGCATCTCCAACTCATATCCCACTCTCCAAACAAAGCTTCCCATGAACATAAAATTATTAGCAATACATGGAAGCAAAAACCAATAAAAACAAGTTTCCATGTGACAACCGGAAAGTGGATCATAGAGCTAGCGCAGTGCATCCCATGCCTGCCTAAAAAAAAAGTACAAAAAGTGATTTTCCAGCCCCTATTTTTCTGCCACAGTCATCTCATAAGATGGAATCATGAATATACAATTTGGTGCCAATAGTGCACTCTAAGAATCATGTGGCTTCCCCCACAAACCACCAAATAAATAGCCAATCTCAATGCCACAAGTGGCTCTAAGTACATCATCATATAATTTGCAATAAGGGACAATCCTTCTTGTTACAACATGTCGCTCATATAAAGAAAATAAGTACAAAACATAAAGTGAAATTGTACATCCTCCATCATGTACTTGAGACCTTCAGCTGAAATGGCTCAACAGGAAATTTTCCCTCACCTCCAAAGAGTAGGGAAGTGGCTATGACCTCCTCTCTATCACCATTCGGGCTATGCATCTCTCCATATGCTTAAATATGTCATGATGGATGCCCTCCCAAGTGAACTCCTCTGCCAAAGAAAGATATGCATCATAATGCATGGAAAGCAAGTCCTCATGTGCTACATGAAGCAACTTCTCCTTGAGATTAGAAGCTCCAGTCAAGAAGACTCTGCCATAAGAATATATGACCACATCATCCACCATATACTCATCATCTCTATCCGGGTCATCAAGAATCATACATGCACCTAGATCCTTAGAGTATTATACCAAGAGTTGAGACCTCCAATATGGATCAATCCTCCCAAGAGACAATGCTGGTGATCTGGCATGTGAAGCTCTCCTAATGCTGCTGCCTGCTACTTTGACATCCCTCATGCCAAAGTCTCCCTCCAAAATCTTCACCTCTCCAAAATCCAAGAGTGGTGAACCCAAAGGCAATATTTCTCTCATCAAATTTAGATCTGATGGCCTCCCAGGTGGAATGCCTCCATGTAGTGAGACATCAAAATCTAAAGTGGACTATATATATGAGTGGACTGAGTTGTCCCTCTCTTCACTGCGTAGTGCAATCCCCTCCTTATGTGCAAAAACCTTCCGAAATATATAAGGGTGAATGCTCATCATCCCTTGATGTTGATCCTTCTCCTCTTCTTCCATATATGAGAATGCCTCATCCTCAATGAGATACCCTTGATCTTGGTCATCTCTTGAAGGAGGAGACTCCATGTCTTCAAAAATAGAAGAGGGCTCTTCAAGAAGTGGGGATCTTTCCCTTGGAAAAATATCATGCATGTTTTTATCCCCTTTAAAAATATGGAGTGGAGTTCGCTTAATAGGTCTCTCCAAATCATGCAAAGTGTTTGAGTTTTTTTTTTTAACAAATGATGGCTCACAATGTTTTCTATCGAATCTTCTCACCAATTCCTTGGTGAGCCCAACATAATTTTTTACATTTGCATGACAAAATGAAGTAGAATAATTAAACCACCAATCATGGGCCATTCCTTTGTAGTGCAGCGCTGCTACTCTGATGGCCTCCTTCTCTGAAACTTGGTGTAGTTGGAAATAGGAATCTAGCTCTTCTACCCAAGCTTTGGTTGTGCACTCTGCTAATCCATCAAAGTGAGAGAGGAAGATTCTACCTCTCTTGCTTCTTTTGTGGCTGCTGGATCTTGTCTCCTTGATTTTTAAAAACCCTTGGAAGTCCAAGTGCTCCTTGAATCTCAATGATTGAGATTCATAATCCTGAAGATAGTCACTCAAGGTCTCCTCCCTTGGTGCATCTTCTTCCTCCATCCTTCTTGTAGTAAATGTGGGCAATAGACTGAACTGTGGATTTGCATGTGTGGCTGAAGGCTCACACCCATCATGTGAATAGCTAGGGCTTGCTTCAAACCCTCTCAGAATTATTTTACACTCCTCCCCTTTCATCTCCTTGATATCTTCTTTGATATTCTTCATAGCTTGGAAAAGAAGCAAGGAGATCCTCTCTTCCTTCATTCCTCCAAATAATGGAGTCATGCTTTTGTTTCTTCTACAAAACTTCTCTTTTGTATGAGAATATTCTCCTCCTAATGGCATAATGTCTTGGATGCGCAGGCTGAGCCAAGATTATGCTCTGATACAACTGTAATATCCCAGAATAGGGAAAATCTACAACAATGGGGATATATTATAATATCCCAAAATTGGAGATACAACCATATAAGAACACAATAATGTAAACACAAAAAATATGATCATGAAATAAGAGGGATCAATATACATCCATCATTTTATTAATGGATCAGCAACAATGTACAAAATATCATGAGGGACAAGCCACTCAAGCAATAAGAACAATCCTCCAATCATCAAAACAATAGATACATGAGATACTGCAGCTGCATAGAATGCTAGAGAGCAGTGATTGCGTAGTATATATCAGTGTAGCTGCTACTGTAGAGGTACATACATGAAATATGGCTGATAGAAACAAAATAAATTCCCAACAATGAAGATATGGGCTCTAATACAAGATTTCTAGCCAACCCGGAAAGGATTGCTAGAAATACCGAAAAACATACAATGTGACAAATAACCCTGGGGTTAATGTGCCACTGCAAACTGGATCTGATATACAATGAGGCTATGACAGATATTAAATATTGATTTCCTCCTCCAATGGTATTTCTGATTAGAAGGTTTATCCCTCTACTCAGAAATAGATCCTCCCGATGAGCTCAATGAACCCTCCCAGTAAATGCCTCCAAAAATAACGCAGTTGAGGATGATGACTGCATTGTGAGGGATATAAGATGGTTTTCCTGATGCAAAATATGTAGAAATGTGCCTGGGAGTCCTTATTGTTGATCCTTCAATGAATATACAAGCCCTCCACTGAAAAACAAGCCCAGAAATGACTCAAAGAGATCCTCCTTTGCTGCACCCTGCAACACAACCCAGCTCTAAATAGAAACTGTGATGTAGCTAAAGGAGGTAGCTTGAAAAAAATTCAGAATGAGGAAATTTCGCCCAAAGAACCTCTCCTTCCCTGAGGATGAGGTAGGGATTCCCGACCAGGAACACCCTTGTGCTAAACAGCACTACAACCCTGCTAAATAGCAAGAGGAAGCAAAGTCTAAACAGACCAAAGAAAAATGATAATCAAAGCATGCCTAACAATGGTTTCCCTCCTCTCCATATATATCAAGTGAACCTCTCCACATTGGGTCCCATCCATATGTGCCACCAAGTTCATGCAAGTTGTCCTCCATTAAAACTGCACAGTCCATCAAGGAGATACAATGTATCTAGACAGTGCATGTGGACTTGGTCAAAGATGACTGAATCACATGATCCAATCCTGTTCACACCCATAGGTGTTCAATCCAACTACTTATTCTTCCTCTTTTCACATGAGGAATGTTATTCTTCCTTCTAAAGAGGTTAATGGGCCTCCCTACCCATTTTATTCATCTACCTAGAGATAATGCTAACTATAATGTTCCTTTTAGCTTGAGGCTAAAATTTGGGAACATTACACAAACTACCTTTGATATCTAGTACAAGTGACCTTCTATAGTAGCAATGACACTACAAGGATGTGACTCATAAATAGCATGATTTTTCAACATATTGGGTTGTCCCAAAAGAAGATCATAAACTTCAAGTGGGGCAATATCACATAGTACCTCATCTTTGAAGGTCATAATTTCATAGGACAAGAGATATTACCAGATGACATGCACGTCTAATCCTAGGTTCAACCATTTCATAGTTTATATTTTATAGTGTGCCATTGTGAAAAACTACATTCTTTTGAAGACCTCAGCTAAGATAAAGTTCTTCTAACTCCTATTGTCAACAATGAAATTCATGGGGTCACCTTCACCCACATATGTAAGTGGAAGAGAAACTCTCCCTCTTACAGTCCTCTAGTTCTTTTGGCTAGATCATTATGGTCATAAAGGAAGTGGCGGGTTTTCCAATAATGGTTCATTTCCCTTTATTGTGTTTCGAGTTCGAGTATGAGCTAGGCTATAATTATTTCTCTTTCAATTTTATTAATGATGATTTTTTTATTGACATTATTCAGTGTTTTTCTAAGGTATTTTTGGTAACTTACACCACTTTATGGTGTCCTTATTTTTCTTCCCACCACCCTTCTATATCAATGGCTCGAGATAGTTTTATTTTTGTTGGCTCTCCTTTTTATATCCTTTATTATTCAAGTTAGGGTTTCATTTTCCATGCTTCTATTATGGCATGTTTGCAGACTTTAACTCTCACACATTCCTCTATTTGAGATTTTACTCAAATTTTGGTGGCATAATTATAAGTGACTCCTAGTGTTGGGTGCAGGAATTACACTTAAGTAAAAATCCTCAACACTTAATTGTCAACCCGAGGGATTCGTAAACTTAGAGACGAAGCACAGGCAATGCCAGAGATGGTATGAATATTTCCAATCTCAACTCCTACTTTTGAAAAGAAGAATTGCAGAATCAATCTTTAGAGAAGAAAGATTAAAAATCAAATCATCAAAACAATTTGAGGCTAGACCAAGAAGAAATGTACTTGCAAAAGAGATTCAGAGATAACGAGGAGCAATCACTCTAGCCAAATATTGATTA
The DNA here is from genome assembly GCA_034641835.2 of Pinus albicaulis. Taxonomy (NCBI): domain Eukaryota; kingdom Viridiplantae; phylum Streptophyta; class Pinopsida; order Pinales; family Pinaceae; genus Pinus; species Pinus albicaulis. The sequence continues at coordinate 914,866,466 of CM076571.1, read as the reverse complement.
GCTACTGAGAATGTATTTCCTTCAGCAAAGACACTTTAGCAGCTTCCAACAAATGGGCCCCTTCAATCCTGCATATATAAATATATCTTTCTTGCGAAAAATCAATCTTGCACTAGTGCAGTCTTCCTGCACTAGTGCAGGAATCAACGATTTATGTAGAAAGTGTAAAGTAATGTCTTTACTAAAAAGGATTTTCTTCATGCAAGGGCTTTGAACTTTCTCAAGTCCGCAGCACTCAGATCCAATACCAAGAAACTAGTTCTTGTACTCGATCCAGGCTTCTTGCACCTTAACGTCTGATCCTTGAAATCAATAATTCATTACTGCAGTGTGATAAAACAATAAAGATGAATATCTGTAGAGAATAAGAAAATAGTCTTTTTAATTAAGATATGACTAAAAGCAAGAAAGTTGTTAAAAGTAAGCTAGAATGGCTTGCTAAATTATATTATCTAATGCTAGTGCGAGAATAGTTCTCCTTCTTGCACCAGGGAGAAACCAAACCAATGTGCAGGAAATAAATAACACACCAACGTGCACTGGTGCAGGAATGAACCAGGCAAAGGAAATAAACCAGATCGTTCAGAAAATAAATAGCACACCAACGTGCACTGGTGCAGGTAACTCCTCCTGTTCGAACCAGGCAAGGGAAAGAAATCAACCGTGCAAAAAGAAACTTAACTACTTCACGTAGCAGATCTGCTTTCCACTCAAACAGAAATTCAAAGACTTCAAATTAAATCACACTCAATGATTTAATCATAAATTGCAAGAACAACAAGGAGGGAGAACGTGCTGGTTTGGTTGGGCCCTTGACCAACCAGCGCATTTCCCTTTCAAATGAAAACGCTACTCAAAATTAATTCATCAAATATTTAAGCCAAAGATAAAATGTACAGAACATGAGGCAGAACTCTTCGTATTAGACTATCAAAGAAATTACATACATGATTACATATCCATTCCAGATTTGGGTGATAACACAAAATATTCTTGTTACTGCCTCCTGGTTCTATTCGATTCTCAAAACATTGAACTGTTTGTCCTATTTTCATTTCTGCTTATATAGATCCTTTTGGCTGTAGGCCAAAAGGATCGTTTACCATTACATATTCAATTACAGAAATCGTTGCAACAAATTACATAACCAATTTCAGAATAAGCTTTCGGCCTTCAAAATTAAATCGCTTTTACAAAATAGGCCGCGGCTATCTCCAGCTTTCCGTTTCTCTTAAGTCTGATCTCAGCTACTCTCGATTCACCTGCTGTCATAGCTGGGACTCAGCTGCCTTCAGATGTATCCTCATTGATCATATCCAAAATAGGAAGTCAACCCAAGTGATCCGGATTTGCTGCCAAGATTCACGACGCTGGTGTTGGTGCAAGATCTGTTCTGCACTAAAAATTAGCAATCAAGATAAGTGATCATCTATTAAATAGCATAGGAGGTAATGATAAGTTACTAAAGTAATTCTAAGAAAGAAATCACGTAATAGATAGTTAATAAATGCTAGGATAAGTTAAAAAATGTAAAAAATGAAGTTTATGCAAAATGTGTCATCGTTCTCGCACTAGTGCAGGATGAGGGCGCATAAGATAGGTAAAACAGGGTAATGATTATGATTTGGAAAGGGAAGAATGGTAAAAAAGAATGCAATTTAGGGAACTAACACCTAGTGAGGAGGTGTCCAAAAAATCCATCTCTGTTTGGATGTACCTTTGTAGGCCACTACGATGCTTTAGATATAGCGCCTCTTAGAATTTTGAATACATAGATTTGAGTGTAGGTGTATGGAATATGTTAGTACATTTAACACTATATAGTCTCTCTCCTCACACATAACTAGCCACCAAGGAAAAATTTAGGGGCTAATATTCATAGGTGGGTCAATTTTCCATGTTTTTTCCAATAAAAGATTATGTAATTTCCATTTTTATAAAACTAATTTGCCCAAATTTTATGGTATAAAATTATTTTACCTTCAAAACTTGCCAAAAAATTATATATAATATATAAAATCATTACAAATCTGAATATATTTACAAAAATATTTCCAAAAATTTTATAGTTTACATATAAGTGACTATTAACATTCATTAATGATTTCTAAACTTTAATATAAGTTTCCAAGTTTAAAATTTCCCCTACTGGCCATCTCATGTACTAATCATCATAGCTTCCAATGCGTTAGAATTCCTCCTTGGGGATATCCACGAAGGCTAGTCAAGTGGGTTCTCTTCCAGATGACAGATTCATCCATGGTGTGTGTTTCCATGTAAGCTTCCCACTATACTTTGACATAGGAAAGGATTTAAGGAGCGTGAAGGTGGTATTTTCACTATTGGAGTAGATTCAACCATTTCTATAGGGAATCTACATCTACCTTAAACAGAGTTGTAGCTCCAAAAAATTTTATTTTCAAATATGCCTCAACCACTATTGGTATTCATTGAAGGATTTGATAAAATGTGTCCAAAATTTTATTCTTTTGTCATATAAGGGCTTTCTCGAGCAATAACTTGATAAGATCTTATACCCTGTCATCTCTCTTTCATTCTCTCATAGGAGAATTCTTGGGTCAATTAGAGTTATTGTTCCCAAATAAAATTAGCTAGAGATCTAACTCTTTATAGCCTAATCTCATTGGGAACATACACCAAAAAAATGAGAAAAAAAACATATTACTCTGATAATTATGATCCAGATTATATGAAAATGAAATGAAAAATATGCATAAATATGAAAAATTAATATAGAGAAAATAATAATATGATAAGAACTAATTTATTTATTAAGTAAAATATACTTTATGACTACATTATTCATAGAATCGTGTCTCCTTTACAATGATAAATCCCACCTATATAATACTTATGAATTATAGGTGCCCTTTCACCTAGGAGCCATGCCATTTCACTATATTATTGTTATTTGTTTTATTTTTCAATACGGAGGATCACAAACAAATAGGGCCTCCAAAAAAAATTTATTAGTTAAAAAAACTAAATAATAGTTGTGATTTAGTTTTATATATTTAATAAACAATTTCATTATTATTTTTTTGTTTTTGTTTTCTTTCGCCTTGCAATTACCATCGACATCTCTTGTCTACACTAAGGACCAATAGGTGACTGAGACCATTGGGCAATGTAGCTAGTGATGGTGGCAGAATGGCATTATCTAATAAATTATTTTAACAAAACCAATGTTAACATTGTAAAATCTCTTTAAAAAAAAAGGAAAGTGCATACGAAAAGATTAATAGTTTCTCATCAATTTTAAATGTGATGTAATGACATAATAAACATATTTTTTTACATAATTATTATTAATATATATTTTGTGTATTATTATATATCTATGTAATTATTAATATTAATATTAAGATCCAACTTGGTAAAATAAATTGCTCCATGTAATTCATCCAATAATTCATCAATCACGGGAATGGGAAATTTATCTTTCATGGTGAGCTTATTGAGCTCCCTATAATCCAGACACATGCGCCATGATCCATCCTTCTTCTGCACCAATACTACTGGAGTAGAGAAAGAACTTTAACTAGGTTGAATTATACCAGCCTCTAACATTTCTGCAATCATACGTTCAATTTTGCTCTTTTGGACATAAAGATATCTATAAGGCATGATGTTTGGAGGAACACTTATTGGAATCAAATGAATAACATGATCATGATCACGAATAGGTGGGAGTCCTTTGGGAGTTGCAAACACCTTGGAATGATTGTCCAAGACTTTTTGGAGATCTACATAAATAGATGATTTTGATGTTGGAACTTCTAGTGAGCATAATTGTGCAATTACGCCTCGTTGTTCTTTCTTCAGAAGCTTTTTCATGACATTAGAGCTTATTATCTTTCCCGGCTTCCCTGTGATTCCCTGTAATTCGACTTCCTTTCCTTCTGAAAAAAAATTCAAGAAAAGTTCTTGAAAAGTTAAAGCTACCGTCCCCAAAGATTGTAACCATTGTACTCCTAGTACAACATCAGTGCCTCCCATAGGAATGGAAAGCATTGGAATATTCAATACATATTCCCCCATGGTTAGCTTGATATTATCGCATTTTCTAGAGCAATTTATAGTTCCTCCATTTGCAACCATCACTTGACATTCTGGTGCTAGGTATAGGAAACAATTCAATTCCTTGGCTACCTTACAATGAATAAAATTATGGGTACTACCCGAATCAATCAACACTATTACCTTTTTCTTCTTGATATGTCCTTCTATCTTGAGAGTTTGCGGAGTGGTAATTCTTGCCAATGCATTACATGATATGGTCTGACTCATTTCTTCCTCTTCTAGGGTTGGTTCCTGGTGTATATCCTCTTCTTTTGAAGATTCTTGTTCATTTTCTTCTTCCTCTTCACAATCTATGTAAAATAATTTCTTCTCAGCACACTTATGACCTTTAGTGTATTTCCTATCACAACTGCAGCAAAGCCATTTTTCTGTTTTTTCTTCCAATTGTTGTGGTTTCAACCTTGTAGGTTGTGGAAGTCTAGGAGTAGCAACACTTCCATCGTTATATATGTGAGTGGTAGGCTTCCTTGTTGCCATAATTTTACATTCAATTTTTCTTGCCAACCTGAATGCCTTTTCCAATGAATCAGGTTCCCAAACTCGAACTTCATGTTGGATGTTATCCTTTAAAGTCCCTATGAAGACATCAATCCTATGTTCCTCTAGAATATCAGTTACCCTTATATTCAATTTTTGGAAGTCCTCAATGTGCTCCACCACTAAACCCTTTTGTTTGAGATTTATCAATTGGCTAAAGAAGGTATTGCTTTTTGTATCCTCATAATGTGCTATCATTTCCTCTGTAAAAATTGACCAAGTGACAATTTTTTTACGGGAGAAAAGCCATCGATACCATACAAATGAATTTTTTTCTAAATGTAAAGTTGCAATGCGTACCTTTTGTGTGTTTTGCACTTTATTGAGATCAAAATATTGCTCCATCTGTAGTATCTATGTTATGGGATCCTTTCCATCAAACTTCCTCATATCCATCTTTGGAATATGGTGGTTCTTCCATCCAACATTAGATTTTATTAAATCACGATTAAAATTTATCTTGTTCTCATCATGAGTTTCCTCTACTTTCTTTTCGCAATTAGGAAACATTTCTTGTATCAACTTTGCCAAACCTTCAATGTCTACATGTTTTATATCATTCTTCATGTTTTCCATTTTTTCAACGATCTTAGCTTCCATGTCATCTATCTTAGCTTCCATGCCAACTTCCATGTCCTCCATCTTAGCTTCCATGCCTTTCTTCAAACCATCCATCTTATTTTCCACGTCTTTCTTCAAAACTTCCATTTCATTTTTTGTTGCTTTTTGCAATAGGTGCACTTGCACTTGTAATTTTGACATCTCATGTTGCATTTCTTTGTCTTCATGAGTCATAGTAGAGCCTTATGAAGGCTTAATGGGTGTTGAATTATTTTTAGGGGGCATTTTAGAACCCAATACTGATATCTATTCTTCAATATGCCCTTGCAATAAATTCAAACTAATTTTTTTCAAAGGAGACTTATGTAATTCGAAAAAATAATACACACCTTTTTCTTGCTTTTGAGGAGCTCGATATTGAAACTGAATTATCTCTGTGATTTCGGATCTTCAATATCTGAAATTTTCCCCTGATGTAGCCCTATGAATCCTCTTTCGAATGCCACAGGTTGACCTAATTTGGACTCTTAAAGACAAATTTATGTCCAATTGCCCACAATGACCTAATTATGGACTGATTCAGTAGAGAGAACTTGTACAACTTTCCACGTGTCACTGTTTCCTCCTTCAACTCTGCAATTTGTAGACAGGAAACTACAATCCGTGTACTTATGGCTACTTTTTACAAAATCTCAATTAGATGCTCAGAGAGAGAGTTATGACATTTTTCCCACGGTCACCTCTTTGCGATGAAATTCAGGAGCATGAACAAATCCTAACTTCCACAGATCATATCTCCAAAAATGTTGCGAACCAAGATCTGAAATTTTTACAGGACGTTCTTCCGGATTTTGGCTTCACTTTATGAAAATTTTAGCTTCTGAAACCTCTTAGAAAAATATTTATAGAAAAAAATCAACGATGACCTGTTTAGGTTAAATTTAGAAGCCTGCAAAAAGCCCTAACTTCCACAGATCATATATCTGAAAATATTGTGAACTAAGATTTGAAATTTTGCGAAGATGTTCCTCAGGATTTCAGCTTCGCACTCTAAAAATTTCATCTTCTAAACATTTCTATAAAAAAAAATTATAGCGAAAATGCCACGATGACCTGTTTGGAGCAGCGAAACCCTAGAATCCAAAGCTCTAATACCAAATGTTATGAAACCAGCTCCAAAAATAGAAGGAAAGAGAGATCAACACCTTAGAAATCAGCCAATTTGAGGGGGAAACGTCCAATACATTACATAAATGAACAATTCTTGGATGCCACAAATGACCAAAACCTTCTTCTATATATAGGAGTCCATGGGCCCACAATATAATCCTAGCTGATCTAACATTAACAATGTAAGGGCACAATAATAACAATATTGGGGTTACAGGGGTAAAACAGTAACAATAAGAGGGCTACACTAATAACAATAAGGGACTAAACTAGTAATATAGGGACCTAACATCCACCATCACAAGTATGAAAATTTTTTCACTTTTAAATATGTTTTTAAGTTATATATTCCAGCTCAAAAATTTCCATTAAAAAATGAGATATCTAGATCTTGAGTTATTTTAAATTTTTGAATTTTAGGTTTTTTTAGATTTTCTTTCTGAGCCACTCTTAGGAGATGTGCCAAATCCACCAGCACAAGTATTCAATTTTTCACTTAAATATATATGTTTTTAAGTTATAAGTTATTAATTGAAGTTCAAAATTTTCATTATAAATTGAGATCTAGATCTTAAGTTATTTTAAATTTTTTGAATTTTAGGTTTTTGGAGATTTTCTTTTGAAGCCTCTGATAGGAAATGTGCCAAATCCACCAGCACAAGTATTCAATTTTTCACTTAAATATATGTTTTTAAGTTATAAGTTATAAATTGAAGTTCAAAAGTTTTATTATAAATTGAGATCTAGATCTTGAGTTATTTTATACTTTTAATTTTTTTGAATTTTAGGTTCCTAGACAGGATTTCTTTTCTCCAAGGACTCTAGCGATGGAGTGTATGGTGGAGATAGGAACATCCACACCATTTCAACCATTTGAACAAGTTTTCTAACTTTTTTTTAGTATTATTGAAAATAAGTTTATATATGCATTTTCATTTGAAAATTTTTAATATATACATATATATACTTGCACATGTATATTGTACAGTTTACTGTTGAAGATGTTCTAGTGGGGGGATTTTTAGTAGATGAGAAACAAATAGAGAGGGAACCTCATGAGGTATTGCATGATTTTTTTTTTACATTTTGTTTTTTTACATGAAGTTCTATATATTCTCGTTCAATTTTAAAACATTAAATTTTAATGTTTGTACACATTGTGTACAGGTTACCCATGCTTCGCAGAATAGCTCGAGGATCGTGACTTTGTTGGGAGAGACACTACATCCATCTGTATTTGATGGATGATGCACATGCACATGCAACAATATATTTTCAATAGATTTAGTCTTAAATTTTTTTTTTTTTATATATTCTTATCTAGATGCAGTCATATATAACTTGATACTTGTGAGATACAAATTTTGGGCATATTTTATGTGAAATACATTTGGTACATGTGATTGTGATATAATGTTTTGTTTTTATTGGATAGTTGAACTACATTTGGCATGTGAAGTAATGTGAAGTAATGTTGTGATCTATAATGTTTTCTTTTTAAAACTCAAGTTTTGGATGGTTGAACTACATTTGGCATGTGAAGTAATGTTGTGTTATAATTTGTTTTGCTTTTAGAATCAAGTTTTGGATGGTTGAACTACATTTGGCATGTGAAGTAATTTTTTGTTATAATTTGTTTTGTTTTTAAAACTCAAGTTTTGGATGGTTAAACTACATTTGGGATGTGATTGCACGATATAATGTTTTTTTTTATTATATAGTTAAACTACATTTGGAATGTGAATTAATGTTGTGATATAATTTGTTTTGTTTTTAAAACTCAATTTTTGGATGGTTGAACTACATTTGGCATGTGAAGTAATGTTGTGTTATAATTTTTTTATTTTTTTTAAACTCAAGTTTTGGATGGTTGAACTACATTTGGCATGTGAAGTAACGTGAAGTAATGTTGTGATAGATAATGTTTTGTTTTTAAAACTCAAGTTTTGGATGGTTGAACTATATTTGAGATGTGATTTCACGATATAATGTTTTGTTTTTATGGGATAATTAAACTACATTTGGCATGTGAAGTAATGTTGTGATATAATTTGTTTTGTTTTTAAAACTCAAGTTTTGGATGGTTGAACTACATTTGGCATGTGAAGTAATGTTGTGTGATAATTTGTTTTGTTTTTAAAACTCAAGTTTTGGATGGTTGAACTACGTTTGGCATGTGATTTCACGATATAATGTTTTGTTTTTATTGGATAGTTGAACTACATTTGGCATGCGAAGTAATGTTGTGATATAATGTTTTCTTTTTAAAACTAAAGTTTTGGATGGTTGAACTATATTTTGCATGTGATTATGATATAATGTTTTGCTTTTAAAATTCAAGTTGTAATTTTCCAAACAAAAAAAATTCACATGAATATATGTACATAGAAATGACTTAAGTACATGTTTGAATATATATGTTAAAACGATTGAAGTAAAATATATATATATATATATAAACAATCATAAGATTCTAGGTCTTGTTAGATATGTCAAACAATCATAAAATTTTAAAATTGCATTTGATAATGTATATATATCCAGTACGTGCAACACTTTTCATCAATGCACATAGAAAAGCTACTTTCAGTTAATTGCATCCTAGAACATATATATCCAATACGTGCAAAAGTTTTCATCAATGCACATAGAAAAGATACTTTCAGTTAATTTCATTCCAGAACATATATATCCAGTACGTGTAACATTTTTCATCAATGCACTTTCATCAATGCACATAGAAAAGCTACTTTCAGTTAATTGCATTCTAGAACATATATATCTAGTACGTGAATCATTTTTTATCAATGCACATAGAAAAGCTACTTTTAGTTAGTTGCATTCTAGAACATATATATCCAGTACATGCAACATTTTTCATCAATGAACATAGAAAAAATACTTTTAGTTAATTGCATTCTAGAACATATATATCCAGTACGTGCAAAATTTTTCATCGATGTATATAGAAAAGCTACTTTCAGTTAATTGCATTCTAGAACATATATATCCAGTAAGTGCAACATTTTTCATCAATGCACATAGAAAAGCTACTTTCAGTTAATTGCATTCTAGAACATATATATCTAGTACGTGCAACATTTTTCATCAACGCACATAGAAAAGCTACTTTCATTTAATTGCATTCTAGAACATATATATCCAGTACGCGCAACATTTTCATCAATGCACATAGAAAATTTACTTTCATTTAGTTGCATTCTAGAACATATATATCCAGTACGTGCAACATTTTTCATCAATGCACATAGAAAAGCTACTTTCAGTTAATTGCATTCTAGAACATATATATCTATTACGTGCAACATTTTTCATCAATGCACATAGAAAATCTACTTTCAGTTGATATTAGTGTGCATGTACCAAAACAATGTAAATGTGCAAACACTTGCACAGATAACATAACAAGGCAGAGAAGATATTGTTTGGCAGTTCAATCAAAAAATTTCCAATGGAATGCCATCTTCAATGATCCATTCATTATCGGATTTTGACATTTTCCATTTCTTATTTTTTGTTTTTTTCTTTGATTGAACCTCTATCAAATTTATGCATGTTTCACACACCAAGTAACTATATTGACAACTTATGACATCAGGTTCATAGTCTTCAAAGTAAACAAAATCCCCACTTTGATTAGTTTGTCTGAAAAAATAACCTTTTAGTATAATAGACCCTTTGTCATATGGAACCCGTGATCATTATAGTTTTTTAATAATTTCATATTTCATTTAGTGCAATGCATAAAATAATACTTCACATTTTCATCGTTGATAGTAGGTGCAGTTACAACAAAAACATCTCCTGCACAATAAAACAAACTTATGTATTTAAATTTAGATCATAATCAACATGAAAAATTAACTTTAAAATAATTTTAGTACATCTATTTCCAGATCTCTATCATTTTACAACAATTCAAATGTTACCTTCTCTAACAAGATCAGAAACTCGATCACCATCAGATGATATTGTAGTCTCCTCTGATTTCATTTCTTCAAACATTGCAACGGACATTTTCCCCTTTTTATTTAGCATTGTATGTTTCCAATCTTTTACATACATTTTTTTTCACAAACATCATTGGATTCTATGTTGTCGATGCATACATGAAAAAAACAAGAATATTTTCTTTTATCCAATGCAAACACATTTGTATACAACTTTGTTTTAATTGAATTCAATTTTCGAGTCCCTTTTATTGTTTCATCATCATTTCCAATTGATCTATCTACATCTTCAACCCCAATATGCCAAAAAAACCTGTATGGAAAATTCAAAGAAGAATGTAAATATGATATCAAAATACCATCAAAGATCATCATTGTGATAAATGTACACTGTTTAAAATTGGATATCGAATAAAATTTAAAATGAATGTACCTTCACACTTCCCTTCATTGGTTAGTCTCATGGCTTAGTGCAACGATGCACCATTAAACAACTTCTTTAACGTCCAAAAGTCGGTTTGAAGAGGAGTCCATTTTATATCTTCGAAGTGCTCATTTTATGCATTCCCTTGCATCGTCATGTTCTCCTTTTCCATGACCAGTCTCAAAGAAATTCCAACAATGTTTAATGTAGGTTTTCATATGAAGACAACACAACCAAAAGAATGATCGTGAAGACTTGAATTGACCAGCTTATCCATATGACCATATCCAATGTTCATTGAATTTTATTCCATGACTTTTCAAGGAGTCATAAATCTTTCCAAAACAGTGTTGTACAAAATATGTATCATGTGTACAATCGTTATTGATATAAAAGTGATATTCTTTAATAACATGCCGATTTTCACTGGTGCTTTCTATATGATCAACATTTTCTACAACATGTCTATATAGAATATGGACGAGCATGGAGACTTGGTCAGAATGATAGTATTCACTCTACATTTCTTTTTGTGGAACAAATGTGTAGTTCTCTGCAAAATCAATTACTGACAAAATGGTCCCTGGTGGAAAAACTTCACGGGATTTTTTGAATTTCAAATCCTACCATTAAGCTCTATGGGAATGCTTGGTGTATTTATGAATTTCTGCCTCAAACTTTCTCAAAAAGTCTATCACAAAAAATTCTTCTTCTTGTAATTCAATTCTTTTAACAATATTTGAACCTTGAATCGATGTATGGATATATTCATATTTATTCCATTTCACTTTCATGTTGGACAACGATCGATCATTTATATCAATACGATATTTGTTTTGAAATTTAGTCAAATTTCCACAATCATCGCATTTTTTACCACCAACACATTTCTTTTCGTAAAATAATTCATCGCTTTCTCTTCCACATAGAATTTGAGATATGAAATCACGGATAGTGGAAGGAGGAGGTGAATCTTTCCAAAATTTTCTACCAAAATTAAGGAATGTGTCATAATATAACTGAAATTCCACATGATAACGACAACAACAAGTGTCGCGTACGGTGATAGGTTTTACATACCATGGTTTTTGTTGAACAAAATCACTGATTGAGACATGAATTTCACGATTCTCTTCTTTGAATTTGTTGAAAAACTCTATCTAAGTGGTTTCCAAGAAATGTTTTTCATGTTGTTCATACAGATTTCGTGCTATTCTTCTTCACATCACATCCCTTGCATTTGGCGAAACACATGAATTTTTCTTCCAATATTCATATATTGTTTTTTTAACATTTTCTCCAAGTCTATCTTTGTATGGTTGCCTACAAATAACTCTTCAACAAGCGAGTTAATCATTTACATTTATTTGCAACCAAAATTTCTGATGTTTGTGCAAAGTTTTTCATCAGAGGTTCCTAATGCTCGTGCCATAGATTTTACCAAGCGATTCTCTTTAGTACTTGATGAAACTATTGTCATATGTATTTTTCTATGTACAACTGAAACATTTTTCTGTCTAGATCTTCTAATTGAATTTATAGCACTATTTATATTTTGTATCACATTTTCCTTCATTTTTTTTTTTATCTTTTGTTGATTTTCGAATACCCAATAAAGTTGTAGCTTCTTTTAATTTCCTTAATGATAGGATACCTTTCAACATTTGGGCTTGAACTGTCACATTTTCCTTTTTGAAGTACGTATCAAAAATGTGTTTAACATGATATCTTATAACATGGTCAACTCTTTTATCTCCATATGTGTGAGTGTCACCATTTTCTAACATCTCATCATCGACATTGATTTCATCTGTACATATTCGAATGAATAGTACATAATAAGTTTACATATTCAATAAATAACTAAATTAATAAATATATGTATAATTTCAATAATACGTGCATGTGTTCAACATATATATATATATATATATATATATATATATACCTTGTGATTCAATTTCTTCACTCGAATTTCTTTCATCATTTTCACCATCTTCAATCATTGGTTCAATATCTCTTTCACTTTCTCTTTCAAAATTTTGTATCTCATCATCAATATTTTGAGGAATATCTCTCTCTATTTACATTGCAAAATATTTTTCAAATTAGTTCATCAAATAAAAATTAAGCTTCACATTTTACACTAGGAAAATTTTAAATATCAAATTCATAATATTTACATTTACATACCTGCTTCAACTTCTAGTTGAGGTTGATTTTCCCTTTCAATATTTGAGAGTGCTTCTCTCTTTATTTTGTGATATTCTCTCTCCTCTTCCCTACGTTCCTCGGGGTCTCTTGTTCTATCATATTTTCTCATGCAATTCCTTCGATTTCCCGTGATAATAGAGTATGAAGTTCAAAAAAATTCTTTCAAAAATTTAAACAAAAACTCAATTAAAAAAAACATCACAAAAGATTTAATTTTAAAAAAAAATTATTTTTAATTATTTTGCAAAAAATACATACTTCAATCCAAAACACTTACTTTAAAAAATCCGAGAAAAAAATGTCCTATAAAAATGAAATGAAGCTCAAAATATTTCCTTCCAAGTCCTGCAAAAAAAATTCATTTAAAAAGTTAGACAAAAACTCATTTTAAAAAATCATTATAAAATATTTACTTCAACCCAAAACACATACTCTAAAAAAATGTCACTTCAAAAAATACCTCCAAAAAAATGTCCATTGAAAATTAAGCCCAACTTCTTAAAAAATGGCACTTTAAAAAATACCTCCAAAAAGCCTCTAAAAAAATATCACTTTAAAAAATACCTCCAAAAAATCTCCTTTGAATACTAAGCCTAAAAAGAGTCCTTTCGAAATTAAGTCCAAAAAATGTCTTTTTGAAAATTAAGCCCAAAAACCTCTAAAAACAAAATACATCAAAAAAAATGTCCTTTGAAAATTAAGCCCACATGTTGAAAATGTGAACTTGGGTTACACTTTTTGCCCTTTTTGAGAAAAAAAAAAATCACCTTTTTCTGTTCTTCAACTTTCTGCAGGCCAAAACAATTTTTCTGTTTAGAATTTCATTTTGAGATAAAAATAAAAGTTGTCAGAAATTTTATTAGCTTTCTATTACTTATTTTTTGGAATTTTTTTATACACATTTTATATGTCAACTTAGTGTTTCTTTGAGTGTGTGTTTTTTAACAATCAAAGGATTCATAAAAAGTCATGTTAATACACGCTGGTGTATACATTGAAAACTTTGTGTTTTTGAGAAATAAAATGTGTTACAAAAATCTAGACAAAGTCTACTTTGGTTTCGTTATATTTATGAAACTAACTGATGCATATCATAATTGCTAGAATTTTTCGGACTGATCCAATATGAAAAAACTGCATATTTTGAATATGTTTCGGGACACACGAAATTTCTCAACATATAAGTTATAAACTAAAAATCTAAAATTACACATTATAGACGACGGACCAATGTAATGCACCATAATTTTTTCTTTTTTTTTTACAGTGCGTTTTGGAAGATACAGAATATTGATTTCACTGAATCATAATGACCTTCAGAAATTGTTTGCACCCATTTTATTACAAAATTAATTAAAATTAGTAAATATTTATGAAATTCCATAAAATTTATATTTCATGAAAGTAGATTGAATTCTACAAATGCTTGTCTTGGTTCCGACAGTTAATTCACAAAGTTTCATGGAGTTTAATCAGTCCAAAGTTGAAGAAATGTGTTCAGAGCTCGGCTCTGCGTAATTGCGGATGTGTTAGTATGGCCGACTTTTAAAACATATTAGGCCGAATTGTTCTTTGCCCCGACGGCCCATCAAGTCTAACGACACAAAATTTTGGCCGAATTTTTTACAAATGTTCTACTAAACTTTTAACTAACTTTACGTCAGCCGGAAAATTCAACGAAGCTCCTCCAAAAAAACATTTTGCGGCAATATAAATTGACGTAAATGGATTCATTATTTTCGCATAATTTCGCACATTTCTTCATTTGGTCTGATTTTGCAAAGGATTTTTTTGGGTTTAAGGACTCTTTTTGGCACAACATTCAAAAGACATTTCTTGGAGAAAGACATTTCTTGGAGGTATGTGATACATTTTTTGGATTTTTTTGGGCTTCACTTTTTTGAAGTTATTTTGTTTTTTATTTTGCAAAGGTTTGATTTTGTAAAGGATTTTTTTGGGTTTAAGGACTCTTTTTGGCATAACATTCAAAGGACATTTCTTGGATAATGACATTTCTTGGAGGTATGTGATACATTTTTTGGATGTTTTTTGGGCTTCATTTTTTTTGAAGTTATTTTGTTTTTAGAGGTTATGGGCTTAATTTTCATTGTTTTTTTAAGGTGTTTTGTTTTTAGAAGTTTTGGGCTTAATTTTCATTGTTTTTATCTCATTAAAACTATGATTATGCGCATTAATCCACCTTATCCCATTTAATCTGACCTTAATTACAGATTAGCAGTATTTAAACTCACTGTTTAAACTAGCGGAGTTTTAGAGGAACCACCGAATTCGGCAGGTTATCCAACTTTGGTGGACTTAGCTAGAGTCCTCTCCAGTTTTAGAGGCAGATTACTAAGCAAAATTGAATGATGCCTATCTAGAGAAATTTTCGACCAATTTTGGTTCAGGAAGAGTCATTTCCAGCATATTGGCATGCTCTAAATCCATTGGTACAGGTTGCAAAGGAAACAGATCAATTCTAAAGGTGTTTTTGTCACTTTGAAGAAAAGAGAAGCCCAGGGCCACTAGGATGGGAGGTGAAGCCTAGATTAGCTGGAAACCATTTTCAGAGATTGAATAGTCATTTTTGGGGTTTTTGGGTCTTCTGAAGCCAATGGAGTAGGTTTCAAAACCATTTGATCACTTTAGGTGCATGTAACCAGACATTTTACCATTTTTCCCAAGAGGGCCTACCTAGTTGAAGGGTCCATGGAGGTGTAGCCTAGGAGGGGTGACCTCCGTTATCAGCTATTGTATTATGTGTATGTTGTGTGCTATTTCTATGCATTTAATTTGTTGTACATGAGTTTTTAACATTTAATTAACTCATAATTTGATCATCAAAGACGCATAAAATTTGACACATAAACCCCTTCAAAATTGGTTAACTTGAGACGATCCTAAACACACATTTTTAATACTTATGAGGGAGCTAGCACAAAAAAACTAGGTTTCCCATATTTGGATCACTGCGTAACAACCTAATATACACATTAGCCTGATTTGAAATTAACTATCTCCTAGTTTTCTAAATAATCTAACACTCTTTTCATGAAAATCTGTCAATGAATGAATCATTACCTCTACATATAACTACGTGAGTCTAGGAATTAATTAGCCCCTATGATCTCCCCTCTTCTCATTCATATGGATAAATAAAAGAAAGTTTTTTCCTTCCTTCTAGCTTCTTTTTTGAAGGACAACCTATATGAAGGAAACACTCCCTTTGTAGCTAAACATTCCCATGCACAACCTCCAAGACTGACCAAGACTCAAACCCCCCCCCTCCTCCCCACATAAAAAAAAAAAGAACTTGAAATATTGAAATTAGGACAAAAAATACAATATTGAAAATTAATTGATCTAGATTTCATGAGAAACAAACTGAAAGATATGCATTGATATGCAAAAAATAAAATAGAGTATAACAATAATGATAAGTGTCCGGGGCGATAAGCGGAAGATTTCCTTTTGCCTAGGATTTATTCCAACCTAGAAAAATGGATCACTCCCCTCATAACTAGTCACTCCCATGTCCATCCTCCAAGAATGACCCGAACTAAATCCCTTCACCAAGAATCCACAATATTGGAATTATGCTATAAAATACAATATTGAAAGTACATTAGTTGATCTAAACTACATGCGAAATAAAATTAAAGATATACAAAAATATGAAAAATTAAATAGAAACGATAACAATATGATAAGAGCTATTTTTTTTACTAAGTAGGACAATACTATGCATAGAATGATACCTCCTTTAAATGAGAAATATTATACATAGATAATAGTTGTGTGTGCCATTTCACATGGGAGTAATGTCATTCAACTATATTATTGTTATTTGTTTTATTTTTTTGTTATCATGGGTTACAAAAAGCCATGGGCTTAACAAATTTTATTTGTAAAAAGTAATTAATACTTATTTTTTTTTGTTATATATGGCTCATAATGCATGCACTTATTCTTTTCTTTTTGTTTTCTTCCACATTGGAAATACAATGTGTGGATACCATGGTTTACCAAATCCATGGTTTTGTAAACCACAATGGTAAACATTGTTACCGATGAAATAGGTAACCGCACTGTTATCTACTTTTTTTTGGTAGCATAAAAAGCACCCGATTTTGAAAAATGGTGATGCAAAATCCCCCCCCTTTTTTTTTGCACATTTTTAACACTCTAAAATTTTTATTTATGAAGTATGAATATTTGTTTTAAAATGCTAGTGATTTTCATGCTAATTTTGAAATGTATTGATGCAACATCAACTTTTTTTTTTAGAGCGGTGATTTTCATGCTAATTTTGAAACATATTGATGCAACATCAAACTTTTTTTTTAGAGTGGTGATTTTCATGTTGGTAATAAAACACAAAACTTAGATAAAAAATATATATAAAAACAATAAAAATGTTAAAAAAAACAAAATTAACTCATAAAAATAAATAAATAAATAAATAAAACAAAAATACTCGAAAATTATATCAAAAGAAATGACAAAATTTGAAAAAAAAAAAACATAAATTAAAGAAAAAAAAATAACCAAAAAAATTTAAAAAAAAAAAAAAAAAACATCAAAAACATTTTTTTCTAAGTTATTAAAAAAAACCATATAATTAAAAAAAAAAATTTAAATAGAAAATTTTAAAATAATTTAAATTACAAAATTAAAATATAGATTAAAAAAATAAAATACAAAAAAGAAAAAATTAAATTTAAAAATTTAAATTAAAAAAAATAATAATAATAAGAAAATAAAAATACAAATTTTAAAATTAACAAAAAAACAAATTAAAAAAAAAAAACAAATTTAAAATTGAAAAAGAAAATTAAAATAAAAAAAAAACTATCATTAAAAAACAAAAAAAATGAAAAAAACCATGTGCAAATAATTAAAAAACAAATATCCATAAATTTATTGTTTTTTTTAAAAATGAAACAATTTATAAATTTAAAAAATGAAAAACTAAATAAACTAAAAGATTAAAAAAAAATTAAATTAAATTAAAATTTAATAAATTTAATAAATAAATTTTAAATTTTAAAAGATAATTAATCTAAAATATTAAATTTAAAAACAAAATTTAAAAAAACAAAAAAACAAAAAAACAAAAAAAAAACAAAAAAAAAACTAAAACAAATTAAATTTAAAATAAAATAAAAAATTAAATATTTTGAATTAAAAAAAAAAAAAAAAATGATCGTGGTGGCGCCGCCAATCGGACTCCACTTGCACGGGAGGTCGATTGGCGGCGCCACCATGATCAAAAAATTCTCTTCTTTTTTTTTTTTTTTTTTAATTTGTAATTTTTTTTTAATTTGATTTTTTTTTTAAATTCAAAAAATTTAATTTTTTTTTTAATTTAATTTTTATATTTGAAATATAATTTGTTTTAATTTTTTTGTTTATTTTTTATTTTTATTTTATTATTATTATTATTATTATTTAATTTTATTCATTTTTTTTGTTTTTAATTTTTTTTTCTAATTTTTGTTAATAATTTTTTTTAAATTTAGTATTTTTTTAATTTAATTGATTTTTTTTTCATATTATTTTTTATTATTAAATTTTATGTTTAGTTTTTTCATTTAAATTTTTAAAATTTAATAAATTTTGTATTTTTTTTTAATTTATTTGAATTTAATATTTTTTTAATTTTTTATTTTTTTATTGTTATTTTTTTAATTACATAAAATTTTTATATATTTTTTTTCTTTCAATTAAAATTGTGTATTTAAAATTTAATTCTTTTTTTAATTAATCTTAATATTTTCAAATTAATTTGTTTTTTATTTTATTTTTTATTTAATATTTTTTTTTTTAATTTACTTTTTTCAATTTTTCATTTTTAATTGATTTTTAAAGTTTTTTGACTTTTTATTTCAATAATGTTTTTTTTCTTTATATTTAAAATTTATTTGTTTATTCATTTATTTATTAAAATTTTTTTTTTTTTTAAATTTAATTTGTTATTTTAACATTAACATTTTTTTTTGTAATTTAATAAAATCATATATATATATATATATATAAATTTATTTTATTTTTTAAAATTTATTTGTTTTTTTAATATATATATTTTTTAAATTTAATATTTTTATTGTATTTTATTTTTCATTTTTTATTTTTAATTAATTTTTCTTTTTTTACTTTTAATTTAAATAATGTTTTTTTTTTTTTTTAAGTTTTAAATTTATTAAAATTTAATATATTTCTTTAAATTTAAATTTTATTTATTTATTTTTTTTTTTTTAATTTAATAAACATTTTCTTTTTCTTTTTTAAATTTTATTTCTATATTTTATTTTTTATAATTTTTTTTTTAATTTAATATTTTTTTTTTTATTTCTATATATTTTGAAATTTTAATCTTTAAAAAAATTTAATTTATTTTTTTATTTTCTTAAATTTTAGGTTTTTTTTAATGTTTGAATTTTAAAAATTAAAAAATGTTATTTCTATTTTTAAAAATGTCAAAAATATGACACAATTTTTTTTTTTTTTAATTCCAGCATTAACTGGTTTTGTTTTGAGGGTGCTTTTTCAACCCTTTTTTCAAGAAACAATTATGTTTTTAGCATAATTTTATAAAATGTTGAAATTTGACCTTCAAAAAAAACCAAGTGCGTTCTAGAATACACTTTTTTTGTTTTTGGGGTGTTTTTTCATGTTTTTTGAGTCTTTTTGGGCTAGAGTTCCCGTTTTGAGATCAGGTTACCTATTTCCTCGGTAACAGTGTTGGTAGAAAGAATTATTTATTGTGGTGATTCACCAATATACATCTAGATATTTATTGCCCCATTAGGAAGAAATTGTCCACATTATATCAAGTCCATGCACGAGATGGGAAAAAAATTGCTTGATTTTATCCTAGAGAACGAATTTCCTTGTTGAATAAGTTGTCCTTCGATGAAAACTTGATAGAGGGGTACATTTTTTTTGTGAGGGGCCTTGATCTTGGTCTCCATGACTCAATTCCTTGTATTTTTTTCAATGAAATTAGAAATAAGTTTTGTAGGAGCCAAGCGTTAGCCACCGATGTCCAATAGAGGTATGAAATACGGCTGCAACAACTCCAATTTAAATATTAGATGTAAACCAAGGAAAGGAGGAACACTCGACCCAAACACATTTTCACCAACAACCTTTGTGATTGTATAGCACTCATATTAGAGTGGTTTGATCTTCTTGGTGGGGCTTCTCAGGTGCTCTTTCTATAAATGAAACCACACCTTATCACTAACATGAAACTCATATGGAAATACTATGTTGGTCATGTTGTTACTTATACTTATCATTGGATTTCCACAAGATATAATGAATCTATTGTTAAGGTGTTGGTTAGGTTCAAAAAAATTGTCTACTCAAGTTGTCTCAATTTGAGTGTCAGAAGCATATTTTTTTGAAGATCCAATGGGAATATCTACACCAATGTGAGGAAATCGTTGGAACCCTAGGCACATCAAAAATGGGTTGGGGCCAATGGATTTGTGGAGATATTTATTATATTTTTGTTGAAATATGGAGGGATCTCATCCCATATACATGAGTGTTTAAGCTAATAGTGTAGAGGCACCCATGTAGGTGAATCAAATGTATATTTGTAATATTCTACAATCTTTTCCAACTAATTTCATTGTGTAGAGAGATATTATGTTGAATTTTTGGTGGTTGTGGTGACCTTCTATTCACCTTTTGACTGATCCATGAAGATGACAATTTGATAGTATTATAAATTACCTTGTGAAATCATTTTGTTTCAATTAATGAAATTTCAACAGTCGAAACTACCTTTGATATCTAGTATAGGTGACCTTCTATAGTAGCAATGACACTACAAGAATGTGACTCATAAATAGCATGATGTTTCAACATATTGGGTTGTACCAAAAGAAGATCATAGACTTAAAGTGGGGCAATATCACATAGTACCTCATCTTTGAATGTCATAATGTCATAGGACAAGAGATATTACTAGATGACATGGACATCTCATCCTAGGTTCAACCATTTCATGGTTTATAGTTTGCAGTGTGGCAATGTGAAAAAATTCATTCTTTTGAAGACCTCAAGTAAGATAAATTTCTTCTAACTCCTATTGTCAACAATGAAATTCATGGGGCCACCTTCACCCACATATGTAAGTGGAAGAGAAACTCTCCCTCTTACATTCCTCTAGCTCTTTTGGCTAGATCATTATGGTCATAAAGGAAGTGGTGGGTTTTCCAATAATGATTCATTTCCCTTTATTGTGTCTCGAGTTACAGTATGAGTTAGAATCTAATTCTTTCTCTTTCAGCTTTATTAATGATGAAATTTTTTTATTGACATTATTCAATGTTTTTCCAAGGTATTTTCGGTACCTAATGTTTTTCCACTTTATGGTGTCCTTATTTTTCTTCCCACCACCCTTCTATATCAATGGCTCAGGCTACTTTTATTTTTTTTGGCTCTCCTTTTTATATCCTTTATTATTCAAGTTAGGGTTTCATTTGCCATGCTTCTATTATGGCATGTTTGCAGACTTTAAATCTCATGCATTCCTCTATTTTAGATTTTGCTCAAATTTTGGTGGCATAATTATAAATGACTCCTAGTGAGGAGGTGTCCAAAAAATCCATCTCTGTTTGGATGTACCTTTGTAGGCCAATATAATGCTTTAGATATTTTGCCTCTTAGAATCTTGAATACATATATTTGAGTGTAGGTGTATGGAATATGTCAGTACCTTTAACACTATATAGTCTCTCTCCTCACACATAACTAGCCATCAAGGAAAAAATTAGGGGATAATATTCATAGGTGGGTCAATTTTCCATGTTTTTTCCAATAAAAGATTACATAATTTCCATTTTTATAAAACTAATTTGCCCAAATTTTATGATATAAAATTATTTTACCTTAAAAACTTGCCAAAAACTTATATATAATATATAAAATCATTAAAAATCTGAATATATTTATAAAAATATTTCCAAACATTTTATAGTTTACATATAAGTGACTACTAACATTCATTAACAGCTTCTAAACTTTAATATAAGTTTCCAAGTTTAAAATTTCCCCTACTGGCCATCTCATGTACTAATCATCATAGCTTCCAACGAGTTAGAATTCCTCCTTGGGGGCATCCACAAAGGCTTCTCAAGTGGGTTCTCTTCTAGATGACAGATTCATCCATGGTGTATGTTTCCATGTAAGCTTCTCACCATACTTTGACATGGGGAAAGGATTTAAGGAGCGTGAAGGTGGTATTTTCACTATTGGAGTAGATTCAACCATTTCTATAGGGAATCTACATCTATTTTTCCTTCAAACAAGGGGATATAAAATTAACTTGTGCCTTAAATAGAGTTGTAGCTCCAAAATGTTTTATTTTCAAAGACGCCTCAACCACTATTGGTATTCATTGAAGGATTTGATAAAATTTGTCCAAAACTTTGTTCTTTTGTCATATGAGGGCTTCCTCGAGCAATAACTTGATAGGATCTTATACTTTGTCATCTCTCTTTCTTTCTATCATGGGAGGATGCTTGGGTGAATTAGAGTTATTGTTCCCAAGTAAAACTAGCTTGAGATCTAACTCTTTATAGCCTAACCTTATTGAGGACATACACCAAGAAATGACAAAAAAACATATTTCTCTAATAATTTTGATCCAGATTATATGAGAATGAAATGAAAAATAAGCATAAATATGAAAAATTAACATAGAAAGAATAATAATATGATAAAAACTAATTTATTTATTAAGTAAAAAAATACTTTATGACTACATCATTCATAGAATCGTGTCTCCTTTACAATGATAAATCCCACCTATATATTACTTATGGGTGACCTTTCACCTAGGAGCCATGCCATTTCACTATATTATTAGTCCCTGCCGCCTGCGGCATGGCAAGGACTATTATAATTGATTTTTTTTTTTCATTAATCCCTGCTGCAAGCCAAAGTTTATAAACTTAATTTACCCTAATGTTTTTGAAATGTTTTTGAATCTAGATCATGTTCACCGTTTACTCAACTTATGATCTTCTTTCCATCGTTATTTCAGCTAATAGGAAACTTTGACGTCTTATTTGGCCTTATATCGAGGAAAACAAATTGTTATGAAACTTGAAACTTAGGTTAAATGGTGAATGATCTTGAGAGTTTAAGTTTCAACCAAGTAATGCTGACATCAATTCATCAACATTTTATGTTTATAATCTTCTACCACCTGCGCTCAATACCTACCACCTGCATGTAAGCAATGTGGCTTTGCATGTAAACAATGTGGCTTGATCATACGAATAACAAATCCAATCTGAGTCCCAATCTCTATTACGAGATAGAAAGGCCGACAATAAAGAATCCCGGACGCAGCCCCAGATTGAACTTATTTCATGGTGTAATAGAAAGGCTGACAGCAAAGAATCCCGAACACAGCCCTGGATTGAACTTATTTCATGGCGTTCCTGGATCTCTCCAATTTCCTCAGTAGGCTACGCTTAGAGAGTACAAGAAAGATAGGGATTCACAGCCAGACACAACTCTTAGCACAGATATATCAGTTACAGAGACTAAAGGAATATTTGATAACAGACTTACCTTAATAACCTCAGGAGCGCATTATTTCATTTTCTTGACAGTCGAATGAATGGGCCACAGGAAAACCCTCAGATACGTCCCCAAGCTCGGTATCTTGCAGCGCAGGCGGAGGCACACTAGCCAGTAGCAAGCGTCCGCTAAGCATGATTCCACTGTGTTTGCACTTAACTGGGTAGACGGTTAACCGGGCCGAGAAATAAAAGCGTTCAGATCTAGGTGCAGTTAAACCTTCTTCCCCCTTTTAAAATCTTGTAAACCTTCTTGCCCCTTTTAAAATCCTGTATGAACATTTCATTTCGTATTGTTTCATAGAGATAAATCATGCATGAACATGTTCAGTAAGGATTAGGATATCAATAATATTTCCAAATGAGCAGAGACAAGGTAGACAATGTTGCTCAACTGAACAAAAGCCAATTAGAAGCCATTTTCAAGGGCTTATAGGAATGATGGACACAAGGGCGAATCCAATACCTGTGTTCCCAAAGGTTCATGTTCAGCTAAAGCTCGTTGGCAATAATTTGACATTACAATGCCAATCACAGATTAAAGTGCATGCAAGCCTGCGCAGAATAAATAAGGCTATTCGTTTACATACCTAGAAGAAGTGCAGATGGTTTTTGAAGTCCCTCAAGCACTAAATTTCTTCCCCTACTTCAAATTGGCTTGCAAAAGAGTGGAAGCCGAGGCTGCAGCCATGAGCTCGCCTTCTCTAAAAGTAACCCTGGTCAGTTCTTAGGATTATAACTAGTATTGCAAACATTCCTATGTTTCATGCCTTGACCATGGCTCAAGTTTAACTTTAGACTGTCGGAATATTTGAAGTTTTATGGACAAAATGCAAGCTTGTAGGCTATTTTTTTCAAGCATGACTTTTTGAAATATTGACTAAGCTGATTCTCTTTCCAATCTTCCAATTCCCTTACGCACAATCTCTCGACCCCATAATCAACAGGCCACTGTCGTGAGCCAGCATCTTTGGCCACCATCCTGGCAACATTAAGCCATCTTAGGACCGGCGCAACACTCCACAAGGACTGCAACCATCTGAGAGATCAACACAGGCCAAATAGCCCACTGATAACTAGACTGTCCAGTGCAAAAGTCCATGAAGAAAGACGCCACTGATAACTAGACTGTCCAGTGCAAAAATCCGTGAAGAAAGACCGAATCTCAGCCTATAGGAGGAGCAGGAGGAGTATGGCCATGTTTCTAGAATATCCTTCTTTAAATACTCCATGTCCACCTCCCACACTCTGATCCTTTTGTGCTCTCTAAGCTCGTATTGTTCTTGCAATGTCTTGAAATGAATCTTTGAGGTCACATGGTAAGAACCTGATCAATCTTTGAGGCCACATGGTAAGCACCTGATGACATATGTATGGGTAGCAAGCCTTCCTTTCATTGACCGATAACACCTGCCCTCTTGCTTGCTCATTGCCCGAGCTTCCTTTGTGGGCCACAATGACAACTGGCAAAAATTATGGCTCTCTAGACCAATAATAATGTCAATGGCAAGCGTCCCAGGGTGGAAGACTCCGCCGAAGATTGTCGCACTGTCAATGGTTGAATCTCATCGACCACCATCGTGCTCAAGCCGGTAGGAATTTAAACCAAATCTTTTTCTTTTGTGCTTCTCGTTCCGATAAGAGCTATTGCTTGTCATTTTTAAAGCGAGATTGAGTGAACGGACCTTTATAAATATAATTTATCCATATCACCTCTTATATATATGGCTTCCATGCTTTTCCATGAGTATTCTTTACTTTAAATTTCTGCCCGTCGACAGGGATGTGGTTTTTGTTTTTCTGAGTGTAATGGGATGCATTTACTATCACTCTATAGTTTCTGTGTAGTTTCATATGTCAGTTAAGATCACAAGGTTTTGTATATCATGACTTTGATGAGTCCTGAGTTTTCACAAAAAATCCCATGAGGTTGATGTGAGTAGAGTGATTCATTGCCACATCATAATTTGGCTGGTATCACAATTCACCGTGCTTCTTGAGATCAATTTCAATCATTCTTAGCTCTACTTTTTATGAACAGCCTCGTCATTCTGCAAAGGACATGTTGAAATTAAATTGGGATTATTAAGAAGACATTAGTGGTGGAAACTTTTTAAATTAATTGGAAAGTCTATATTACTAAATTTCTTCATTTCCGTGAGACGAGTTCATGTCAAAATCTTCATGAAATATCTTGCCTTATCAAATAAACACCCGTAGAAAATTCTCTCCATCCTCAATACTAGAAAATAATACTATAAATTATCCTTTGACTTTATTGGTGAACAAATAAAAGACAAGACATCTACAGAGGAACAATAATTTACTTACTTAACTAAAAAAGAAAAATGATATTTGATTAGTGTTTGCTGTAATTTTATTGTTCCATAATCAACCAAACTTCTCATGGCTCAAGGCACGGACTAGCTGCCTTGCAGCCATACTTCTTGTTATTTGTTTTATTTTTCAATACGAAGAATCACAAACAAATAGGGGCTCCAAAAACAATTTATTAGTTAAAAAAACTAAATAATAATTGTGATTTTGTTTTATATGTTTAATAAACTATTTCATTATTTTTTTTTGTTTTTTTCTTTCGCCTTAGCAATTACCATCGACGTCTCTTGTAACCAATGTGACCAAGACCATTGGGCAATGTAGCTAGTGATGGTGGCGGAATGGCGTTATTTAATAAATTATCTTAAAAGAACCAATGTTAACATTGTAAAATCACAAAAAACAAAAGTGCATATGGAAAATTAATAGTTTGTCATCAATCTTAAAAGTGATGTAATGACAAAATAAACATATTTATTTACATAATTATTTTTTTCACAGAGAAAAAGTTCGTAACTATTCATATTACTGATCAGTTACCTGTTACATATGCTGTAGTATAAATACTACTGATCTGTCCGAAACATATAAACATTACAAAAAATCAGTCAGATTACCAAAAAGATAACTGTAGAAACAGTCACAGTCCAATAATATACCTGACATATACAGTGTATACAAAAAGGTCCCCAAGTAAGTTCGGTGCAGACTTACTAATCAACAGACCCAGAATATATGGAAATGTATAAATGCCGAATAAATCTATAAGGGGAGGTGAAACAAAATCTCCCTGCAAGTAGCTGTAGATAACTAAACATCAAAATCAGGCTGGGCCTCCTCGATAAAAGGCCGATGATAATATCTGTAGATCTGTCCCTCTGAGTGCTCTGTGATATGCCAGGTAACCCAAGTCAGCTCCGTTGCTTCTTTGGACAGTTGATCCGCCATTTTGTTCCGAGACCTGTAAATATGAGTCACAGTGATTGAGTCAAAGAGTGTTCTGAGATGGTGCACCTCATGCAGCAGTGCAGACAGTGTGTGCGAGTGGCAATGTGATATATTGTTGAACCAATTTGTCACAAGTTGTGAATCACCAAATATCTGGAGGGAGTCACAGAGAATGTCTCGAGCAAAGGTGAGAAGAAGTCTGAGGCTCTGCAATTCGGCGTAGTTGTTGGTACCAGGTCCGAGCCCCATTCTTATGTTGTAGAAGTGTTGTTCTGTCAAATAGAGTATGGCTCCCCCCCCACATCCATGAGCGTTTGCCGCTCCATCAAAGTAAGCCCAAGCCCGGCTATAATCGATAGTTTCAGGTGTCTCATGAGAATGCTTACCGCTGCTGCTGTCATCAGGTATAAGCTTATATGTGGCGAGAGAGGCAGCGGATATCCTTTGGCAATCAAAAGGTTTATCATTAAATATCATATTGTTACGCCCAATCCATAATTCCCAAGTAACAATGAGGGGGAGATTGCGTAGTTTAGTATTATGAGCAGAGTGCTGCCACCAGAGAGACCAGGCTTCTGATAGTGAATTACCCTGCCAATTAATACTGCAGCCCATGTCAGTAGTGATGCTAGACCAAATGTTCTGTATGATTCGGCAGTGCAAGAATAGATGGAGGGCATCCTCCCTGTCGTTTAGGCAGTAGCAGCATCTGGAGGCCCCGTGGAAAGCTCTTCTGTGGAGGTAAACCGTGGTAGGGATGCAATCTTTAAGCAAGCACCAGAACAGGAGCCTGTGTTTATGCGGGGCTTTCAATCTCCAAATGTTTGACCACCACCAATCCTTTACGGGGGGTTCCCTGTGTTTAATTAATTCAAGGTAGCCAAGCTTTGGAGTATAATGTCCATCCTTTGATACTGCCCATATCAAATTGTCTGGTTTGTCAGTGATGCGGATGTTTGATGCTTTTAGTGCCCAGATGAATTTGCCCCAGATACGAGTACCCTCCTGAGGTATCTCCAAATCACCCGCCTGTAGCCAGGCTTGTTGTCGCCAAGAGGTATTTGCCCAGTCCACGATCTGTGCCAGGAAGATGAAATTTCTGTGGGCAAGGTGCTGAATAATGAAACCCGAAAGTTTATGATATACCCCACTCCCTGACCAAGAGTCAGTCCCTATACGCACTTGAGTGCCCGAACCTATCTGCCACGAAAGACCACTCTGGAGAATGAGGGCCGCCCTTGTGATAGCCTTCCATATGATCGATGCCCCCGAATTCAGAGTGATGTTGCCCCTGATCCAATCCAGAGGACTGTGGGGCGAGATATATTTGGCAACCATGACCTCCTTCCAAAGACTCTGACCTGTAATAATGTGCCAGCCCATCTTAGCAGCAAGGGCGCGAGAGAAAAGGTGGAGATCCTTTATCCCCCAACCACCCCACTTTTTGGGTATGTTGATTCGGTCCCAAGCAATCCAAGCAAAAGTGGATGTCTTCCCTTGGTTGCGCCAAAGAAAATTCCTGCAGATGTTTTTTATCCGATTGGTGATGCCAATCGGAACCCAGGCCAGGGTCATCCAATAAACCGGAATTGCTTCTAGAACAGACTTGATGAGTATGAGTCTACCAGCCCTAGAAAGCCATCGGTGATACCAGACGTTGATTCTGCGCTCAATTTTAGCCAAGATCCAGTTCCAATCTTGAATATGATAATCATTTGGTTTTATGATATACCCCAAATACTTGAGGCCGCTGTTGATGTCGATACAGACAAAATCGAAGAGATTTCTAGAGGTGTCTTGTTCCTGTTGTGAGCACCCGGTCGTGATGATAGATGATTTAGTGCTATTCGGTGCCATACCGGTAGCCCTGCAAAACCATTTCAGGAGCAGATCAAAATGAACAGAGTCTTGTCTAGTGCCATTTAGGAAAATAAGAACATCATCAACAAATAAGAGGTGGGTGAGATATAAATTGTCCACAATCCGGAGCCCTTGTATATGTCCACGATCTTTTGCATTATTGATAAGGATGGATAGGCCCTCCATGACTAGGACAAAAAGGAGGGGCGAAAGGGGACAGCCCTGGCGGAGTCCCCTTCCCGCATGGAAAAAATTTGTAGCAGTACCATTGATTAATATGCTGAAAGTGGCGTGACAAACACAGCCCATGATCCAGTTGATTAAGGTAAGAGGAAAGCCCGCATGGATCAGCATTAGGTGTAGGTAACTCCAGTCAACTTGGTCGAAGGCCTTAGTGAGATCAATCTTGAGGATGGTCGATTTAAGCTGGAGAGATTTAATGGAGTGTAGGGCCTCCTGGGCTGTGCCAATAGCCTCATGAATTTGCCTATGGTTTAGGAAAGCAAATTGTTCCTTTTCAATGTGCTCTGATAGGTAAGGTTTGATGCGGTTTGCTATAATTTTGGAAATGATCTTGTAAATAACATTGCACAGCGAAATGGGCCTGAAATCATTAAAGCTGTATGGTTTGTCTGACTTGGGAATAAGAGCTATAAAAGTGGTATTAAATCCATCATAGATCCTTCCCCTCTGCCTACTGTCTTCAATCACTGCCAGGAGGTCTGCAGATATGAGATCGAAGAAATGGATGAAAAACTCAACGGGCCAACCATCTGGGCCCGGGCTCTTGTCTCGCTTGAACCATTTCAGAACACCCTCCAGTTCACCCATGGTGACCGGGGAGTTGAGATCTTCCTGCTGCTCCTGTTCCACGAAGAGTTTAAAATTTTGAGTAATGCGCAGGATATCAGGTAGATTTATATTTGGAGATGCCCTATACAGGTTTGAGAAATGTCTGGTACCCTGCTCCGATAACTGTGCATGTGTTTTTGCAATGGTGCCATTTCGATCTGATAGTTCCCAAATGGTGTTTGCCACCTTGCGGCCATTTGCATGCTGCTGAAAGAATTTTGTGTTCTCGTCACCAGCCTGAATCCATATAGCCCGACTTTTAAGCCTCCAATCTTCCTCAATTTGTTTCAACAGTTTGGCTTTTTCAGCTTCAAGAGAAAAAAGGTGAGCTCTGGCCTCCTCGTTGCGATAACCCAACAAATCCTCATTGTTGAGTAATCTAATTTTATCCTCAATACTATGTAGGGCTTCCCTTTCCCTTTTATTTTTGTTCCGGACCCAAGAAATGGTGAGGTTCTTTATGCGCTTAAGGTTTTCATTGAATGCCCTGCCCGGGTCTATATTCATCGGAGGTCGAAAATGCTCCCAGTTTTGATTTACCAACTGGTTGAAGTCCGGATCTCTCAACCATCTGGAGTTAAACTTGAAAGGTGGCCGAGCTCTCTCAGGACCGCAGACAAACTCCAGATAAATGGGCGAGTGGTCGGATCTACCTCCAGATCCAA
The DNA here is from genome assembly GCA_034641835.2 of Pinus albicaulis. Lineage (NCBI taxonomy): Eukaryota > Viridiplantae > Streptophyta > Pinopsida > Pinales > Pinaceae > Pinus > Pinus albicaulis. The sequence goes on along the minus strand of CM076571.1, from coordinate 914,836,216 downwards.
CCCATTGCCGCGCTCGAGCCAGAATCGGGAGAAGATCCTGTTTAATGAGAAATCTGTCAAGGCGCCGGGCCAGTGCAGCGTTACCAGTCCTTCTATTCCGCCAGGTAGGTAACAACTTGGTAGTCTGAATGTCTATCAGGTGAGAGGTACCGAGCTCAGAGTTGAAAAACTCTGCCAATGGGTCCGGGGTTGCCTGGGGGCCCCAAGATTCTGCAATACCCAATGAGAAGTTAAGGTCACCACCTAAAATGAGGTGAGGGGCAGACATGAGAGAGCAGGACAAAAGGGAGCGCCAGAAGTGTTCTCTGTCGGAACAAGGTCCATAAACATTGACCAAGGTAAATTCCATCTCAGAACAACCAAATAGTACATTCATAGCCAGTACACCCAACCGGCCCCAGCAGTTTGTCATCCTGGTAGTTTTTTTGTTGATGCCAAGTGCGCAACCCCCCGATCTACCTCGGGCATCAAGAGTAATGAAAGACCACTCAGGAAGAATGGCTGATAAGGTGGCCGACACCTCAAGACCTACCCCTAGCGTTTCTTGCAAGAAGAGTATGTCGATGGGCCTGTGGGTGAGCAGCTCTCTGAGGGCCAATTTCTTATCGGGGTTGGCCAGACCCCTGCAGTTGTAGGACAAAAAAATCATGATATAACAGATGGCAAGGGTCTCCGTGCTCTAAGGACCCGCATAAGTGAAGATTGAGTGCCAGCTTCCACCTCAAGGTTTGCTCTTTTGATAGCCTTCGCTAGGGCAGATGGTCTGCCTCGAGATTTGGTTGGTAAGTAACCCGGATCCGGCCCAATACCGAAGACCTCACCAGTCTAAGGATTGTTTGAGGATCTCAGGAAGTAATTGTGCTTCGAAGAGTGAGTCTCCGAAGAGGAAGTTGAAAGGTCCGGGGAAGGTGCAGAAGGTGTATGATGGATGATAGGTGAGTAAGTAAGAGAGGCCGACGCGATAGAGCAGCTTACCGAGGGGAGATTTATGGGTTTAAAGGGCGCACCAGATGCTAAACATGGAGAGGAAAAAGCAGATGACAAATTGAACAGTTCATTAACAGAAACAGTAAAAGGCAAAGTAGGGAGAGACGATAAATCTGCAGATACAGAGGAGAAAGAGTCAGTAAAAGTAGTACCCGGGAGTGAAACTGCCTGCAGTGGAGGCACTGATGAGGTCTGAGGCCGAGATCTGGGCTGCGTGGAGGTCCAGGCGGGCAGGGTCTCTGTCCTCAATTCGCCATCGCCAGTGGGCACTGGTACCTTCGACCGCAAACCCTCACAATCCGGCAGTAGATTGGAGTCTGCCGTTTGTGTACCTCTGGTGAAGGTCTTCTTAGCAATCGACCGGCCAGCCCCCTTCCTCGGACAATCTTTATATAGATGGCCGACCTCGTGACATTTTCTGCACCGGAATGGCACGCCTTCATAGTCCAGTGGTTGCTGCCATTGCATCCCATCAAACCTCATGATGAAATTCTCATATAGTCCTTCCCGGGTGTCGAGGAAAATCAGGATCCGGGCCACTGCTCTGCTACCCGTGGACAAATAGGAGCGATCATGGTCTAAGTAGCGCCCAAAATGGCCCCCAATATTTCGAAGAGCTGTATCATTCCAGAAATGTAGGGGCAAACCAGGTAACCTCATCCAAATGGGGCCAGCCCCTGCATTTTCTTTCTTTGGGTCAAATAAGGGCACCCATCTCTTGAGGTGGACGGGGTGTAACTCCAGGTGCCAGAACTGCTTGAGGACCCAATCTGTGTGTTCAGGGCGCGCAAAGGTAAGGGAGAACCAGCCCTTGGTCATGGCCCCAACCACCGGGAGGCAATCAAGGGTCTCACCCCAGATTTCGCTTGTCCACTTCTGGAGTCTGGCAGCGGTGTATTTTCGGCCGCGGATCTTCCCAACCAAGGTCTTAGCCGCTACAGTACTCCAATCCTCCATGCCGCTCTCGCTCCCAAAGTCAGAGAGATAGTTTAGCCTGTTCCTCGTGACCTTGTGCGGCTTATTGACCCTACAAACCCCCAAAGTCGGCTCAGCTGTGTCTTCAAATGTGGGTAGGGTGCAGTCCTGCTCGCGGCTGTTTAGGTCGTCTGGTAAGATGTTGAAAGCCCCCGAGGCCGCCGAAGGTGTAGGGGGCTCCTCACTGCCTTGTGCCGCAACCTCTATCCCGGAAGGGTCGGAAGTGAAATGCCCTCGAGGTGGAAGGCACTCAATAGGCCGATGCGCCAAGTAGCAGGATGGGCCTCCCTGCTCAAGAAAAACCCCCTCCGAGAATAGTGCGGACCTTTCGATGTCAGCACTAACCTGTAAGTCCTGTTCTGTCTGCGGAAACGTCCAAAGCCCGATGTCTTCGTTCGAGGGCGAGCCAAATGTTAGCTCCGCGAGATCCCCCATAGGCGAGATGCTACCTGCCACGGTGGAAGCGGGCTGAGCTGGCAATACCACCCCGGATAATGGGTCCAAATCCGACATGGAATCCACCTCTTCATCGGGTTCCAAACCCCAAATGTCGACCCCCTCCAGCGGGTCCGTCGAGTAGTCGACCTCATCATCGTATGTATCCATAGCCTGAACTGCCCTTCCAAACCCTTCAGAAATCTGTTGGTGATGACAGTTGCCCACCGATAGCAAAGGGCACAGTAATAATAGCCGAGAGTCTGACAGACTGGGTCTAGGGCCAGAAGTCAGTGCAGGTGCGAAGAATGATGGCCCGGAGATGGGTCCAAGCGAAACCCGTCAAGAAGACAGGGAGATACGACCCCACCAAGTATGGGGGTCAGACCATACAAACCCCACCACAAGAAAAACGCCGGTTCAGCGACCAAGGAAATGCGAGACCCCAAACAGCCTCATCCGCAATCCCCGAGCAGTAACCAGGTGGATGTCCACAAGAGGTTTTAAAAAATCGCCCGAATGGACCGTAGGGGCCCAGGAACCTCGGACGAGCAAACCCCGAGCAATAAACCAAGTGGAAGCCCACCAAGGGTTGTATTACCCACCAGAATGGACCGAAGGGGCCCAGAAACCCAGTAAGATCAAATAAAACAATCAGGGTTTAAACAGTAGTGGAATAATTACCCGGTGAGAAACGAAACCCGCGGAGAATCAGAGTTCCTTCATCGCCAAGCACAGTCGCTCTTTCATGGTGAGCGGGAGGCAAAGCCGATAGTCTCAGAAGCACAAGAGAAAGCTAGGGTTTGGTCGCCGCCATGTTCGCTCGCGGAGCTCCATCCATACGTCTTAAAGTTGTGTTCAATAAAGATATAAGTGAAAGAAAGAAAATACGAATGATATAAAAAAAAAAATCAAATTTAAAAGAAAGCACCTCTCAAATATATTTACCTCATTACCACATCATCATTAATAAAACATATTTAACAAAAATATTTTCGAAAATCCAAACTAAACATTTATCTAATTTTTATTGAATCCTCCACCTAAAATCCTTTTAGATTCCAATATTTTGGCTTTGTAAAAGGAGACGATCTTACACAATATAAACTATTTATATAGGAACATTACTTTATCTTTTAATCAATAATTTTATTTTTTTAATTATATATATATATATATATATATATATATATATATATATATATATATATATATATATATATATTAAAAAATGAAATATATATATTGAAAAACAAAATCATCATATTTTTAATTATTTATCTCATCTCCCCCATATGGGTTGACTTGCAGTGAGGGGGAAGGGGGAGGAGAGGTTGCCACCGCCTCACATGACCATTAAGCAAGGGACGTGGAAACACACCCTTGATAGATGGCATAATTTGACATTGGCGTCACTACATTAGCCTTGGGCTAGTTGAAACAATGTCGTATGGAGAAGTTTGGCGACTTAGCATGTGAGAGGGGGTTGAAGCATTCGATGAGCATGCATGAAAGAATGCACATGAGGGACTTAACGACCCAAAGAAACTTCCTTGGCAAAGGTCTTAGCCCGCAACTGGAACTAATTAGTTTGGTCATACGCCAAATGAAACATCATTGAAAGGAGAAGTCGAGTGGCATAACGTATGTGAGGGATGTGGTAATTATATTTAGCATGTTGGCAATAACTCTTATGGGGTACATTATAGCCTAGAAAGGACCAACAATAAGATGAAATGTGTGCTAGATTGAGCTTGGTAAGGAGGTGGTAGTTGGAGAAGTGAAGGGAAATCCCATAACGAATTACAGTTTGTAGAGGCAATCCACACAAGGGACTACAATGCCTAGAAAAGGGGATGCTAGCTATTGGTGGGGGGAAATAAGGTTGGAAATACCCATTCTTGGAGAATAAGAGGTTTATGGAAATCAATGTGGGACACACCTGGAATGCACATGACCTAGGAACTAGACAAGGAAACGAGCTTCAAAACGACAATGTTTGGGGTGGCATATGCAAGGTAGATGTAGCCCCCTCGCGTCTTATCCATATACTCGCTATTATGATATCTAACATTGTTTTGTTATATATGTTTATAACTCACTCCTTCATATCCTTATTCGGGAGACTCTCTCCCTCTTAGTCATATTTCTAGAGAAAGTTGGTAATGTTCATCGTCATGGTATTGTTTCTCCACTATTGAGTTGGAAGCAAAGCAGGGAGTGAAGGTTGAAGGGTAATTGGATTGGTATATACCTGGTGGGGAACAGAGGCATTGGAATTAGTTTGGGGGACCGTTGCTTTGCATATTTTTGGGTATTTGTTGGCCTTGGGTGCTAGAGATGGTGGTTTGAGGGATACGATTTCCATGAATTTTGGCGGAGCTAGGCCTAGAAAAGGAATTTTCTAGGTGGTAGGAGGAGTGTTGTTTTGAGGACTTGTCCTGGGTGTGTGTGGTCTCTCAAACACCATTCTGGAGTGTGGTTAGAGAAAAGAGACGACCATTGCCTTCCTTTAGTTGTGTGGGTGGGGTGGTGGATTTTTCGTCCTGCTTTGGGTCGGGGTTTGTTCTCAATTGGGGGGAATTGACAATCAAGTAATCATGTGAGTAAGTGGGGTGTGGGAATTGACAAAAATTGTAGCAAGATAGCGGGGCCAAATTGGGCCTGCCATCCTAATCAGAGTACCCTTCTAGTAAAAAAAACTCAGTTTACAAATAATTGTTTATATCTTATAGTCTAGGTTGCTGAGGGAGAGAGGTCGAATGAGGAGAGGGGCTGCATACTATGAAGAACGAGCCCACATAGGGAATTCCCAACAATAGAAAATAGCTAAAAGATTTGCAACAAGGTATAGAGAAAATATCCATTTGAATGTTCAGGAAGAATTAAATCAGTAAAAAAGGGGAGCTTCTTCTCAAAGAACTTCCCTCTCAGACTCTGACATGAGGACGGAAGGGCATAATGGATCAAAAATACAAGGTAGATGCAGAGAATGGAAAACTAGTATATGCAGGTTATAGATATGTATTAGAAAATGAATTTCCTCATGGGACACATGCTATTAGACATCCAAGAGTCAAGAAGGGATCGGTTACAAACGTTGGACCACATGCATGGATATCTAAGCCACTATGTTTGCAAACTAGAAATGATGGATCACAGCCTGACAAGAATTGAATAACACCTCAGCATTCCTTCAACAATTCCCAGACCAAGAAATACTTATCCCAATAGCAGGCTCAAACTCTGAACCACTCCCTTGATTATGTGATGCCACATGCTTATGGACTTCTTTGTAAATGATTATTCATATAATTGAATAGGTTAACACCTTAGTGTAGGTTTGTTCAAGTACAATTATGTTAGATTTTGTTTGTCTCTTTCATCCCTTAGAAGGGTACCATTTTGGTTATGTTCTCATCTCCCTAGAAACAGATCAAAATGACTTACAGTACTTTTTTTGATGTGATTTCCAGCTTTAGAAGTAATAGAATTCACTTCACACACAAAAAAAATATTTATCTCATCTATATCGATAACCATTGTTCTACCTCCATTTGAAAAAAATATATTGTTTTGACAAGCCTGTACATCAAATTAAACCAAAACAAAAGATCAAAACATAGACTCCATCAACTCCACCTTGACCCCTTCACTCTCTCTCTATATATATATAATTTTAATATTGTTTTTATAACTATTATGTCAATAGGTGTGTCTATTTTCAAATATGGTTTCAAATTTTTAATTTAACTATCAATAATTATTAGATGGATAGTAGAGATTTAACCTCCATATAATATTCCTAGTAGTAGTTATAGATCAAAAGTTGATCTTTATCCCAAAAGTAATTATGTCTTTTCTACCTTTTTTTTGTAAGTCTAAAAATTCTATTCATCAAAAAAAAAAATTACATCATTTGTCATCATGACTCTTTTTTTGGCATAATTTTCCCTATACTAGTGGTATCAAAGCATAGAAGAATGGTAGAGAGAATAAAAAAGTAAATGAAAAAGGGACATAAGACATAATTAAAGAGGAGAATCACCCAAATCAGGGTTGATCCTCAAGGCGACCTTTCTTTCCTTTCTTTTTTAAAAACCTTGACCCAATTTTCTAAAGGAGGTTTAATCAAAGCGATCTACAAATTACCATTATGCGCTGAAAGAGATTTCTTGTTAGATTTTGAAGAAGTCGTCTCATGAACTTGTTTCAATATACCAGGAGAAGAATTTTTATGCAATATCTCTATGCTTGTCAAAGGACCATGGTCCACACTAGGAATCATAGAGGATGTTTGAGACCTTGAGTCTTGGACCTTGTCCCCCATATGGATTTCATCATCAAATTCTTCACCATCCTTCTTCGACATAGAGGCCTTCCCTCCATAAGAGGAGGGTTACAAGGCTTCCAATTATTAGATATGGAATTGTGGATGTTCTACTTCTATTGGAAATTAAACACCGAGAAAGAGTTTTATAAGAGGTTTGTTTGATGAGAGTAATGTCAATGAAAAGAAATATTCTCATAGTCCAGAGCCTGAGTCCAGTGAAAATCACTAATTTTTAAATTGACTTGATCGGGAAACCTTATACTGATATTTATTTCAACACAAATTCTCCCATAGGTGTAAACACCAAGCTGTCATGAGAGACAAAAATAGTAAGATAACGGACTAGCGAGTGTCTAATGCATTAAAAGATTGTGTAGTGCCACAATTGAGCTGGAATATTAGGAAAACTGAACCATATTGGATTCTTGGTAATGAAAAGAGTGGAAGGGTAAAATTTTGGGAATTAGGGTGCTAAAAACAATCCAACATTGACCCAAAAATAAGGGCCTTTAGATAAAGCTTTCAGATAAACTTTGTATTCCTCAAATAACACAATGAAGAAACCCCTTGAGCAAAAAATAAACTTGCAATTCTTAGTCCATACGGAGTGGATCCATTGGTAGAGATCGGATATGCAGGGACAAAATCCATTAAAATGACAAATTAGGGTCGCCTATGAATAGATATGAGTGAGAGATTTCTAGGGAGTGAAATTCCTCCTATTTTTATACCAAAAATGACCCCGGAGTTGTTTGAATTTTATCTTCCTTGGGGAGGGGATCAAGCATGGACAACATCTTTATAAGAAAATGTTTGAGAGGAGGAAGGCTTACCTCCAGTCCCCTCTTGTAGATGAAGAACCATAAAAAAGTGGCATATTTACCAATGTTGTAAATTGAGAGAGGAGTAGCATCATCCAACTACTTACCTTGAAAAATCAAGTGTTGCATGACTAAGAGGATACTCACTCATAACTCTAAATAAAGCTTGAGGCCGTGAACCAAATCTGAGGAGAAAACCCTAATGAGCAGTAACCGCCTAGAGGGGAGCTTGACAAAGATCTGATAGCAAGTTGAATAATCTGGCACATGGACCATGGACCCCTTGAACTCATATGCAATGATATCCTAGGTTGCCATGAGGATTTCTAAAAAATTGTGATTATACACAGATCCTGAAAACCTTGGCAGAGCAATAGCTAATATTAGAAGAAGAATAATTGTCCTTTCTGCCCTTTTAAATAAATTGACTAATTAAAAAAAATGTCAAATGAACATGTGTCATATAAAACATGGGTTGTGATTTTGTTTGCATGTGGTATCATGCAAGCCATGGTGTTATAACAAAGTCTATTTATAGATGAAGAATCTCCATGGCAAATGTGGAGTGAATCTTTATGATTAAGAATATTTTTACATGCTTTTTTAAATGTAAATATATTTAACTCAAATATTAATTCATTTTATAATTAACCAACCTAGATCCATCTTAATTCTAGATATATCAAGCGTTGAGAGGAATCAAATCTCTTTTCACTCTAAAACAGATTTGCATCTAAAGGGGTTTGATCCCTCTCAATGCTTGGTAGATCTGGAGATAAGATGGATGTAGGTTGGTTTGACTATCAATTATAATTAATTATAATAATAATTATTAATTTTATGTCTTTTATGTTTTTTTATTTTTTATTTATATAATTTGATCGAGTCAAAATATTTAACGATACAAGACATTACAACATCTCTACCATATTGGGATGGAGAGCACCTTTGGGTGCAATAATCATAATAAATTAAAACAAAGTTATAATTTAATATTTTTTTATGACTTATTTTTAACCTTAACATTGTGAGGTATATCATGAGATAAGTGTTTTGATGCCTATCCACATTTACCAACATTTAATTTATATAGTTGTGCTAGTAATTATCTCGTATTTATGAAACTACATTTTACATGAATATATACAAAATTATATTTACATTTTACATGAATAACAGATACAATGTCTTAAAGTTTATTTTAAATAATTTAAAGTTAAAAGCAAGGTCTCTTTTCTAAAGTTATAGAGTTCATATATTTGATTTTCTTAATTCTTTTGGAAAGACTTGGTAATTAAGTATTCAAAAAGCTTTTTTATAAGGATTTTTTATTAATAAAAAACTTAAAATGATAAATACGCTTATTTGTATGACACGAGATCATATTAGTTTTGGAGTGTGATTTAAAATTATTTTTTCTTAGGGGTGATAGGTGTTGGGTTGGGGGGAGGGGTGTGTTATATCTTTTTTCATGGAGGAAATGTAGAATTGCCTTAGGCCTAGGGTATCACATCACTTTCAAGCAATCATGTAGAAGCAGAGGAAATGTAGAACTATCTTATGCCTAGTGCATGGGATCAATTTCAAACAATCATGCAAAAGCATATGCGTTCCTTCAAGGATTATACATAGCAAAAGAACGTCATATAAATTATTGATAATTGTTGGTGATTATAAGTTGCTTATTCAACATATTGTTGATGGTTCCCTCCCTACAATAGCAGATTGAAAAACATTCTAAAAAAGATCGTGGTTATTCTCTCCAAATTTCCCTCACTAAAGGTATATCATGTGCTCAAGGCAAATGATCAATTAGTATATGAAATGGAAAACAAGGGGTGCATATGACAATGGGTGAACCAAGGGTCAATGAGCAAGTATTAGTGTGCCCTCTTCCTTAACAATGATCATGAATTCATTTCAAGGCAAATGATCAATTAGTATATGAAATGGAAAACAAGGGGTGCATATGACAACGGGCGAACCAAGGGTTAATGAGCAAGTATTAGTGTGCCCTCTTCCTTAACAATGATCATGAATTCATTTAGGTTTTTGTCCTTAAGGGCCCAAGTGTCACATTATGAAATGAGATACGTGGTGCAAGACTAGGTTAGGTGTCATGCACAAAGTCAGTGGGGTTTTATTACCATTTACCACCCTTCTTTATATTTAATGGGTTTATGAAATAGTGTGATTCAGGCCATGATGGTGTTAAGTGTGATGACTGAGTGATGGTGATCAGGGGTTCATTTTTATGCTCAAAAATCAAAATTATTGGAATGGCTCGAAACCTGAATGACCGCGTAGTGCTCGTCATTATGAATCTAGCACACTTCGTTTCACACAAAATGGACTCTGTATGCTCCCAGAAATGAGTTTTGTTTGCTTTGCTAAACATGAAATTAAAAAAAAAAAGGACAAACAAATGCCCAGTCAACAATCCGTATTGCTAACGTGGCATCTTGACTGTGCAGGGGTGAATTTTTGTCATCTTCCTCCGACGAATAATGGTTTTCCATGTGGCAGCATGGTATTGGTTGATAAATTGCAGTATGTGGTAAGTTTTCATTGGTTGAAGTCTGGCCAATTGGGTCAGGACACGTGGTGCAGCTTAGGGCTGCCCAATGCCCCCCCCCCCCCCCCCCCCCCTCCATGGTTTCATGTTGGAAAAATTTTGGTCCAAGTCCGGGTGAAGGCACCAGGGTTCGATCCTGTGACCTCCCACATGCCAGCGCCACACATAATCGTTATACCACACGATGAGTCTTTACCATAGAGTGTTGATGCATATATTTAAATTAAACCATGTTGTATGGCGGGGACATGGGGGCTAGCCCCCGATCCATAAGACTTCAGTGCGAGACCATCGGCGGGAGCTAACTCCTAATGCGGAGTTTAACGCATTAAAACATGTTTAATTACCATAACCTCCATTAATTAAGCTCCTAATCAACCTTTAATACAAGATTATCTTAAGAGCAGAATTAGCACTAAGCAACGCTTAATTAGTGCTAAACACGTTTACTTAATTTAATGATGGTTAATTTGGCAGACCCCCAAATTTCAGCGGAGATTTCCAGTTTAGCTCCAGTTAGCTAAATTAGGGCCCAAAATAGTGGAGAAAATGTAAATGGTCATAACTTTTGGAGTTTCCGACCAATTCAAGTGCAAAAAGAGGCTAGATGACCATTTTTGGGTATTCTGGACTCATTGGTGCAGGTTTCAAGAGCAAAAGAGAATTGTAAATAGATCAATTTGTCAATTTGAGCATAATATAGAGGCCCAAGCCATGGAAGTTGGACCAAGGAGATGTAGCCCGAGAGGGGTGAACTCCTTCATCAACTACCCGTGTTGATGTGTTGTATGGTGATGTTCTTTACTTTATTTTATGTTTTTCAACCTTTGTTTTTGTGGTAAATTATTCATTAAATTTACATAAAAAACACTCACGAGACTTGATAATTTGCAAGAGAACTTGAACCCTTAAGCATGCATAAAACATTTAATTAAGAATCTAAAATAGTAATTAGCACAGAAACACTAACATACTCCATTCATATCATTTTTGGTATCAGAGCTCTCGGTCTTTAGGTTTTTTTTGTGCAAGAAGGGATCTAATTGTTTGCAAGTTTGTGTCATGCTTACAAGGTTAAAACTCAAAAGAGGAGAAGGAAAGTTGGTTGAGAGCCCTGCAGTTGGGTCAAGAGGAAGAAGGGCAAGGTTGCAAAAGTCTTCAACGCCAGCACATCCTCAATTTGAAGTTGAGTGTTCAGTGAGCATGTCTCATGAAGAAGAACCTACCATGACAGAGGATGAGAGAGCATTCGGGAAGGCATTTTTTGATATGACTGAGATGGTTAAAGTCCTCTATGAGGAGAGGAATTTAAGGATGCAAGGAGAAAGTTCAAGGCCTCCAAGAGGAGAGGATTCTCTAGGAGGAGGGAGGCCATGGAGATGTAAGGAGCCACCATCCACTCCACCATCATCCTCACCACCATCTTCACCTTCCTCATCATCATCTTCCACTACTACAACTCTTCCATTTGTTCACACATACTTCAAAAGGAGCTGGTACATCACCCTTTCTTAAAATTGATATTAAATTTGAGATTCCAATGTATAATGGTGAAGTTAATGCAGAGAAGCTAGATAATTGGATCTGTCAATTGAAGGTTTATTACAAAATCCAGAACCTTCAAGAAGATGACATAAAGATTCAATTGGCTTCCTTGTGAATGGAGGGTTCAACACTTGTACGATGGGAAGCAAAGACACAAGAGGAGATTAAGAAAAATGGTAAGATCTCAATGTATTGGTCAAATTTTATTGTTGCCATTAAAAGGAAATTATATCCTCTAGCTTACATGCAAAAATATATTATGAGTTGGAAAAAATTTAGACAATTGAAAGGTCAAAGTGTGCAAGATTACACTCATGAATTTAGGAGAAGAGCTCTTATGTTAAGTGTTGATTTTCATAACCAAGAAACTTTGTTGAAGTACATAGGTGGTTTGCATAGTTACCTGAAACATACCATCCTCATGTTTAATCCCACTAGTCTAGATGATGTCTGTGTACAAGCTATACACCTTGAGGCAAGAGGGAAAATGTACAAGAAGAGGGTAAAAAGAAACTATTCAAGGGTGGTTAAAAAGGAAATGGTTTCAAGTGTAAACAAAAGAAGAATGCATCCATTAAGAAAGAAGGGGAGAAAACCACATGTACTCATTGTTCCAAAGAGGGTCATGATGAAGCCCGCTATTGGAAACTTAATCCAGAATTGAGACCTAAGAAATTCAACAATAAGGGGAAACAAAAGACAATTGTTACCACACAACAAGATCTTAGATCCGACTGAGGAGATGAGACTAAAATTGCAGCCATGGTCACAAACGGAAAAGAAGCCATAGCAAGTACTATTTCCTCAAATTGTCACGATAACACTCCAAGTGAATAAACAAGAATATAGTTGTTTCATGTAAGAGTGATCTCAAAACATACAAAAACTGACACACTATTTGATACCGGGTCTCAAGCAAACCTAATATCTAAAGACTTAGTCAAGAAGCTGGATCTTGAAACCTTACCTCATCATAATCCATACCCTTTGGGTTGGATAACCAAGGATACAAATTTACAGGTTACAAGAAAATGTATTTTATGGTTTGCAATTACTGCATACTTCATTGATGAAGTTGAGTTAGATGTTTTATCGCTTGACATATCATGAATTGTTTTGGGTAGCCCATATATCTATGATAGGAAAGAAATATTCTATCACCATGAGAACAAGTACCACTTGTTCAAATATGGAGTGGAATATATTGTGTGAGCTCATCACAAAAAGCTAAACCTCTCTTTAGTTAATGTTGGGCAAATGAATGATAAGAATGATAAGAATGTTGGACAAAAGAATGATAAGGATTTTGAATTTTTTGAAGGTTGTGATTATAGATTAAAATCTGATTTGTTTGATGTGGTGAGTCAACATGGCGAGATGTCTGAATAACCAAAGGGGTTACCTCCCAAGAGGGGAATCCAACATGAGATACAACTGCAACAAGATGTTCCACTCCCTAACATTTGCATGTATCGCATGTCAATAATGGAAAGTGCAGAAATCAAGAAGAAAATCCAACAATTGTTGAATAAAGGTATCATTCAGCCATCTACCTCGCCATGTGATTCACCAATTGTATTGGTGCCCAAGAAGGATGGAACATGGTGCATGTGTGTGGATTTCTGTGCACCCAACAAAATCACAATAAAGAATCGTTATCCACTCCCAAGGGTTGATAATTTGCTTGATAAATTGAGGTATGAAAATTATTTCACTGAGTTAGACTTAAGAAGTGGTTATCATCAAGTTAGAATAGCTGAAGAGGACATATGGAAGACCACATTTAACTTGTTATGCCTTTTCCTCTATTGCAACTCTGTTACATGCATTGACTAGTGTTAAGAAAGTCTTCCAGTGCGGAGGAAATCAGCAAAAAGCATTTGATGCTTTGAAAAGAAGATCAAATCAACCCCAATATTAGCATTACTATACTTGACACAACCCTTTGAGATTCAAACAAATGCAAGTGAATATTCCATGGGCACAGTCCTCTTACAATGTGGTAAGCCTATTTCATTCCATTCAAAAAATTTTAATGGTGTAGTGATAAATTATCCTACATATGACAAGGAGCTATATGCATTGGTTCAAAGTGTGAAGAAATGGAAACATTATTTGATGGGAAAGGAAACCATCATTCACACCGATCACAAACCATTGCAATACTTGCAATCACAAACTAAATTGCAGCAGTCAAGGCACTTTCGATGGATGGGATTCTTGCAGCAATTCCACTTGGTCATCAGGTATAAGAAAGGTATATACAACAAGGTTGTTGATATGCTTTCTAGGGTCTATCTACTTTACTCAATAATACTTATGTTTTACATGAAAGTTACATTGAACACTATGCATTTGAAAATTACTTTCAAGATGTTTATGCAAACTTGAGTCAATTTCTCCAAGTTGAAGAATTAGATTATCATGTTCATAATAACTTGTTGTATCATCCGGGCAAGCTTTGTATTCAACAGGGTGAGAGAGTGAATGTCATAAGGGAAGCACACACTTCTCTTATTGCAGGACATTTTGGTGTAAGAAAAACAATGGAAAATCTTTAGAGGTATTGTTATTGGCCTCATATGCTTGAAAGTGTGTCACGTTTTATTAAAGGTTGTTCATTAAGTGAAATCAGTAAGCCTAGTAATAGGAAGTTATGATTGTACACACTACTCCTGGTTCCTTCACGTCCATGGGAGAGTATTTTTATGGATTTTGTAGGAGGTCTTCCTTTGTCGAAAAGAGGTCATGATTATTTGTATGTAGTTGTGGATAGGTTTAGCAAAATGTGTATTTTGATGCCATGTAAAAATAAAGTTACAGCTTAACAAATAACTCATCTTTTGTTTCAAAAATTTTGTGTTCATTTTGGGTTGCTTACATCTATTTTAAGTGATCGAGATTCTTGATTTTTTGAGAATTTTTGGTCAAGTTTGTGGGACTTGATGGACACTAAGTTGAAGAAGAGTACAACCTTTCATCTACAAACAAATGGTCAAACCGAGGTGGTCGACATGATAGTCATTCATCTTCTTCGAGGATATTGCAACAAACATCCTAAATTGTGGGATGAACAGTTGCATTACATTCAGCATGTTTACAACTGTGCAAAACATTCCTCTACTCAAACATCGCCATTTGCGGCATGTCTTGGATACTTGCCAAAATCACCATTAGATTTCATCTTTGGGAAAGATGTAGGTATCGATGGACATAGTGACATCGATAAAGCAAAGAAATTCATAGAGAAAGTTCAGTTGATTCATCAAATAGTGCAAGATCAACTAGAGAAAAGTCAAGGCAAGTACAAAGCGAGGCATGAAAAACATCGGGTGGATCATAAGTTTCAAGTTGGTGACAAAGCTTGGATTCACATTAGCAAGGAAAGGCTTCAAGGAGAAGGTAAAAAAATGAAACTAATCCATTATGGTCCTTTCAAAATTCTAGAAAATATTGGTAACAATGCCTTCAAGCTTGATTTTCCTTCATACATGCAAATTTGTTCAGTTGTTAATGTTGAAAATTTGAGATTGTATGAGCCTCCATTGATTGAAGATCAAGGAGAGAATGTTCAGCTGCCATCTATTGAATATTTTTCTCCATATTTCTTTGTTGAGCTACATTAAGACACTATACTTGACAGGAGGTCAAGGGCATCGACAAGAGGAAGTGTCGACTATCTTCGAGTGGGGCTTAAAGGAACAAATCCTTCAAAGGCCAAATGGATTGAAATTGGGAAGGTGAGGGAAATGTAACCTCACCTATTTAGCAACTAAATATGAGCTTTTGGGGTCTAAAAGCTTCCAGTGGGGAGTAATGATCAGGGGCTCAGTTTTATGCTCAAAAATACAAGTTATCAGAATGGCTTGAAACTTGAAAGATCGCATATTGCTCATCGTTTTGAATTTGGTGCACTCCGTTTCGTGCAAAATGGACTCTATATGCTCTTGAAAATGAGTTATGTTCGCTTTGCTAAACATGAAAAAAAAGGATATGCATATGCCCAGTTAGTAGTATGTACTGCTGACATGGCATGCTGACTATGCAGGGTCGATTTTTTGTCATCTTCCTCTAGTGAATGATGGTCTGCCAAGTGGCAACATGGTATTGGTTGAGAAATTGTGGTATGTTGTAAGTTTTCAATGGTTGAAATTTTGGCCAATTGGGTGAGGACACATGGTGCAGCCTGGGGCCGCCACGTGCCCCCCCCCCCCCATGGTGCAGCATAGGTGCTAGGGTTCGACCTCGCGACCTCTCACACACCAATGCCATGCATAACCATTATACCACACGATGAGCCTTAACTATAGAGTGCTGCCACATATATTTAAATTAAACCATGTTGTATGGAGGGGGACGTGGGGGCAAGCCCTCGATCCATGAGACCTCAATGCAAGACCACTGACGAGAGGTAACTCCTAATGCAGAGTTTAACACATTAAAACATGTTTAATTACCATAAAATCCATTAATTAAGCGCCTAATCAACCTTTAAAACGAGATTATCTTAAGAGCAGAATTAATTCTAAGCAATTCTTAATTAGCATTAAACACGTTTACTTAATTTAATGATGATTAAGTTGGCAGACCCCCAAATTTCGGCGGAGACTGCCACTTTAGCTCCAGTTAGCTAAATTAGGGCCTGAAATAGTGGAGAAAATGTAAATGGTCATAACTTTTGAATTTTTTGACCAATTCAGGTGCAAATTTTGGGCATTTTGGACTCATTGATGCAAGTTTCAGGAGAAAAATATCATTGTAAGCAAGTCAATTTGTCAATTTCAGCATAATATAGAGGCCCAAGCCATGGAAGTTGGACCAGGGAGATGTAGCCCAGGAGGGGTGAACTCCTTCATCAAATACCTGTGTTGATGTGTTGTACGTTGATGTTCTATACTTTATTTTCTATTGTTCAACCTTTGCTTTTATGTTAAATTATTCATTAAAATTACATAAAAAAACACTCATGAGAATTGATAATTTGCAAGAGAACTTGAACCCTTAAACACACAAACAACATTGAATTCAGAATATGAAAGAGTAATTAGCACAACAACACTAACATACTCCATTTAGATCAAATGGTCATATCATATCTTATCTACTTTTGGGATTGATTCTTTGTAGGGAAAATTTTAGGGGTGAATTTTCGCAAATGGGCTATTGTTTGGACAATTTTTGAAAAAATATTTGCCAATTTAGTTAAAAATTTGCCTATTTTTTACACATATAAGATTAAATGGGTGATATTCGCCAAAAATTTACCAATTTCAATAGTAAATTGCATGTTTTTTTATAGAATATTCGCCTACATTCTACAAGTATGAATTTTCAAACCAGAATAGTTGCCTACAATATTATATATAGGAAAAATATTAAATTCTTAAAAAATAACCTGATTCTTTGCATGTTACAGGTCGCTTTGGAAATACAATGTTGGTGGTAGGAATGATGACAATCATAATTTTCTCCATCTACACTCTTTAGTCCCTTCATGTGATCTCCTGTTGGTTTGGTACTATGATGACGAGGTTTGGGTCAACTGGAACATTCAAGACTTTTTACATTTGTTAAAGATCAATGCCAGGCCATTGGATAAGAAATTTGGGTGTTGTATGGTGCCCCTTTGTCCTATCCCATGCATGTACCAGTAAGTGGACCAAGGGAAGGTGATTCTGGTTCATGATTAGTTCTCACGAATTGGGAATTTATGCCAATTAATCTATATCTTCTATACATCAAGGAGGTGTAGTACTTTGTCAAATGTATTAATGGTATGTCTCAATATAGTTTGAATTTTCTATCTCCCATCTACAAACACAATTGGAAACACGTTGCTTTATTTTTTCATGTATTTAGCTTTTGAGAAACATTCCTTGGGACAAAAAGACATACATAAATCCACCTTCAACATTACAAGCTTTGGGGAGAAAGCACTCCAAATTCAAAAGTTTCTTTCTTTGGGGGTTCAATCACTTAGAAATTTAGTGACTCAAAGGAACTTTTTGTGCACAATAACATTTTAATCACACTGTGTGTCATTTCTTGCCCCTTATCTCTTGATTTACTATCATTTTTGATAAGTTGTGTGATTCAGGAGGTATATAATTTGGTTGTTGTATGAATTCCTTGGTTTATATATCATCTCTTCATCATGAGGAGATTTTGTATCTGGGGAATGGGGCCTCCTATTTAGGCATCTACATCACATCTTGGCTCATTGGCGTGTTGATTGTTGTATTGTTATGTGTTTCAATTGTTTTGTCCAAGCATTGCTATATTACAAACAATGGACCTTTGTAATAGGGAGCAATAATAGTAAAATTCAAGCTTTTCAGGTGGCTGAGGAAGCTTCAACTAGTCATAGTAATTTTTCAATGAAGAAGGAAGAGGGTTATGGGTCTCAAAGTGAACCTTTGCAAGACCAAGAGCACAAACTACAAGAAGACATTCTTTCTCTTCAATTGAACCACAATCATATGTCATCTACTCTTACTTAATCTATGTAAATTCTAATTGAACAACATAGTATGATTAAGTAGTCATAAGATGAATTCTTAGCCCTACACCAGATGATGGAAGACATACGATTCTCTTTGGGACAACATCGTACATCTTCCTCCTTGACAAGCACCTCTACCAACTCCCCTCAAGAAGTTGTTCTCGATTTAAATGAACCAGCTCCAGAAATAGGACTAAGTCTTGGTCAAGATGTTCCTCCACTTCCCCTGATGTTTAAATTATTGAAGTTAAAGTCTATTGTATTATGGGAGTTTTTGGGATAATTTATAACTCCTAGTTGTCTAGCCTAAATATAGTATCATGTTGGCTTTTTGTGGTTAGAGTTAGGCCAACGTCATCATTTGCCTCAAGAAACTAAATACTTCTCTTTCAATTTTTGTTGTAACTGCAATGCTCCAAACACATATTTTCATTAATATAAATTCACGTTCTGGTTTAAAAAAGAAAGAAGTTTTTGCTTGACTAAAAACTTGCCTATTTTAAACATAATAAAACAAGTTAATAACCTAAAACTGAAAAACATTTGATAAAAACAAAAACCTAAACCTTATAAATTACAAACAAATTATTCCAATAAACATAATTTTCATTGAATAATAATAATAAATCAACTTGTGTTTGTAAATAATAACCATAAATAAATATTCCTATTACTAAATTAATAACTAAATTATACTATTTTTTTCTTATTTAAAAAATAAATAAATCAGCAAACCAAAGTATAAATGGTGAAGTGACATGGCCTAACTCCCTTGATTTTGAAATGCACTCCACTCAATTGATTGAACCCACCGGCTATACCTACTTTGATTGAAACGACCGACTATTCCCACTTTCTGCGTTATTGTCGGGATTCCGTGCAATACTTTTAGTGTAGAGGCTCTATAGGTTAACCATATACTACATTTTTCCTCTAAAAGCCAAAATTAAATATTCCCAAGTTTCAAGTGTTCACACTTTATGTTAAGAAATTTTGGAAAATTGTTAAAGAAGATTCTTTCAATTATTAGAACCTAATTTGGACAGTCAGCTCTAGGAAAAGGTACGACGAATTAAAAAAAAAATTATGCTCAAACTTAATTTTGGTTCACACTATAAGTTTGAGAAAGTATCTTTATTTATTAATAACGAGATGGTCAACCATAATAAAAATGTAGTAATTTGGTCTAGCCCTCGTGGTCCAACACTTAAGTAGATGTAATGATTTCGAAAATGAATTAACTTTTTATTTTAAATTATATATATATATATATATATATATAACTAACTAGCTAGGTGGATCTTGTATTTACTCATATAAAACATCGAATTTAAACTAATAAATATTACACAAAATACTTAACAATATACCCACTCACCAAATAAACTATTTTTATTATAATATTATTTTACTAAAAAATAAAATTTATAAAAATTTACTACTATTTTCATATAATTTTCAATCATGATACTAAACTATATATTAAATTTATTAAAAATAAAAAACAATAAACTTCGGAATGAGACTTGGTAGTCTATTTCTAACTTTTTTTGGAATGATATAATGTGCGAGATTTGCTATACTAAGCAGGTGGAAGATGAAAAACACTTCATTTTAGACTGGTCTATTCCCAAGAACTTCCAATCTTCTTGACTTATTAAGCCAACCCATCTATAGAGATCTTGGACCACTTCTTTCCCCTCTCTTTGAACATAGAAACAAGATTTTGAAGAATCAGACTTAGATTCTTTTTCTTTTTCTTTTGGTGAGGTCAAGCTGCATTGGTCTTCCCTTACTCACATCCATTCTCAATTCCCTAACATTTGCTACACTTCCAATCTTCTTGACTAATTAAGCCAACCCATCTATAGCGATCTTGGAGCACTTCTTTCCCCTCTCTTTGAACATAGAAACAAGATTGTGAAGAATCACACTTAGATTCTTTTTCTTTTTTCTTTTATTAAAGTCAAGCTACATTGATCTTAATAAATGTTAATCATCATTATCATAATCATTACTATTTAAATTAATTTATATAATTTTAAACATAAATATTATATTAATATTTACATATAATTATATTCTTAATTATAATTATATTTTTGAGTTTTTTTACCATCATTGACTTAATAATTAATTTTAATCCTAATACAATTTTAAATACAACTCTTTTTTTTCCTAAAATTTTAAACATGCACCCACATTATACTTTGATTTTCTTAATTATATATACAATGTTTACTCTTTTTTTCAAAATTAAATTAAATTAAATTAATATATATATATATATATATGTTTATTTTTAATAAAAAATATTTTTTAAGTTAGTTTTGTAATGAGATATCAAATATTTATATAAGATATGCTAACATAGCTTGTTATATTGGAAAGGAAATAAAATAAGAAACAATAAAACATAACAAAAATATTAACAAAAATTAATTTTAAGGGAGTCTAAAATTTGAGAATGCTAAAATATATTGTTGCTTTATCATGGGAAACTAACAACAAGAAAATGAGGCAACAAGAAAAATAAACCGAATAAAAATTCTAAAAAATCATATCAATAATCCAATGGGCAAGTAAGAAGAGAAAGAAATGAAACGAAAATGCACGGAACTTGAGCATCAAGATGACAATGAAGTATCGAGGTTGATGGGTTGTTCCTCAACCTTGCATGTCAGTGGAATTAGAGAGCTAGGCGACGAACCCATCTTGAGCATGGCAAGCCGTCCTTCTACATCAAGCATGCAATCTCTGAGCTCGTCGAGTTTGTGCATGAGATTGACCTAGGATTATCTCCTATCAACTAGAAATTTTCCAAGAAACAACTTTACATGCCAATACAAATAAATAATATGCAGATAGTGATTTTGGAAACCCTGTGAATTGCTCGTGTCTGGAACCTAAGAGGTAATGGTAGCCATGACTTTTGAATCCAGTGTGACTCGCCTTTCATGACATATTTCTTCCACGAGACAAAATTCCTCTTGATTGTCTGGAGGCATGTTAGCATGGAAGCTATGGTTGAAAAATTTGCTCGAAACTGTGCCTTAAAGTCCCCTGAAGCACCACCACTGTCACTTCCATGCCGAAAATGAGATCGTTGACGAGTCATGGTTGTCGATGGTCAGAAGTCGCAGAGACCAGGATAAAGATGGGAGGGGAGTTGCATGAGATGTCCGTGAAAGAGAGAGGCCATGATAACTTGCTAGGAAAACGACATTGATGGCGTGCTTGGGACCATGCCTTCACTATCGGAAAAAGCCGCTTGGGGGGGGGGGGGACAATGGAGTAGATGGAAATAAATCCACCCAAGCATCCAAACAAGAATCTAGGTGCATGGTGCATAAGGGAAACAATAGGAGGAGAGGATGAAGGATGAGACAAAGCTTGAGTGACCAACCGAGGATGAGGATCATATTGAAGTAATCCAAATTCACACAAACACGTATACAAGAATCATGCCGAGGCGCCTCTACCTCCCTCCTTAGGAGACGAGGTTCCATAAATTTACCTTAAGGCGATGGCATGCACAAGGGGAAAGGCGGGAAGACATGATCCACGAGTAGATTAAATTCATGTCATAATACACTATTAGAGTGATACAAAATTATAATTAATTAAATATATTTTAATTTTTTAATGGTATATAAAATGTTTAATGAATAAATTATTTTTTATACAAAATTGTATTTAATTAAATATATTTTATATAATACTTTTAATAAATAAATTGATATTCACAATTTTATATATTAATTATATATTTTTATTTTTAATATGTTACAAGTTGTGATTTTTTTCTTTGGAGATTAGTAACCATTATATTCATGGAATATTTGTATGGAGCATATTCACACTTGAAAAGATTACTTTATGTTGGCTCAACTATAAAACTTAACTCCTAAAATATCTAGAGAATTGAAACAGTGACTAAGACTTAACCAATTAAACTAACTCTTAAAACTTAATATATATCTATTTTAATTATAGAAAAAAAACTTTTAAATTTTATCCAATTCACAAAAATATTTTATAAATATTATTGCCAATTAATATTAATAGATATTATGTGGATGTTTTAAAATTTGATTGGTAGACTTGTCTTATGTTTTAAAGAATATACCAATGTAATAATAATTTATGACTAAAATTAAAAAAATCTTGTAATGGAAAAGGGAAAATATCATAAATGATAAAAGGGGTGATCTTATTAGTTTATTTTAGAAGTGTGCTTATATTATAATGATATGTCTTTTTAAAGTTAGTTGAAAAAGTAGGTAGTAATATTGAAAAATAGAAAAATAAATATTATTAAATAATTGAAAATCTTTTACAATTAACTATTTTAATAATTAAAAATAACTATATAATAAATACCGCAGAGCTAGATTTGATTTTTAAAGACATTTATTGTCGCTCATGAAAAATATATAATTATTTTAAAGATTTATATAATAAAGTAATGACAGGTATCTCACAATGAACAGTTGTGTGAAATTTAAATATAGAAAGTAGCTTAAAAATCACGTTCGAAGATCCTCACTCATGAAAAATAGATCCAAAATAAATAAATTTACATAGTAGCTATTTTTCCAACTGACGACAGGGATGACATAAGCTCTGGTAATATTATATTATTCTATGAAAGTTAAAGATAGACCAGTAGACGATGGAATTACATATAACCTCATGGCATATTTGATTTGATATGAGCATCCACTGACCCTGACACCTGCGCCCATTATTAAATTGTCGACCAATCAGAAATTAAAATCTGATATTTGCAACTTTACTCCTCTGTAATTCATATCAATCCATCACAGAGCTTTGCCTGGAGTATTAATCCATCACAGAGCTTTGCCATTCATATCAATCCATCACAGAGCTCTGCCTGGAATCTTGTTTTGTGTTGAAGAAGAGGATTCAAACATGGGAGTATTGTGCTTTTCTTAAAGCAGGACGAGGAGCGGCGGTGAAATGCAAGGGGACAACATGACTACAGTGGCAGCATTGCCATCGCAGTCACCTTCAATGGAGGCAGAGATGAATCAAGCTCAATTGAAGAGGAAAGATGACAGAATCCCTCAATGGGGTCATCAGGAGACCAGGGAATTCATTGCCATCAGGGCAGAGCTGGAGAAGGATTTCACTCAGACTAAAAGAAATAAGACCCTGTGGGAGATTATTGCGGGGAAAATGAAGGCCAAGGGATACAGAAGAAGCGCGGAGCAGTGTAAATGCAAGTGGAAAAATCTCGTTAACCGCTACAAGGTACAATTCTTGGTTTATTTTGGCTAGCGGCTCTTTATTTATTTTGGTTTTCTTTTCAAATATAAACATGCAGGGTGGAGCTGCACTGCACAGTGCAAAGAGCAGATATCCTTTTTCTTTGGCTTAAAAATGTCACTCTCATAGTATATATTTTGTCAAAATGGCTCAGTATTTGCATTCAGCCTTATTTCTTTCAAATTTGTAGTATATATAAATTTAGTAGGTATTGAGAATGGATTTTTGTCAAGATCACCCAAAACTTGCATTCAACCTCGTTCCTTTAAATTTATGACATAGGGATGAGCAGACAATGAGACTGAAACCGTAAACAGCGTATCATTTTCTTCCTTTACAGGACCTCATATGCTCCAGGATTGATATTTTAGATCCAGTCCTTTTAATAAAAGGTTGATCGGTATAGTTAGATGTAGCCAGTAAGTAAGGCCACAGCAAGACCGAATGTGGAGTCTGAACCAATGCCATGTTGATGACTTCTTGTGCTTACTTTCTTTTTGGCGGAAACGCAAATTCAGCCTTGCAATCCCTTTTTTAATGAAAGAAACTGAAATCCAGTGCAATAACCTTTTTTTTTCACTGAATCTTTATATTCAGTCTAGGAAACATAGCTAGGAGACCTGTTTCCTATTATGTACCTGTTCCCATTCCCATCCTGAGATTTAATATTCAATCTTGCTATGTTATCCGAAACATGACAAGGGAACCTGTTTCCTGTTATGTCTCTGTTCTCATTCCCGTCATTTGATTTAATGTTCAATCTTGCTATGTTACTCGATACATGACTAGGAGACCTGTTCCCTATTATGTTCCTGTTCCCATTCCCATCTTGCAACTTGATATTACATGACTACATTACTAATCATTTTTATATGCATAATATATGATGGGAGTGAGGGTGGGAATCAGGTATTGTTATCCCCTGAAACCCTTTAGCTCCATTTCTCATTCCATTTCAACTTTTCATTTTGTTTATCAAAAACATGGCTAGGAGACCTGTTTCTCATTCTGCCCCTCTTCCCATTCCTTTCTTCCGACTTGACACTACATTCTACATTAATAATCGATTTTATATGCTAGGAGTGGAGCAGGGGTCAGGTTTTTTTTATCCCCTGAAACCCTTTAGTTCCATTTCAATTTCCCATTCTGTTTACCATTTCCTGTTTCTGGGCGCATAGCAGTCTACTAATCGTTTTGTATGAAACAATGAAATTCTGTCTTGTGACCGGTTTTTTGGTGAAAGCCTCTTGTAACCTATTTTAAATGAAATTCTAAAGTTCAGTTTGCAACCCTATTTCTTCCAGTTTGATTTATTTATGGAACTCTGTGATGGCCTACAATATTTCTTTGGATCAAGTCCAGACTTTGAAATTTGTACCCCTTCTTGTTAATATTTAAATATGTTATAGATCTCTGATGCCAATGAGCCTTATATATTCAGGGCAAAGAAACCTCAGAGCCGGATAATGGAAGACAGTGCCCTTTCTTTGAAGAACTGGATGCGATATTTAAGGAAAGAGAGAGAAATATGGACAGATTGCTATTAGAGTCGAAGGCTGGCATGAAACCCAAAGAAAGAGTGAAGAGATTCAAACGCTTGTTGGGGGAAAAATCTTCGGATGATTATTCAGAAGACGAGGAAGATGAAGAGGATGATAGTGAAGATGAGAAGCTTATTAAGAGAAAGAAAAGTAAGGCCGATAAAGAAAGACAGAGAGTTACGGCTGATAAATACCGTGCAAATAGTATGCAGGAGGTGCTTGAAGATTTTTTTCAGCAACAGCAGAGGTTTGAGGAGCAATGGAGGGAGGCAGTAGAAGGAAGGGAGGAAGAGAGGAGATTAAGGGAACGAGAATGGAGGATAGCAATGGAGAAATTGGAAAAGGAACGGGTGATGAAAGAGCAGGCTTGGCGCGAGAGGGAAGATCAAAGACGAGCACGAGAAGAAGCTCGGGCTGAGAGAAGAGATGAGCTCTTTGCTGCTTTAATTAGCAAACTCACCCAAGAAGAAAGGTACTTTCTTCTGCATTACTCTTTTCTTGGATGACAATATTATGTCGATGTTGTATTAATGTTAGGAGCAGGATAAATGTAATCTTCCATAAGCTGAATCTGTAGGGGATTTATGCATTGGGTCTATGTTCAACTCTGACAGAGTGGTACACTAGCGTGTATGGGCACTATAATGTTGGCATGGCAGTACTGCTGGCATCAGCATGTCATGCTGGCGCTATAGCCTGATCTATACATGAGAATGACACCCCGCAGGTGTATGACATACACACAGACATAAATCCGTTCAGCTTTGAGGGTGCTGGGGACTATATCTATCCTCACCCATCTCTTGAAATATAATCAGGTGAGCTTGAGTTCATAATTAAAAGCAGTCGAGGTTGAGATTCATCCCCTATTGTCCCTGTTTTTGACCTCTTTCTGAGCCAGTGAACTTTCTCAATCAAATTTGAAATTGCGATGACTATGGCAAGTGCCACTGACTAACCTCTCATGCAAGCCCATCGTGCAAAGCCTTAGAGCTGTTGACATCTGCTGAAATTGTTTATCTGATTGGTTATAAATGGGAAGGGAAAATATGTGCAGTCTAATTCCATCAAACTGCTATTGTTTACTTGCCTTAAAAAGTGAGACAGAAAGTGTTGTATGTGGACGTCTATTTTGAATATTTTTCTTGTTGAATTGCAAATAGAAAAAGTTTTTTCCCAAAACTAAATCCAATCCCTCGCCCCCTCTTTTTCCAAAAAAATTAAAAAAGAACTTATTGCAATTTAACACATATATAATAGCAGGTTATATCTTTCTCTATACGCCATTTTTTGGAGCTTTATATCGTTAAATCTTTGTAATCATCTTTACAGGTCTCACATCTAAACATGGTAATTGGCAGAATATCCTCCAACGTTTTGTTTCAAAAGTTCTTTTGGAATATGAACAGAAAATGTAAGGATCGCTTACTGATAGTTCGAGTGCAATTAGATTATTGATTTTAGTTTTGCCTAAACAAAAAGTCAAGGGATAGATGGATACAGATGGATGTAATTACTTGAGCATGATGATTTAGAAAGCTCTGGATTGAAGTCAGTTGCAGCTGGATTCAGTGGTGTATTCATGTAGAGAAATATGGTGCTGATCTCTTCATAGAACTTGTGGAAATTCGAAGGCTCTTATCCAAAAGAGTCTGTTTATTGGATTGGCGATTACCAGTTCATTCATGCTCTAAACAAATTGGGTGAATATATTATTGTTGCTTCCAGGGCCTCTTGTGGAAGTTATATATGAGAATACGGGAATACCCGGACATATCGGGCACCTCTATTATTATCATTTCTATGTGCTTCAAAATGGTATATTTGTTCAGCTGCTATCCCTTGGGAAATACCCTTGATAGTTATTCTGTTATTCCTACTGCAGCTCAATGCATATTGAAAATTTCAAAATGGCAGTTATGATATGCCAAATATTTTAATAATGGATTGCTATCTAACTATGCTTGTTCAAATTCTGCATAAGGTGCTCAAGTGCCAACTTTTAATTACCTTATAATTTTAAAATTTTAATTGGTTTAAAATGCATGCCATATCCTCTATAAAGGCATTGTTGTTCATGTATATGTTACCAAGGTTGCGAGCAGAACAAACACGCTATTTTTTCTGTTTTCAGTCAATCGTCAATTGTTATATTCCTGGAATAAGGAGGAACAGGGCTTGGAAATTAAGTGTTTTACTCTCCTCGGCTTAGTGTTGTAACCATTAGGCTTGTAACAAGCCTTTTTGTGTTAGGGGATATTTGCGTAAGTTGTAAACTTAGGGTGTGATATAAAGGAATGAAAGTAACAGCAGGACAGCCTTTAGGTGCTACCAACGGTATTTGTTGCCAAGATTGCCACACGAGTGAAAAACCAAATTTTATTTTATTTATTTTCAATTTTTAGGGTAGAATCCATCGTTTGTATTCCTGTAGTAGGGAGAAATATGGCTGCCGATCAAATTTAGCATTTGGCTCACCTTAGCTTAGTGTTGTAGCCATTAGGCTTGTAATAATTCTTTTAGTGTTAGAGGATGAATGCTATTTGCATAAGCTCTACACATAGAATGTGAATTAGAGGAATAAAACTAACAGCAGGAGTCAGGACAGGCTGTAGGTGCAATTAACTGATATAACTTACGATCCTTATTGTATATGTCAGCACATCCATATAAGAATTGCCTGACGGGATGAATAATGCTCATCAATTATAGTAGAGAGTGCTGGTGCAAGAAACTCGAAAATGATGCAATTGTTGAGCATGTATGTCAGGTTTTAGCATAATCCTGTACAGAACTTGAAAGTAAAATATGAGCAACGCTCATTGGTTTTGGTGGAAAGTGCACATGAAAAAAGATCATAACAAGACAAGTGCCTTTATGCCCCACGAGTTAGAATACCATTAAGTGTACTTGAATAACAGTGGAACTATTATGACAAGTCCGTCGGGCTGTGGTCTAGTAGTTTAAAGACCTTATGGGTATGCGCCCCTTGCTAACGTAGTTGATTGAGTCTTCCCAAGGTGTGATGTGTGTTACCGCTCAAACTCTTGCTTAGATGTAAAAGTCCCAACCACAGCAAGAGAGCGTAGAGGAAACTATCAGGCAAGCCACTCACTGTCACCTTGGTGGCCTTGCCTCACACTTCAGACTATGGAAAAGAGTTATCCTAGTCCAGGGGGAATCCCTAATGTGAATCTAGCCTAACTTGTATGAGTGTGAGTTTCAATTAGCTTAGATTGATTTATGAATGTGATTAGCAAAGCAATCAAATTGCCCTAAGTTAGAGAACGTGATGAACCATGCAAGAATTTTGCATGATTAATCACCAATATGACATAAGTTTTCTGGTGAAAGCAGAGTTAACCAGATACTTGTATATAAGAGATCTGGAAGTGACTTAATTGAATATGACAATATTAAGTAACCAAGTAAAACCGGATTACTTCTATTACCAAATGATTTCTCAATAAGTCTTAGGAGATGCTTACACTTCCATAAAATCCAAGAATTATCAAATTATCAAATGCCCTCAGAAATAGCAATAACCAGCAAACGTATTTAATAATCCAACTCAGAATTAAGAGTTTGTGACATCCACCCAGTAATGCATGTGATTGTAATTGATCGTGAACACTTAGATATCAGATTTTATGATCCATCCATCAACATCTTTAGGCATCATATTTTATGATCCATCCATCAACATGTTTAGGCATCATATTTTATGATCCATTCATCTACATCTTTAGGCATCAATACCTAAGGCCGCTTATACCATGCACTTAAGGTCACCACATGAACTAATGGATTGAACTTGAAGTTTCCAATAGATTTAAGTGTTAAATTTATGAGATATCGCCAATGTTCTTAACTATAAAGCATCATTTGATCAATGAAACTTGTAACACGACACATCCACTACTTAGTTATGTCCAGCACTTAGATGTAAAAATGATAAAATTCAAATCTGTTTAGGGATTTCTTAGTTGCAGCAGATTCGGACAGCAAGATTTTTCAAAGTAGAAATGTTTATGACAAGTCCTGAACCAAGTATTAAACCAGCAGTTGCAACTGAAGCATTGGCTCATAGAGTAAGTCGTTTAAGGATGTGAGGCATCCATTTGTTCATTGAATGTGTGTAAAGCATGATCCACATGAAATATTCCGAAATAGATGCCCACAATAACACATTCCAACCATGAAAATGAAACATGAAGCAACACATTTGGTTATTTCTACGCATCGTTTAAAGTTTAAATTTAAGTGTGATGATATCATTCTAAGAAGAAACCTTGTTAACCAAAAATTCCAACCAGGTAAGAGTAAAAGATTAGGACGTCAAGCTCGTAGACCAATGTTTAAGCACATTTGACATACCACAAAAGCGTTGTATCAAATGAAATTTGAATATGTCAAAACCTTTGAAAACCAGTGAAATTTCTAGCTAGTGAAGCGGCAGATCTTCTGTGACGTTATACCCTTAAACTGTGATACTTTCCAATAGATCTAAGATAGAATTAAAACCTTTTATCAAGACCTTGAGTTAAGCAAGTTATTGATTATACCCAACACGTTTTGTTTGCTGTTTGTACTGCATAAAAATTTCCTGCAGGAAACATTTTTAGTACCACATAAAAATTTCCAGCAAGAAACATTGTTAGTACCACATAAAAATTTGCAGCAAGAAATATTGTTAATCAAGGTGAGGCATTAATCTCTTTAAGCAGGTCATTCCATGATTTAATGCACCAATTTGGTATATAAAAGTCATTATAACATAAATGAATTGAAATGCTGCCAAGATTAGATGCTAAGGATATCAAACCAGCACTTAAAACCTTTATTAAGTTCATAAACCAGCCTCGCAGCATTAGCATTTGATCGTTTGAATTTATTAGCAAGGCGTTGCTAGAGTTATACCATATATTTAGTGCGTCAAAGTTTTTAGATCATTTATGCATAAAATGTTGGATCTTCATCAACACATTATCTTCAAATTATCACATTGTTAAGCTTTCTTTGTCATTAATTGGGTGCAATTAGGGTGTTTAAGCATGAACTTAGCAAAATACTTACGATTTATTATATCACAACTTAGAATCAATACATTTTCTGGCATTTTAGACAAAATTAAATAGACTTGAAACTGGAAATTGGCTTGTGTAGGCACACTTAAGGCTATTTGTTAAAGCCGCTTAAATCTTAATTAAGTCAAATTCAAACTAAAGATCCAAGCTTAAATTCCTAGTTATTTGCTTTGAAAGCATTAACTAGTAAAACCTGCAAATGCTAGTAGATATTAATTGAAAAGCACACAACTTGTACCAATGTCCAATGTCTAATGTCTATGCTAGATCTAAAGTTAAGTAGCCATTAGGCTTGAACATACAACCTAGATCTAGGAATATGAACACTGAAACCCTAGGTTGCAAGAAATTTAAAAGAAGTTCGGTTGAAAAAAGCTAGCAAATAGACCAGTGTCTACCCTACTTGGGCTATGGCATCACTTGATCTAATTGGAATGTTGTTCATGCATCTTATGTATTGGAGTCACATGAACCATTAAAGGATTGCCTTGTCATCACCAAATATGATACTTGAAAACCTCAAGTATGATTGGGGAGATTTGTCCTATTAGAATCCAACCTAAGTAGTACAAGGTGAACTCTAAAACTAGTCTAGTGCGAGAGGGTAGAACCCTGGGATGTCCACACTCAACGCAAAAAAAATCTAAGTCTAAATGATCACGAGGAACAAGATAAGTTGGACTATACCTTAGTTTTCTTCTCGATGTGGCAGGGTGCTAGCTCTTTCCTTCAGCATACCTGCAATAACAAAATACCTTCATTATATCCTTGAACAAACACTAAAGAATAGAAAAGATTACACAATAGATTTTGTAAAGCAAGGCTAGCTTCCAATTATTCCTCAATAAGATACAAATGAGTAAGAGGTCTCTTATATAATAGAAAACCTCAACTCATGGATACAGTAATCTAGATTGAGAAGCCTCCATACCCAAAATAGAATCTCTCTAACAAACCTTGAGAGAAATACAAAAAATAAAAATGTGGGCTTGTTATGATGCAACTTCTCAAAATGGTGTGCCATATCAAAAGCATGGTCTAAAACCACCTTGAACAAATAAGATAATGAAAAAGGTGGTGCACCCTCCTACATGTAAGATAACACCCTCACAACTGTCACATGCATGGTCAATAGTGTTGGAAAATTCAAAGTTTGGCAACTTATTATGCAATTTTCCTTTAACCTTAATACTTGCTTGTGAACTTTGTTAATCTTCTTATATTCTTTAGTTAGATCTTTTCATCAAATAAATATCAAGAATGAAACAACAACAAAAGAAGACACAAAAATTAGGCTCTCAGCCAAGGCAAAACCCCTCGAAGGGGAAAACTCAGAAAATTCTTCTCTTCTTATAGAATCTGCTTCCAATGATACAAATACCCAATCCCTAGACATAGTCCTTCTCCAAGTACCAAGTCAACCCTTCCAACAAGTCCTTCCTTGATTTTGCACCAACCAACTTCAACCTGCGATTTTGACCTGCCAGCTTCAATACTGCAACTCGACCTGCAATTTTCGTCTTGCAATTTTGACCCTTGTTGCTGCTGGAGAAACTTTAGTTCAACTTCCTCTTGAGACCTTCCTAGAGCAAGGAAGCTCCTCCCAAGGTCAACAAGGTCAATATAGGGTATTCTTCCCCCCAACAACAAGACACTGCTCTTTGTCCTACTGCAACACAATCCTCCAATTTTGACGACTTATTTTGCAATTTTTCTTTAACCTTAAAAGTTAATACTTGCTTGTGAACTTTGTTAATCTTCTTATATTCTTTAGTTAGATGTTTTCATCAAACACATATCAAGAACGAAACAGCAACAAAAGAGGACAAAAAAATTAGGCTCTCAGCCAGGGCAAAACCCCACCAAGGGGAAAACCCGGAAAACTCTTTTCTTCTTATAGAATCTGCTTCCAATGAGACAAAGACCCATTCCCTAGACCTAGTCCTTCTCCAATTACCAAGTCAGCGCTTCCAACAAGTCCTTCCTTGATTTTGCACCAACTAGCTTCAACCTGCAATGTTGACCTACCAACATAGTTTTAAAAACTGGTCGGTCTGAATCGGAAACAGGCCAAACCGGCCAATTCATTGGCCAAACCAACTGTACCGACCAACAAACCTAGTCAATAGCCTCATTTGCCCTTTTTTTAGATTAACTAGGCATAAACTGGTCGGTTTATGACGAAATCGACCGATTTTCCCATAAACCGGCTGGTTCCGTCTTAAACCGATCAGTTCATTGCCAGTCTAGCCACGAACTCACTAGAGGCATTCTTGGAGGCTTGTGAGGTGGTTTGGAGGGAAAATAAGGGCTGTTTCCCTCCAAAAAAACAAACCCTCCAAGCCAATAAAAGGAGGTATCCCCTCATTTGAGTCACACATCTCATTTAGAGTTTTTGTGAGCTTCATTGTGAGCTTGGAGAGTGTTGAGTTTTTGATGGATTAATGGAACAACAAAGAGTTTGAGCTAAGTAGTAGCCACCATGCCTCCAAAAGCCAAGGATACTGCATGGCCTCATTGTGATATGATTGATGGCAAAATGATCTGCAAATATTGCCGAAAATCTATTGAAGGAGGGGGTTCCAAGCCAATAAAAAGAGGTCTCCCCTCATTTGCCTCACATATCTCATATAGAGTTTTTGTGAGCTTCATTGTGAGCTTGGAGAGTGTTGAGTTTTTGCTGGAGTAGTGGAACAACAAAGAGTTTGACTGAAGTAGTAGCCACCATGCCTCCAAAAGCCAAGGATACTACAAGGGCTCATTGTGATATGATTGTGGCAAAATAATATGCAAATATTGCCCAAAATCTATTGAAGGAGGGGGTTTTAATAGTTTCAAGCAACAACTTAGCTGGGATAGGAGGCCATGTAAAGCCATGTGGAGCACAAAATGAAGTAATAGGGCAAATTAGGGCAAAATACTTTCAGAAGTTTGAGACTCAAGTCACTGAACTAGCAGAGAAGTTTGTGACTTAAGTAGTTGCAAACTTTGGGAGTCGAGACTCAACCAACTGAGTTTGATCACGATGAGAAGCTTCAACTTCAAGTGATAATGTTGATCACTAATATCATATATGTAGACTTGTAGTAGGCCAATGGCCCCATAGCTTGTAGGCATTGTTTTTGGACTGTAGAGGCCATTTAGAGCCTCATTGATTATATATTTTGTTGCTGATATGTATTTCACTTGGTGCCATTTTGATATATTCACCTTTACATGGTATATATATGAGCAAACTTCGCATATTTTGTGTCTATTAGTTTGGAATCATGGTTTTAATTTTTAAAATTAGTTTTTTTCATTAAAGATTAATTATTTCATGTGTTTTTTTAAAACTGGTTCATTGAGATCTAACCAGTCTTGGTTTGAAACCTGGTTTATTAGGTGGACCGGTTCGGTCACCGATTTTGGTTTTTAGAACTATGCTTTCTAGCTCCAGTACTGCAACTCGACTTGCAATTTTTGTCCTGCAATTTCGGCCCTTGTTGCCACTGCAAAAACCCTATTTCAACTTCCTCTTGAGACCTTCCTAGAACAAGGCAACTCTTCCCAAAGTCAATGAGGTCAAGATAGGGTATTCTTCCTCCCAACAACAAGATACTGCACTTCTTCTTACTGCAACACAATCCTGCAATTTCGACCCTTCTTTGAAGCTACAAAAACCCTAATCCTTCGCACGTGTGAGAGAGATTGAGCCCCAAAACAAGTCTTTCATCCTTCTTTTCTTCTTTTAGATCTTTGCTCTCTTCTTCCTTTGCTTCCCAGCTACAAATCAAACTTTCTTCTTGAGTGAGTGTGTGCTAAATGAGGTCAAACTGCTTCTTTATATAGCCTTCCGAAGGGGTGAATTCCCTCCTTTAGGCCGACTTATAATTGCTAGGGCTGACTTGTACTTTAGGAGTTTCCAAGATTTTGTAGACTCAAAGTAAATTCCTTTTTCCAATTACATTTTGCCCAGAAGGGTCTTATAAACATGGTGTTGATCAAGATTGGATCATTATATTGTTTGTCATCCATCTTGATGCATTTGGAGTGGAAAATGTGGAGGAATCAGCTCATGGGACCGATTTTACTGGTGGAACCGAATTTGGCAAAACGAGGTCTGAAACCTTCTGGGAGCATTTTGAGGCATCAAGTGATGTTTTTTGGGGGTAAAACTTTGTCGCAAGAAGATCTACACACAAAGATCTTTCCAACAACGCAAGAAGTGTGTCAATTAGAGTCCTTATGCAAAAGTTATGCCACTCAAAAGTTGACCTTCCTGTTTTCACACCTATAATTCGGGAGGATGTTACGTCAACCCCCATTGTTCATTGAAAGGAGGCTAGCCACGTGTTTGTGATGTAAAAAACTCTAGAAGAGTCTATATTGTAACTCTAGTTAAGAATTTATGTAGTCAAAATTAACTACTAGTAGGCTATCGGTGTTGAAGTTTGCAACAATAAAAAGTGAAATTGGCATCCAGAAACAACATGACAACACATACACTAGTGTGGGACTAGGAGGTCCAAGCAGCACCTACACTAGTGTGGGACCACAGGTCTTAGCAGCACCTACACTGGCGTGGGCTAAATTTGGTGCATGTCTATTTTAGTTATCCCTTAATTAAGATGGACAATAAAATGTAATCTAATCTCAAAATAACTTGTAACAGTTAACTGAGTGTGATAAACTCAGTTAACTCATGAGTTTCGAGTTGAGGGTAGTTGGTGAGGCATGTAGAGTAATTCTAGTTGTAACAGAGTTCGAAGTGCCGTGTTGCATTAGTTAATGCAGGTAGTAATAATTTTAACTCAGTTAAGTGAGTTAAAGTCAATTGTGCTAGTTGTATCTATTTGTTGCACTAGTGAGAGATCGAGTGAATTAAATATTATTTAATTCACAATTAGTGATCTAACATGCAACTGATGATTTACTATTATTAGTTGCATGCATGTCAGTTCTAGTGGAGACCCAGTTGAGATGTAGGTGAAAGGGAAGTGTGACTATCAATTGTGATATTAGTTGACTGCCTAGATGCTGTTAAAACACCACAGGATGCCCATGATACTCAATGCAGTTGAGGGAGGTTGAAGTTCCTAAAGAATAGGGATTGTATTCATCAGGGATTACGTGAGCAAGGCAGGCTGAGAATTGGCTGATTATTGGCCTGATTTTGTCTGGATCAGTGTGAGACGATAGGCAGATTGCAGGAGATTCTTGTGATAAGAATTGCATTGTAATTGTTTCATGATTCCTTGTGGAATATACAATAGAAGATAGGGGGGTTTTGAGCAGCAAGTTTTCCCCGGGAAATTATCTGTATTGTGGTTTGATTGATTCTTCTTTGCTTCATGTGATTGGCGACTATGTTTTTAATTTTGCAATTGATTTGTAGAAGTGATTCAGTGTCTAGCTTTACCACATTGTTAGATTGGATTGAATCCATGATATACATGCTTGTTGTATAATTTCTACTTGGTATCGGACCACAAGAAATCACAATAGTGAAAGAGGAGCTGAGTTTGTGATTGAATAGAATTTGAATTTGCAGAAAGACTTACTTGGTGCTACAGCTGATTCAGGATCGAAATGGATTTCAATGGCTTGAGATTGGAGTATGCACTTGACGGCAGCTCTAACTATATTGCTTGGAAGGACAAGATGGAGGCAGTACTCGAAGACAATGGCTTGAAGGAATTCATTGACAATGATGTTCCCAAACCCGCTGTGACAAATGCCGTAAATCTTGATGCATGACAAAAGAAAGTTGCAAGAGCGAGGAGGATCTTACTGGAGGGAGTACGAGACCACATTGTCTCAAGTCTCCATGGCAAAGCGACACCATATGCTATGTGGAAAGTTTTGATAGATCTATTTCAGAGCAGCAGTGATAATAGGAAATTGGCGCTGAAAGATAAACTCAGGAAGATCAAGATGGAGAAGAACGACACTATTTCAGTATACTTAACAAAGTTTGTCCAATGTCGGGATGAGCTTGGGAGTGTAGGAATTATTTTCACTAATGATGATTTGGTGAGCCTAGCTCTTCTAGGACTTCCCAGGAGTTGGCATAGTTATCAAGACTCTGTCAATTGAAGGGAAAAGCTGCCAGATTGGGAACGACTATGGTCGGATTTGGTGCAGGAGAAGTTTAGATGGAATACCAGAGATGGATCTTCATCTAAGAATGAAGATGAAGAAGACTGTGCTTTGGATGCCAAGGCGAAGAAGGGGAAAGGAAAGAAATTCCATTCCAAATCTGAGACCGGTGAAGAAGGCAAGGAGTGCGACATGTCTAGGGTGAAGTGTTTTCACTGTCACGAGCATGGACATTATGCCACTAATTGTCCACAAAAGAAGAAGAACAAGAAGGCTTCAAGATCTGCAGCTGGTGAGGCTTTGGCCTCACAATTTGAGTTGGACTTCTCACTGATCACATGCATGGTGTCAAGTGCGATGGGATCAGGGTGGTACTTGGACAGTGGTGCATATTTCCTCATGACGGGAAACAAAGAACTTTTCAGTAGCTTGGAGGAGAAGGACCTCCAAATGCATATCGAAATGGGTGATGATAGACGGTACAGTGCTACCGGGATTGGTACCATTATCTTCCAGAGACAGTTAGGTAAACCCTTTCAATTAAAAGATGTAATGCATGTACTAGGCTTAAAGAAAAATTTAGTTTCAGTTGCAATGTTGGAGGATAGAGGCTATGATGTTGTTTTCAGTGAAGAAATTTTTTTCCTTCGACACAAAGCAACAGGACAAGCCAAGAAGATTGGGATTCGTGTGAAGAATCTCTATAGACTTGATGTAGATGCGATTTCTATAGAGCTTCCAACCATTCGGAAGTGTGAGAAAGCCATGCAACTGACCCTTGAGAGCGAGTTAGATTTGTACGCAGGTGAGGAAC
Organism: Pinus albicaulis; assembly: GCA_034641835.2. Classification (NCBI taxonomy): domain Eukaryota; kingdom Viridiplantae; phylum Streptophyta; class Pinopsida; order Pinales; family Pinaceae; genus Pinus; species Pinus albicaulis. The sequence goes on along the minus strand of CM076571.1, from coordinate 914,799,228 downwards.
TCTTGGTTCCAAAGAATGAACCTCAGATGTGGAGCAGCCACATGCAGAGGATCATGGAGTGGCATAAACCACTCAAGCAGAGAAATTTCGAGCCAGATGGGCAGAGCGAGTGCATGCAGCTATACCTCCAGGTGTGAGGTGGGGCGACATGCAAGATTGATTCCAAGAAGAAATAACCTAGCTACGAGGAGTCCAAAGTACAACAGTAGCCGGAAAGATCGGTTAGATTGATGCAGTCAGATGTCAGGAAGATAGAAATCAGAGTGATAGGTGTCGGATACTGGAGCGCAGCTCAGAGTTGGTAGCAGTGCAGAGTGCATGGATGCAGATGTCAACAACACAGAGAATCCAATAGACATGTGCAGTAGCTAGCAGTAGTTAGAAGACTCTGATGACAAATGCATTATACTGATTCAGTTGTTTGGAGGCTATTCGGTTTCAGAAGTGTAGCATGCAAAGGTTGCATGTGCGAGAAACACTAGAGAAATGTTGCATGTGTGAGAAACACTAGAGAAGTGTTGCATGCAAGAGTTGCATGTCACATGCAAGGGTTGCATGTCGCATGCAAGGACATTCCTTTCTTGTTGAGAGGGAGTGTTGAAGTTTGCAACAAGAAACAGTGAAATTGGCATCCGGAAACAACATGACAACACATACACTAGTGTGGGACCAGGAGGTCCAAACAACACCTACACTAGTGTGGGACCAGGAGGTCCAAACAGCACCTACACTAGTGTGGGATAAATTTGGTGCATGTCTATTTTAGTTATCTCTTAATTAAGATGGACAATAAAATGTAATCTAATCTCAAAATAACTCGTAATAGTTAACTTAGTGTGATAAACTCAGTTAACTCATGAATTTCGAGTTGAGAGTAGTTGGTGAGGCATGTAGAGTAATTCTGGTTGTAACAGAGTTCGAAGTGCAGTGGTGCATTAGTTAATGCAAGTTGTAATCAGTTTAACTCAGTTAAGTGAGTTAAAGCAGTTGTGCTAGTTGTAACTGTTTGTTGCACTAGTGAGAGATTAAATGAATTAAATATTATTTAATTCACAATCACTGATCTAACATGCAACTGATGATTTACTATTATTAGCTACATGCATGTTAGTTCCAGTGGAGACCCAGTTGAGATGTAGGTGAAAGGGAAGTGTGACTATCAGTTGTGATATTAGCTGACTGCCCAGATGCAGTTAAAATACCACAGGATGCCCATGATACTCAGTGCAGTTGAGGAAGGCTGAAATTCCTAAAGAATAGGGATTGCATTCATCGGGGGATGCGTGAGCAAGGCATGATGAAGACAGACTAAGAATTGGCCGAGTATTGGCCCGATTTTATCTGGATTAGTGTGAGACGATAGGCAGATTGCAGGAGATTCTTGTGATAAGAATTGCATTGTAATTGTTTCATGATTCCTTGTGGAATATACAATAGAAGATAGTGGGGTTTTGAGTAGCAAGCTTTCCTCGGGAAATTATCTTTGTTGTGGTTTGATTGATTCTTCTTTGCTTCATGTGATTGGCAATTGTTGTTTTAATTCCGTAATTAATTTGTAGAAGTGATTCAGTATCTACTTTTAGCACATTGTTAGATCGGATTGAATTCATGATATACATGCTTGTTGTATAATTTCTACAATCGGGTTGTATTATAACTGGGCCACTAGGAGGAAGAGACATGCCATTTTTTCGAGAGCATTTTTTTCCATAGCTAAGCAAAGATAGCCAGGAAAGATAGGAGGTAGAGCACAGAAAGAGGATCTGTGCACTGTAGTAGCCCACGGGCCACAAACATTACTTCTTTGTACTTGCAACCTTATTTTCTAGACAAAGAAAGAGAGCGAAGCGACCTCACCTTCGAGCTGGGTTTTCTCCTGAAAGGGTTTCCCAGAGCATATTTTGTGTCTTATGTGTGTGTGTGTGTGAGCTTATTTTGTTGTTCTCTGTTTTTCTGCATAATATCCATTCACATGCATGCACTAATTACAGTTAAATCTACAGATCTTGAAGTTTAAATAAATTGTAATATTGTCGAATTTTCAGATTTCTAATATAATATTATCAGATCTGTTGTGATGAACTGTCTAGTGGAATATCCATGACAATTTACGGATCAGATGTCGACTCCTTTGACTCATTACAATAAATCCTAAGACCCAACCAACCCTAGAAGCATGAAGAACATGCTTTTACCTAGAAGACCATCACTAATGAGCATGAAACCCATGCATTAAAATAATATCTTTTACTTTTATTCTTTTGTTTGTTACATAGGATACATATTGAAATGAGTACAACAATTATGAAGACTGAAACTAGTCACATTTTCAAAAAATAGACCTTACAACTGTCACATGCATGGTCAATAGGGGGCTCAAGAACAAGTGCGACCACCTCCATGAAGAAAGGAATAAATGATATGGTGTAGAAGACTAGTAAACCAAGGGGAGATGCACTCCACATGAAAACAACTAACAATGGTATGCGTGGCATAGTGAAAGAGGCACTCGACCAATATGTAGACAGAGGGAGTTATAACCAACTCATAAATACCTATAACCACTTGTAACTACCGGTCCAAGTGTGTAACAACCTCATAATTGACCCCAACAAACTCACACGTGTGGTCAACAAAGCATAATAAACTGGAATAACCCACATGTGCAGGTATTTCTTTCAATAAAGAAGGTGCACCCTAGAGGAATGGTCCTTGTGACCCATGATGATGATATGGAGTTCTTGTCACTGTTTAGTGCATTATCATAGATCCCAATGCAATTACATGTATTCCAATAAATTTTCAAGATCTTAAGAAAAATGGCACAAATCCTGATGTATATGTGTCTCTATGCTAGTACATGGATTTGAAGGTAGTATCATAAATCTTAATGCAATATCATAGATCCTAGAGCAAGCATACAAATCTCAAGGCATAGTACACAAATCCCAAGGCATAGATGCCACCATCTATGCATGTACATGGATTCCAATGCAAGATGCCCACTTATAGTGGTGGGTCTAACCCCTTTACAACTCATTAGGTGATGCATAGCAAGCTATCCCTTTTAGCAACATTATAATATTAGATTAATTTTAGAATTTGCCTAAGTTTTACCATGGGATGATGACCTTAACTCCTATTACATGTGACAAGTCCTAAGACAAGAGTTATTTTCTAGGCCAGTGAGTTAAAAGTAGGTGATATGATAGATAACTTATGGAAGGGAAAGGGGAACTTCATGTGTTGACTCTCAAAGTCATGTATGATGATGTGAAAGTCTTTTGCCTTGTTCAAGTAACTTTCAAGAGCTAGGAGTCTTCATTAATTCCATACGTAAGCCTTTAAGAGGAAGCGTTTAGCTTAGAGTTACCACCTTGATATTTTGTTTTACTACCCGTTTTATATTTCCTTTGTTTTCTTAGTGCTTTCTCTGGATGGGCATTATTAAGCTTAGGACTTAGGGGCAAGGGCCTTTTAATGAAGTAGCATAGCTCTAACATGACTATTTTTTTGGTTTTTTTTATTTACTTTTATTTTCTCTCCACCTCTAGCCTTTTGGCTTTATTTGATTAAGGCTTTTATTTGATCAGAGCTCGAGTTCTAAATTAAGCTGGGCCTCCTTGCATGGATTGAAGTTTGCGTACAAAAGGACAAAGGCACAAGGATTATTCATTATTTTGTGCACAAAGGTTTGTGACAAGATAGAGCTCACGAGTGTGTGAGAGAGCCTTGATTGTGGAGCGCAGGAATTGTGTCCTAAGAAATAGGAGCCACAAGTGCGGTAGGATTTAGGAGCTGTTTGTGCACAGGAAAGAGGAGCTAGGGTCCTAAAAAATAGGAGCTGAAGTGCTCTAAGAAATAGGGCCATAAGTGCGCTAGGAAATAGGAGATCAACACAAGGAATAAGGGGCTCAAGTGCGCTAGGAAATAGGTGATCAACACAAGGAATAAGGGGCTCAAGTGCACAAGGAAGTAGGAGAAAAATTGAAGCAAGACAATAGGGTTTGCAGAGCAAGTCAAGGAGGCAGCAGGGGATCAATTGTGTGCAGGAACCGAGATCAAGTAGTGATCAAGGCAAGCCAAGATAAATTTGAATCAGTTGAGAATTGTGTGAGAAGCAAAACACTTTCTCAAGAGAGACATATTGCTTCGTAATAGTTTCAATTGCTCCAAGAACAGTTAATAAAATAACCACGTCAAGCAAGCGGGTTTTCCCTGTTGGGTTTCTTGAGGAAAAAAAATAAGTGTGTCAATTTGTGTGATGTGTTTTTATCTCTGTGTTTTTATTCCACTTCTTATAAGTTGTTAAGAGGCTCTGTATCTTGGTGAAAGTTAACTATTTTCAATTTTCAATTATTCATCTAAGTAGTTGCAGATTTTCATGGAAATTTAACATGGTATCAATGTAGAGATCAGTATAAAGACCAATACCAAGATGATCAATTCGGCTAGAGCACAGATCAATCAAGAAGGTTAGCACAAGAGTTTGAAGAGCAGTTCCTTGGAAAACATTATGGTGTTCCTAGGACTAAGGTTAGATCACATTTTAGAGGGAACCTCGAATTTTTGTGCATGGAAGGAGTGGATATATGTGGTGTTGGAAGATAATGGGGTGATAGAATTTGTGAAGAATCAAATAGTTCCACCTCAAGATCCCCAATAGTTGGCCCAACATAACAAGAGTGATATCAAGGCAAGGAGGATTATTCTAGAAGGGGTCAGAGATCATATAGTTCCTCATATCCATGAGAAGAAGACAACTTATGAGATGTTCAAAACTATTTTAGAACTATATCAGAGTACCAGTGATACCAGGAAGCTTGCTCTTAAGGAGAAGCTGAGGAGTATCCAGATGAGCAAGGATGATCCCATCATCACATATTTGTCAAAGTTCACTTAGATTCAGGATGAGCTAGGTGGTTTGGGCAAGACAATAGCAGAAAAAGACCTTGTGAGTCTTGCACTTCTGGGACTCCGTAAGTGTTGGTATAGTTTTTTAGGATGTTGTGAGTGGTAAAGAAAAATTTCCCGGCTGGGAAAGCTTATAGAGTGATTGCGTTCAAGAAGAAATCCGGAGAGGGACGAGAGATAGTAGATCAATGAAGACAGAGGATGAGGAGAACCTTGCCCTGGCATGCAAAGGTAGTAGAGCCAAGGGAAAGAAGGGCCAAGGAGAGGCCGAGTCTAGTCCGAGGGGTGAGAAGAAGTAGAACGAATTGAGCAAGATCAAGTGCTTCCATTGCCATGGGTTCGAACACTATCCCACTAAGTATCCTAATTGGAAGCAGAAGTCTAGTAAGGATAATGTAGCTGCATCAGTGGAGGTAGGTGCGTTTTCTGCGCAGTTCGAGAAAGATTTCTCATTTGTAGCTTGCATGGCAAGCTCAACAAACAACAATGTATGGTATATTGATTCAGGGGCATCCTTCCACATGACCAAGAATAAGAATTATTTCACTCACGTGAAGGAGGACATGTATGCGACTAGAGGAGTTGGTACTGTCAATTTTCAAAGGGATTCAGGTAATCCTCTCCATCTCAGAGATATCCTCTATGTTCCAGGTCTGAAGCAAAATATTGTTTCAGTAGCTACTCTTAAGGACAATGATTATGATGTCATCTTCAGCAGAGGTAAGGCTTACCTCCAACACTTAGCTTCTGGATATAAGAAGGAAATAGGTGTGGGGATGAAGAATCTCTACAAGTTCCAGGTAGAGATAGGCATAACCTTGAGCAACAACGCTGGAAGTGCGCATAGTAGAGAAGTGATGGTTGAGGATAACAAAGCTCCGAGGGAGTCCTTAGAGCAAGAGCAGGTTAGAGTACCTAAGAAGAAGCCTCAAGAAGGAGCCTCAACCAATATCTCAGTTTGAGTGTCGGCTAGTTGGCAGTCGGGCTGACCAACAGGATGATGAGGAGTAGAGCCCAAGACGAGTGGAGGCAGCCACTCAGTCAATGAATCCCAGTTTAGGGAGAGTTCGAGCCAAGTGGGTAGAAGAGTTGTTTAGGGAGGATCAGAAGAGAGTTGGACCTCATAGTACCACCTTTAGCCAGAGTAAGCAGCCATAGAGATACACGAGGTACATGGCACTTATGACTAAGGTGATGGACGCGCAGAGCATGGTTGGAAAGAACATGTCTTCAGATCGGATTCTGTAGGAGAAAGCAGGGAAGTCTCCTAGTTTAGAGGGAGCAACTTGAACAACGAAGAATGTGGTAGTGTTGAAGACATTGGACAAATCCAGGTGGACGAGGTTCTTCCAGAAGTACCTTCCTCGCTAAGAGGGAATGTTCAAAATGTAGCGAGCAAGGTCTTTTGGCTTGTCACTTGTGCCTTAGCCAGTGAAGACCTCGAGTTTTCCTCATAAGTTAGACTTCAATTAGGATGAGTTATTTCCAGTTTATTTCAATAATCATAAAGTTAGCATGCATAGAGTTGGAAACTTGGAGCTTCAGTTAAGTGGAGTCTTCATTAGTTTGAGCACAAAACGAGGTGGCAGTTAGCAATTTAGTTAAGCGAGTTAGTCTTTTGTCTTGATTGAAGGAAGAGCGAGTTAGATCTCCAATGTTAATTGGAGACAGCATGAGTTAACAACTCCAATGATGATTGGAAGGAGAGCGAGTAAAACTCTCAGTTAACTTGCTATTAGAGCTTGAATTCTAAATTAAGCTGGGCCTCCTTGCATGGATCGAAGTTTGCCTATAAAAGAAGGATGAAGGCGCAAGGATTATTCATTGTTTTGTGCACAAAGGTTTGTGACAAGACAGATCTCACGAGTGTGTGAGAGAGCTTTGATTGTGGAGCGCAGGAATTGTGTCCTAAGAAATAGGAGCCACAGGTATGCTAGGATTTAGGAGCTGCTTGTGTGCAGGAAAGAGGTGCTGGGGTCCTAAAAAATAGGAGCTGAAGAGCGCTAAGAAATAGGGCCACAAGTGCGCTAGGAAATAGAAGATCGGCACAAGGAATAAGGGGTTCAAGTGCGCAAGGAAGGAGGAGCAGAATTGAAGCAAGACAGCAGGGTTTGCGGAGCATGTCAAGGAGGCAGCAGAGGATCAATTGTGTGTAGGAACCAAGATCAATTTGTATCAGCTGAGAATTGTGTGAGTAGCAGAACGCTTTCTCAAGAGAGACAGATTGCTTTAAAATAGATTCAATTGCTCCAAGAACAATCAATAAAATAGCCACATCAAGCAAGCAGGTTTTCCCTGTTGGGTTTCCTGAAAAAAAAAATAAGTGTGTCAATTTGTGTGATGTGTTTTTATCAATCTTTTTATTCCGCTGCTTGTAAGTTGTTAAGAGGCTTTGTATCTTGGTGAAAGTTAACTAGTTTCAGTTTTCAGTTATTCATCTAAGTAGTTGCAGAGTTTCATGGAAATTTAACATTATTATCATATTATGACAACTTTGGTGCTTACAAATTTTCCTCTTGAGAGCAGGGAAATGCTATAGGCTATAGCAGAAATCAGGATCGCTGAACTTTGGCCATACTTTGTGATAACTCAAGGGTTGGGTTCTGATTAAAGATATTCGGTATGTAAAAGGGATTAGGATCAGAAATCAGGATCACTGAATATTGGCCATGCTTTGTAATAACATAACGGATTGGTTCTGAATCTCTGATTAAGGAAATTTTGTAGGGATTTATGTTGTGAATTAGCTAACTCGTGTTTCACTGCACGGCTTATCTTGCTAAGCTCCTACCCACCAGAAGACTGGGCTGGATCAATCTTTCTTCTATACTAATATGTTGAGCGGATGTGATGACTACTTTCTGAACCTTCCTCTCGTCCTCTCGTAAGTGCCCCTGCACCGATCCCTATTCTTTTTTTATTTGATAGATTGGTTCATTCATGCATTTATCCAAGTGCAGGAAGGATCAATAGTGAAACCTGTGCTACTTAGAGCTTGTCTATTCTAAATTCACTCTCTTAAATAAATTATTATAGGAATGATCTGAGCATCTGGCTTATAAAAACAAAGATAGACAACACACGATTGTTAAGTGTTATAAATGCATACATGGAGTTTCTTCCTAAAGGCTAGGCTGGTTGTTGAAGTGCGTCTTAGTATAATTAAGCTAGGGATTACCAACTTTAGTAATGTAGGTTCTAGACAACATGTGGACATTTTGAAGCAATCATCCTACTTACTTTAGCTGTTTAGCATTTGGCATTTACTAATAGCACTAAGAGAGAGTTTGTGTCACTTGTAACATATGGTTTTAACTTTTTTTGGTTTCCCACATACCTACCCTTATATGAACCATGATAATTTTTTTTAATTATTTATTTCCGAACTTTCAAGACAAAAGTTGTTGACACTATATAACATAGAAGATGTAATCTTGTCTAGATTAAGGTTGGGAAAATAAAAATTGTTATTAGACTGTGTTAAGTTCACAGGTCATTAATCAATTTCATTGAATAGTAACTACCTAATGCCATTTCCAACATTTTCTATAGATATTTATCAATCATTTCCAAGAATCATTTACAATTATTTGATGGTTTCTCTCAACTTATATTGGGTTCATCAATACATTTTGCATCCTAACATGTATTCTCTAACCCAAAACTGATCAATTGTATTCATGCACTATACAAAATAAAAAAAAGGTCTTTCAATCAATCCAATGGTTGGTTTCTTTCATCATGCATTACAATGACTGGTAGAATAAGAAAGTGTCCTCTTTATATGAAATCCGTTAGCGATATTATAAAATATTGCAAAACACTCAATTAAATCAGTAAGTATTAGGATCACAACTACACTATCATGAGTTTGACCATGTCCTCTTGACTCATTTCAATCTGAGCGCCAGTACTCTCAAATAAATATGAGGCTTACAGGAAGGATGTCGTTGATTGCGAGCAACTTACTATTAATAATTTGTATTTTAACTCTTTATGCAGCAAATCTGTTCAGATTTCATAACAATTGGCAAACATTTCTGCATAAAGCAAGAACCAGAAAATGTTTGGTGTAATGATTCCTATGTCTGGATGAACCTTCATACCCTATGCTGTTTGTTTTACCTCTGATCAAATGGCTTGGTGTCAGTCAAACTCAGTTTTCTTGCATCCAAGAAGCACCTGCCTATAACAACAATAATTTCATCATTGAGCCATTTTAACAGAGAGTAGTAGCATTGACTCTGTTCTTGATAGTTAGTTGAGCACCATCAAAGATGTTCTCATATATAGCCTTTTTTAGTCAACAGATTAACTGGACTCCAAAGTTTCTCTTCTAGTGAAAAGAAATATAGCTTTTTTAAGTCAACAGATTGACTGGACTCCAAAGTTTCTCTTCTATTTTCATTTCCTTTTCAATAATCAAAGTAGGCCGTGGGAAACACATGTTCTTTTAGCATTCTGTTTTTGATTTTCCTCCGATGATGTTTTCACAAGTTCTTCCTTATGTTTGATGTTTCTCCGCCAATCAGAAGCTTCTCATTTTGTGTAGTTGCTAAAGATTCAGGCCAGAACATTAGTTTTAGTTTTGTTAACTAGGTTTTCTAAAGGAGACAACAGATGGAGGAGCTTTTCAGTTCTTGAAACAACAACCAAGACAAATCTTTGTATTTGGTTTGTGGAATGCTACATTTCACCTCCATACCTCCATACCAGACATTCCTCTTTAAGACAATACCATTTTTTATATCCTTCCGTTTGTTTTTGGGATATAGTACTTCTGGTTCTTCATTGTAACCTTGTTATATTACATCATCAAAATGTTTGGTTGTTTTCCTACTAACTTGTCTTTTGATGTGCATATAGAGACAATGTCAGTGATTGTGTCCATTCCTTTATACACAATTTTTATTATGATTTTCGGTTTCGTTTACCCATATACAAGGCGAGGCTTGAAATTAATTGGTCTTTTGCATCATCTTTTCTTAATGTGTTGTATTGCATTAAAATTCTTATTCTGAATAGCAAATCTGAATGGTCTGCTTTTTGTCCTTGCTCTAGTATTTAGGAATACTGTAAAATATCAGGCCCGATGGCTCAACGTTTGATTCTATAAAGAGTGCGTCAGTGAAAGGGTCTTTGATCTGGCCCACAGGCTGTAGAATAGTTGTGTGGCTGTAGAATAGTTGTGTGAATTTTGTTCCCGTAGGTCTAGCTAACAAAAAGAAATATAAAAAGAAAAAGTCCGTGATCTATAAAAGCAGTGACATATTTTGTTGATATTATTCTGGTAAGTTCTCTAAGCATAGTTATCAGATCTAAAGATCAATAATCGTGAACAGTTGAAGTAATGAGGGCTGAGGGCTGCACGTGGTTTGTTACATATGGCAAGAGAATTGCAGAAATGTACATGCCGAACTTGAAAACAAAAGTGAAAGCTTATAATTACATGGCTAACTTTCACCCTCGAACAACTAAGTTGCTACTTGTTTTCTATGAACAATGAGTCCCTGGAACCCTCTGATCCATTGTTTGACATTGTGACTAAGACTTTCAATTTGTTAACGGAATGACTTGTAAATTCTCATCATTTTAGACATTAACTTCTGTTTTCCTGTCATTTTTGACATGATAATTTAAATAGGAGTTAACAACTAATTTATCCCTTAGTAAAACACACTACTATTATATTCAGTTCAGAAAATGGGGCTTCATGCTATCTTTGGGCACTTAATGGCCATGGACAACATTATGAATTTAAACTACTTAAAAGAGCACAAGGAATGTTGTGAATTTGAACATTGCTTACTGACAATTTTTTGATGAAAAAAATCATATATATATATATATATAAAATCAGCATTTAAAAGCATAGGCAACCTTATGAATTTAAATTACAAAAGAGCACGTGAAGCGAATTTAAATTGTTGCTTAATGATATTATAAGAAAAAAAATTTAGACACTTGGAACAATTTTTTTTTAAAGAAACATTATGAATTTAAAATGTTGTTTAATGATATTTTTTGGAAAAAAATTATATATATATATATATATAGTATTGAGTGATTAAATTTCTTGAGGTTCAAATCTCTTTTTAAGTGTAAAATTTGATCCTTCTTACTACTTAATAAATCTATGGTTTATACATCACCTTAGTTGTTTAAATTGCATTTTTCAAAGTGTAAATGGATTCAATATTTTGAAAATTTCATTGAGCACTTGGATTGTGTAGATTACACAACTTAAACTTAGAATTATGACAAATCTTTGCTAAATTTCAAATAGCCCAAAAATATACTTGAAAAAGGGTCTAATGAGACTACTTGAAATGTTTTAACTATACAAATTTATATTTTTATGATTGCTTTATATAATATATACATATTTTTTTAGAACCATATATACAGGTTGACATTGAAATATGTTACTTAATATAGACATTGAAATTTTTTATTTATGAAACACATTGTCCACTTTAAAATGTTTATGTTTTTGTGTTATGAATATCTTTTTAAATCACATTAATATCACTTAATCTTATATATTGAAATATTTTATTTATGATCCACATTAAATTTTTTAATATTATTAATATTTTCTAAATGCAACATATTAATTTTATACTTGAAAAAAGGCCTAGTGAGACTACTTGAAATGTTTTAACTATACAAACTTATGTACATGGTTCCAAAAACACTAGAAAATGCCTTAAACCATGCACATGGAGTTGTTGTGTGCATAAGTACGTTACCAAATTAAAAATTAGGTAATCAATATAATTCTATATCTTAATAAATATCAGATCAATAATAATTTCAATGAATTTCCAAGCCCGCTAAAAAGAAAAATGCCTGAGAAAATTTTACATAATCTAAGTACTCAATTAAATTTTCAAAATGTTAAATCTATTTCTAAAACAATATTTCACTGTATTAACCACAAATAAATAATTACATTATACTAGCTCAATCAAGCTCAATTATGTAAATCCTCAAGAAGCCCACGCTACACAAACATAGTTCACTGAAGGAAAAGTAGTTTTAGTGGATTTTCAGAGCATAAATAATAGGACGTGTAATGTAAGAACATTAGTAACAAAGATTATTGGAAGAAATGCTAATGCGGGTACCTTGATGGAGACAATAATCCTACTTAGAATTAATCTTTCCAGTTGACACAGTTTACATGCTACGTTTTCACTAACAATACTTTTATTGTTGTGTTTTCATCTAGGACAAAGTAATATTGACCAGAGATTATTTTCCAGTTTATTGTTGTGGTTTACTGAGGAGATAGGTGGTCTAAATACGCAATAAGGCTCACTGTTTAGAGAGATTATATATATATTTTTTTAATGCCAAAATTGGGTGAAAACAACAATATTACAATGGACTGATGTAGATCTGCATCACATTGACTGCAGGATTGAAAGACACACCCTGTAGAGTGATGCCACTCTCAAGACTGAATAGAGATTTTTCCACCTATGTCTCGACCTCATTAATATGGCACATCTGTAAAGCTCATGACGTTAGGAATAATACTTGTTGACTCCTACAAAACTGATACAACATCAGGAATAATACTTCTATCTATAATATAGATAAGCTAGGGAAAAAAAAACATGTTGAGTTCATATGACATGACCAATATTATCAATAAATAAATGAAACTGGTATCTAAGCTGCAATGATTAGGCAATTACACAGATCTAATATAGATAAGCTATGGCAAACAAAGCATGTCGAGTTCATATGACAGGACCAATATTATCAATAAATAAATGACACTGTTATCTACGCTGCAATGATTAGGAAATTACACAGATCTTAAGTGTAATGAATCAAGAACATTAATGCTTATTGGTTACTATCCTTGATATTAGTTACATCTTCTTTGACTTATTTACTTTCCTCCAGGTAGCTCTTAGCCAGCCAACAAACTCTAATCCAAGTTTTAGGTCTCATGAGCATATTAAAGCAAGTAAGCAAATAATGAAGTTTGTTCATGAAGCACAGGAGATTGTTTTATTTTCCAGTTGGTGTGGTTTTATGAGGAGATAATAGGTCTAAATACGCAGGAAGACTTACTGTTTAGAGAAAATATATTTTTTTATGCAAAAATTGGGTGAAGACATCAATATTACAGTGGATTGATGTAGATCTGCATCACATACTGAATAGAGATTTTTTCCAAGTATATAACAAAGGAATGTAGTGGCTTATTTTTATTCCTAAAAAATCTACATTTTGGAGACCTCAAGGTTATTGGAACAAAGGATAATGTTGGTACCTTGATGGAGACAATAATCGTACTTAGCATTAATCTTGCTAGTTGACACAATTTACATGCTACGTTTTCACCAACAATAGTTTTATTGCTGCATTTTCATCTAGGACAAAGCAATATTAACCAGAGATGGTTTTCCAGTTTACTGTTATGGTTTGCTGAGGAGATAGGTGGTCTAAATACGCAAGAAGACTCACTGTTTAGAGAGATTACATTTTTTTTTAATGCAAAAATTGGGTGAAGACAATAGTATACTAGTGGACTGATGTAGATCTGCATCACATTGACTGCAGGACTGAGACACACCCTGTAGAGTGATGCCACTCCCAAGAGTGAATATAGATATTTTCCACCTCTGTCTCGACCTCATTAAGATGGCACATATGTAAAGTTCATGACGTCAGGAATAATACTTGTTGACTCCTATAGAACTGATACGACATCAAGGATAATACTTCTATCTATAATATAGATAAGCTAGGGCAAACAAAGCATGTTTAGTTCATATGACAGGACCAATATTATCAATAAATAAATGAAACTGGTATCTAAGCTGCAATGATTAGGCAATTACACAGATCTAATATAGATAAGATATGGCAAACAAAGCATGTTGAGTTCATATGACAGGACCAATATTATCAATAAATAAATGAAACTGTTATCTCGGCTGCAATGATTAGGCAATTACACAGATCTTAAGTGTAATGAATCAACAACATCAATGCTTATTGGTTACTATCCTTGATATTGGTTACAACTTCTATGACTTATTTACTTGCCTCCAAGTAGCTCCTAGCTAGCCAACAAACTCCAATCCAAGTTTTAGGTCTCACGAATATATTAAAGCAAGTAAGAAATTAATGAAGTTTTTCCATGAAGCAAAGGAGCTTTTTTTTTTTTTTTTTTTCCCAGTTTACTGTTGTGGTTTGCTGAGGAGATAATAGGTCTAAATACATAGGAAGACTCACTGTTTAGAGAAATTATATTTTTTTATGCAAAAATTGGGTGAAGATAATAGTGTTACAGTGGACTGATGTAGATCTGCATCACATACTGAATAGAGATTTTTTCCAAGTATATAACAAAGGAATGTAGTGGCTTATTTTAGATCATCATTCATCCGACTACTCCTAAACAATCTACATTTTGGAGACCTCAAGATTCGCACACCAATGCAAGGGTCTCATAGCAACATGATTTCTCATGAGTTATTGTAGAAAGGCTTACATAAAACTGCACAACTGCAACTCCATAGAGAAACACTGTTACCGATGAAATAGGTAACCTGACCTCAAAATGGGAACTCTAGCCCAAAAAGACTCAAAAAACATGAAAAAACACCCCAAAAACAAAAAAAGTGTATTTCAGAATGCACTTGATTTTTTTTGAAGGTCAAATTTCAACATTTTATAAAATTATGCTTAAAAAAAATTGTTTCTTGAAAAAAGGATTGAAAAAACACCCTCAAAACAAAACCAGTAGATGTTGGAATAACAAAAAAAAAAAATTGTGTCATATTTTTGACATTTTCAAAAATAGAAATAACATTTTTTAATTTTTAAAATTCAAACATTAAAAAAAATCTAAAGTTTAAGAAAAAAAAAATTTTAAAAATAAAAACATTTTAAAGCTTAAAATTTAAAAATATATAGGAATAAAAAAATAAAAAAAATAAAAAATATACAAATTTTAATTCAAACATTAAAAAAACCTAAAATTTAAGAAAAAAATAAAAAATAAAAAAAATTAAAGATTAAAATTTCAAAATATATGGAAATAAAAAAATAAAAATAAAAACAAAATAAAAATATTAAATTAAAAAGAAAAACAAGTTAAAAAAAGAAAGAAATTATAAAAAATAAAATATAGAAATTAAATTTAAAAAAGAAAAAGAAAATGTTTATTAAATTATTTATATATATTGGAATTAAAAGTAAAAAAATGAAAAATTAATTAAAAATAAAAAACGAAAAATAAAATACAATAAAAATATTAAATTTAAAAAAATACATATTAAAAAAAACAAATAGATTTTAAAAAATAAATTAAATTTAAATTATAAAAAATAAAATATATATATATGAACTTAAATTAAAAATATATATATTAGATTTTATTAAATTTAAAAAAAAAATGTTAATATTAAAATAACAAATTAAATTAAAAAAATATATATTAAATTTTAATAAATAAATGAATAAACAAATAAATTTTGAAATAAAAAATAATTTTTAAATATAAAGAAGAAGAAAAAAAACATTGTTAAAATAAAAAGTTAAAAAACTTTAAAAATCAATTAAAATTGAAAAATTGAAAAAAATATATTAAATAAAAAATAAAATAAAAAACAAATTAGTTTGAAAATATTAAGTTTAATTAAAAAAAGTCTAATTTTAAATACACAATTTTAATTGAAATAAAAAAAATATAAAAATTTTATGTAATTAAAAAAATAATAATAAAAAAATTAAAAATTAGAAAAAAAAATTAAATTCAAATAAATTAAAAAAAAAAAATACAAAATTTACTAAATTTTAAAAAATTAAATGAAAAAACTAAACATAAAATTTAATAATAAAAAAAAGAAATCAATTAAATTAAAAAAAAATACAAAATTTAATAAAAATTATTAACAAAAAAAAAATTCAAATATAAAAATTAAATTAAAAAAAGAAAAAGAAAAAGAAAAAGAAAAAAGAATGTTTTAATCGTGGTGGCGTCGCCAGTCGGCCTCTCGCCCAAGTGGCGGCGGAGGTTGGCCGCTGGGCGGGAGGCCGATTCCGAGAATCGCCCTTTCGTGGCGCGAGACCGATTCTGGGAATCGTCCTCCCGTGGCCCGGGAGGCCGATTACAGGGAATCGCCCTCTCGCCGCGCCGATTCCGAGAATCGCCCTTTCGCGGCGTGAGACCGATTCTGGGAATCGCCCTCCCGCGGCGCGGGAGGCCGATTCCGGGAATCGCCCTCTCACGGCGCAGGATGTCGATTCCGGGAATCGCCCTCCCGCGATGAGGCCAATTCTGAGAATTGCCCTCCTACGGGAGGGCGATTCCCGGATTCGGCTGCTTGTTGCGGGAGGGCGATTCGCGGAATCGGCCTCCCGGCGATTCCTGGATTCGACTGCCTGTTGCGGGAGGGCGATTCCCGGAATCGGCCTCCCGCCCAGGTGGCAGCGGAGGCCAGCCGCTGGGGCGGAGAGGCTGCATGCAGCCTCCCCGCTCGCCCAGCGGCTGGCCTCCGCCGCCACCTGGGCGAGAGGTCGATTGGCGGCGTCACCACGATTAAATTTTTTTTTTTTTAAATAATTTTTTTTTTAAATATATATATATATATATATATATATATATATATATATTTTAAATTCAAAAAAATTATTTATTTCTTTATTTATTTTTTTTAAATTCAATTTATTTATTTATTTATTTTATTTATTTATTTATTTATTCTTTTTTTTTTTAAATTTTAAATTTAATTTGTTTTTGTTTTTGTTTTTAAATTTTGTTTTTAAATTTAATATTTTAGATTAATTATTTTTTAAAATTTAAAATTTATTTATTAAATTTTAATTTAATTTAATTTAATTTATTTTTTTTAAAATTTTTAGTTTATTTAGTTTTTCATTTTTAAAATTTATAAATTGTTTCATTTAAAAAAGACAGTAAATTTATGGATGTTTGTTTTTTAATTATTTGCACTGTGGTTTTTTTCATTTTTCATTTTTTGTTTTTTTAATGACTTTTTTTTTTTTCTTCTCTAATTTTAATTCTTTAATTTTAATTTTCTTTTTCAATTTTAAATTTTGTTTTTGTTTTTGTTTTTTTTTTTGTTAATTTTAAAATTTGTATTTTTTTTCTTATTATTATTATTTTTTCTAATTTAAAATTTAAAATTTAATTTTTTCTTTTTTGTATTTTATTTTATTTTTATCTAAATTTTAATTTTGTAATTTAAATTATTATTATTATTATTATTTAAAAAATAAAATAAAAATAAATTATATGGTTTTTTTTACTAACTTAGAAAAAAATGTTTTTGATGTTTTTTTATTTTTATTTTTTTGGTTAATTTTTGTTTTTTTCTTTAAATTATGTGTTTTTGTTTCAAATTTTGTCATTTCTTTTGATATAATTTTCGAATATTTTTGTTTTTTTTTTGTTTATTTATTTATTTTTGTTTAAATTTTTTTATTTTTACGAGTTATTTTTATTTTATTTTATTTTATTTATTTATTTTTTTTTTTTAAATATTGGTTTTTTTAAATTGTTTATATATATTATCTAATTTTTGTGTTTTATTACCAACATGAAAATCACCACTCTAAAAAACAAAGGTTGATGCTGCATCAATTCGTTTCAAAATTAGCATGAAAATCACCGCTCTAAAAAAAAAAAGTTGATGCTGCATCAATACGTTTCAAAATTAGCATGAAAATCATTAACATTTTAAAACAAATATTCATACTTCATAAATAAAAATATTAGAGTGTCAAAAATGTGCTAAAAAAAAGAAGGCGATTCTGCATCAACACTATTCAAAATCGAGTGCTTTTTATGCTACAAAAAAAAAGTAGGTAATAATGCGGTTACCTATTTCATTGGTAACAGTGTTGAGATAAAAGCATGGTATAAAACAAAGTAGTTTAAATGATCTACGTTCGAATCACATGAGAAAATTCACCAATTAGTTTTCAATCTTATATTTTGGTGTGTATTGTAAATGATCTACATTCGAATCACATGAGAAAATTCACAAATTATTTTTCAATCCTATATTTTAGTGTGTATTGTGAAGAAAAGATCTCCACTTGAGCACATCTCTAGAAAGGAACATGACCATTTAAAAAAAAATCAATTGACATTTTCATTATCCCACTCTCAATTTAAAAATGTAAATCCGAAGGGAGGAGGGAAGATTGTGGATACGTGATGCATCATGTATGGTGTGTAACATTATAGAAACAAATGTTAATTCTTCACAAAATGAAACAGAGGCCGATGAATGCAATAGAGGTCGATGGATGAAACAGAGGTCGATGAATGAAACATAAGTTTTTTTTTTCTACCTGTAAATTCGAGAAACCGAGACGCCGAGGCCACAACGAGACAATGAGACGAACCACAGATCGCCTAGGAAGTATAGTAGAAATAACTTAAGGAAACAGAAAATAAAAATGAAAAACTAGAAAAAAAAAACAATAAACAAAAATAATAAACCATAAATAGAACAATTCTCACCTTCGCTTGATCCCCTCCTCACCCTTGCAACAACGAACATAAACAGAGCACCACTGCAACAACAAACATAAATAGAGCAAGACAACAATGGTAATAGACAACAAAGCGAGACAGACCGAACTGTTACAAAACCAAAAGTTGTTCCGGTCTGGGGGCCCACATATTTATAAAAAATAGTTCGGCTGAATTATTTTCCAAAGTTTGACTGAATTAATAGTCTGATCAGACTATTAGTTCGGCTAAAATTTTGTTTCCGCTGTTGGGGTTCCTATGTTTTCGCAGATTTGGCAATACCAAAAGATAAGACAACATCATAACCACTTTGGGGCCCTAGGATCTAGCCCTCCTGGATCCGGAGAGGGATCTCTCCAATGAAACAAAGAATTGTATATCTTTGAAAGCTCAAATGAGATGTTAGGCTAGTTATGAAGCACAAAGGGGGTTTTAAAATGATTTGGTTGGTTGGTTGTTGGGTTGGTCATGAGATCATAGATTGAGAAAGTAATGGGAGAAAATGAACAAAACAACAGGATGTTTCAGCAAAGAGGATAGGTCAAGAAAGTGCCATCCATTAGGCTATGGAGTCATAAAAGGGAATTACTTGCAACAACTAGCCCAGGCTTTCAGAGGGCAAGTCATCTACACTAAAGGATATTTTTGGATAGATGGTGAGATGGAACATTAAGGATTGAAAGTGAAAGAAGGAAAGCAACCCAATTTTTGTCTATAGATCATGTCAGAGGTCATTTAACTCTAGACCTGCTTGGACATACTCAAAGGCAGCTTTCAATGGAGGGACAAAGGGGCAGCTTATAGATCGGACCAGAGGTCATTTAACTCTAGGTCAGCTTTAGCATGCTCCAAGGGAAAACATAGATAAGTTTGACTGAGCCAGGGTCTGTAGATCAGAGAAGGACTTTGAACCTTCAATTCTTTGACACCAGCAAGAGATCTTAGAAAGGCCAGCTGGTCGCACAAGGATCCTAGTGGACATGGCTAACTCTGATCCCCAGTGTTCCCAAATCTTCCAGCTTAAACCCAACAAGAACAACTAAAGACAGATTTCATTAATTCATACATCAGCTAGCAGGCAATGACATCCACTACACTGGTTAAATTAATTGAAATTAACCCTTAGGTAACACATTTAGCAGAAAACATTGAAGGCAAGGAGAGCAGAGACATAGGGTACCTAACAAGGGTAAATCCTATGCCAGATTTCTGATGCGAGCCAGAAGAAATGAACAACATGAAAAATGTAATAAACAATGCGATAAGAAAACATCACCCGTAGTAATAGACCAGGATCCAAAGAAATGTGCTTGATTAATTGATGCAAAACCAGTCACATACACTGAGCTCAATGGCTGTTACAATCCAAACTTCTCCTCCCAGCCTACTACAATACAAATTACTCTGATACTTTCTCCCAAAACTGTTCTAACAGTCAAAACTGAATCCCTCTAACTACAATCGGCAACAACCGAACAACAACCTTTACAATATGTTCTTGAGAATTCTTATAGGAGAAGAGAATAACAATGGTAGGTGATATTCATTAAGTGGATCTCATTAAGACTGAGGAGAGGTAGGTCTGATGCCCATTCCGCAAAACGACTCTTCATTAACTGTGTATACTCTGAAGCATGATCCAGAAGTCTTGTTAATAACTTCAAGTATGTTCTTCTGAAGAAATCCGACTGATGGTACTCTGTGGTAGCTTTATGAAATAAGTGACACGGCGAAAAAGGTCTGCAGGTCTCTCCATACCTCATAACTGTGGTCCTGATAGTAACATAAACTTCTGTAAGTGTACTTAGCTTTTTGAGGGCTCGAGGGGGCATGGAGAACGCTGAAAGGCAGTCTTTCTGGAGAAAAGTACACTGCTGATATAGAACACAGATATAGCTTTGTTTCGTGTGCTTCTTTAATCTTCAACTACGCCTTAATTCCTTGAATGAGGATTAGAGCGTTTGATCTTGAATTTTCGGGCTCTAACGCCTTGATCTCTGCTGCTGATACGTTTTGTTACTGTAACGACATCTCTGTGCTTTGAATCGCATTGACTGCGATTATGACAGGCAAAGCGAAATACCAGTCTGGTGAAAAACCCTGCACAATGAAACAAATCAATTACAACATCCAGGGTGGTGGCGGGAGAATGCTTCAGAGGCTGGAGGAATGGTGAAAATGGTGGAGGCGAATGGAAAAACTGCAGTAGAACGGTGAAAACAGGAAAAATAATGCAAAAATGGTGGAGGGTTAGACAGGTGGTGGCGCGGTGGCGAAAGAGCATGCTGACCGTTTGATCCTACAAGGGGGTGATGATTGATGGTGGAAAATGCACGATGAAGGGTTTTGGAAATCAGGCGAAAAACCGATGTAATGAGAAAATTCCGCGAAGGGAGGTGACGTGGAGCTCTACCGGTGGGACCGGTCAAAGACAGGGGCGATCGAATCTGGACTGTCTGATCTCAGGAGGAGATCAACGGTGGAAAATGTAGCGGAGGGTGACGGATGGTGGGCCCGGGGTCGCGTTTGCCTCGTTTATTGTCCGAACATCTTCGTGGTACGACTACCGTCGGATGGATGGTCATAGATTGGAAGGTGCACAACGATATCGCACCGGATTTGTGGATGAACGTTAATGCGCGATGGAGGGCGGTTTATGAATAGTGCACGGAGCCACGCGTCATGTGATGAGTGGAATCACTCCGAAATGAGAAATACCGTCCACCCTCCAATGGTGGTGCGATAGATATCGCCGATTTTGAATAGTGACCGTGGCACGGGGACCACCGAGCGAATGAATGTGGACCGTCGGATCGGCAGGTTGAATGAACGGTTGTGATGTGATCAGAGGGGCAAACGGAGTGGGCCACGAGCGCTGCGCTGATCTGCGAAGACCGTCCGATCTAAACAGATCGATGACTAATAATGCACCCGATATCCATTTACGATAAGCGCCTTCCACCTTGGCGCCTGGTCTTAGCGCTGGGTCATGTGTGGGGAAATGGTTCGGGGGCTAGGGCCGAAAGGTGCTAAACTCGCATATGTGAAGGAAATGGTGATTTGGACCATTTTTAATGAAATCCAAGGCCAGGGAAGGGTAACGATAGATGCAATAAGGGTTTTTACAGGTTTTGAGAGGGGGAAGAAAGTGACTTAGAAGGTTTAAGGGGGATTTAGGATGATTTGAAAGGTAAGTGGGGAAATGAAGGGAGGGGAAAAGGTGAGGAAAACAGAGGTTTAAGGGGAATGAGGAAAGAGGGAAAAGGGTCTTTTGGGCATTTTTCTTCACCGAAACAAAGAGGCTTTATAATGGAAACAATAGTGAGGATTCATCAAAGGCAAAGGCACAAGGAGACTTCAAGGATGATGTGTTTTCAAAGAGAAAGCATTCCTTGAAGGCTTAAAAACATCTTAGCCCCCTATTTGCTTGTCAAAAAATTTATAGGGGGCTAACAGTGGCTCCACATGGGGATGGCTTCTTCTTGAAGGAGTCAAGAATTTAGAAGATAAATCTTTGGTGTAGGCCAGATGCCTGGTACTTGACTCATTCATTTTCTTTCTTGGATCAGCTGCCACAATCCATGAAGACATCATATCAGCAGTAAAATTCTCCCAAACAACTACCTACTCACACTATAGTCCTAACATTTTTTCTTCTAGGGTGCATTAGGACTTGCAAACCCTTTACATCATCAATTTTTTCAAACAGGAAAATAAACCTATTCTACTTCTACCCTTATTACTCCATGAGACCAGATTAGATTGTTGGTCTCATAGTTTCTCTACCTAAACTAATATCTGCTAGGATTAAACTGTCTAGCAGACTTCTTCTCTACATTCTAAGACAGAAATTGAAAAACAGTCAAGCCAGGATTAGACTGTCTGGCTTGCTGGACTTTGCAAAATTTAAAACAACTAACTACATGCTCACACACTGAGCTTTATTGATCTTTTCCTACCTACCCTACTCTACTTGGAAATCTCTGATGTTCTAGGTGATACAATAACGCCAATGCAGCCAGTCAAGCAGTAGCAAAAAAGGATATGAGCATTGACTGCCTGCCAGAGATAACCACAGGGTGTTCTGCATGTAGTTCTTCAAAACTGAGGTCACCATCAATAGTGACCACTCTTGATGAATTTGGCCTGTGCTAAGGATCAATGCTGGAGAATTTGGACTGATCAGGGCCTCCATGTATTCTGCCACCGGATCAATGAACATATGATGTACACTTTCTTCTTTCAGGCCTGCCATGACTGGTAGGCTGTCTGTATCCTGGGCAGCTTTGACTATTGCTTCTTCCATTGCATCCTCAAAGTGGCTCTTGAAAGCCCATTCATCTTCTTCTTGCACATCAAAAAGCAGTGGAATTTCTTCTTTTTTAGGAGGAGGGAGACTTTCCAAAAAGGTTCTCGGGTCTCTGAACTGATATGATTTCTCTTGTGAGTTCAAAAGTTCAATCTCAACTTCATACCTTTCAACCACCACTTCCAAGAAGATTTCCCTGAGCACGGGTATGAATTTTGAGCTGAGAGGAATAACCCCTGGAAGGTCCTCCACCTTCAATTCTGCGAAGTCACTAGAAATTGTATCACGACACATTGCTATGAAATCTGGATACATTTCTGCAAACTGTTCAGGGTCTTCCATTAGTGAAGTGACTTGGTCTTTGGCATGGATGATGTTGTACTGCGACATGGTCTCCCAGTGGAGTCTTGTGAACACACAGATAATCAGTGGCCTACTGATCACCAGTGGAGTCCTTTAATCATTCCGGAATTGTGGAGTCGCCAGGTGGATGATTTAAAATTTTACTGTCCACCAAAGTGATTTACCAAATCAAGCTTTTGGTCTCTTTCCCCAATGGAGTCGCCATTATGTTGGGGTTCCTATGTTTTGGCAGATTTGGCAATACCAAAAGATAAGACAACATCATAACCACTTTGGGGCCCTAGGATCTAGCCCTCCTGGACTCGGAGAGGGATCTCTCCAATGAAACAAAGAATGGTATATCTTCGAAAGCTAAAATGAGATGTTAGGCTAGTTATGAAGCACAAAGGGGGTTTTAAAATGATTTGGTTGGTTGGTTGCTGGGTTGGTCATGAGGTCATAGACTGAGAAAGTAATGGGAGAAAAGGAACAAAACAACAGGATGTTTCAGCAAAGAGGATAGGTCAAGAAAGTGCCATCCATTGGGCTATGGAGTCATGAAAGGGAATTACTTGCAACAACTAGCCCAGGCTTTCAGAGGGAAAGTCATCTACACTAAAAGATCTTTTTGGATAGATGGTGGGATGGAACATTAAGGATTGAAAGTGAAAGAAGGAAAGCAACCCAATTTATGTCTATAGATCAGGTCAGAGGTCATTTAACTCCAAACCTGCTTGGACATACTCAAAGACAGCTTTCAATGGAGGGAAAAAGGGGCAGCTTATAGATTGGACCAGAGGTCATTTAACTCCAGGTTAGCTTTAGCATGCTCCAAGGGAAAACATAGATAAGTTTGACTGAGCCAGGGTCTGTAGATCAGAGAAGGACTTTGAACCTTCAATGCTTTGACACCAGCAAGAGATCTTAGAAAGGCCAGTTGGTCGCACAAGGATCCTAGTGGACAGGGCTAACTCTGATCCCCAGTGTTCCCAAATCTTCCAGCTTAAACCCAACAAGAACACCTAAAGACATATTTCATTAATTCATACATTAGCTAGCAGGCAATGACATCCACTACATTGGTTAAATTAATTGAAATTAACCCTTAGGTAACACATTTAGCAGAAAACATTGAAGGCAAGGAGAGCAGAGACATAGGGTACCTAACAAGGGTAAATCCTATGCCAGATTTCTGATGCGAGCTAGAAGAAATGAACAGCATGAAAATGTAATTAAACGATAAGATAAGAGAAACATCACCCGTAGTAATAGACCAGGATCCAAAGAAATGTGCTTGATTAATTGATGCAAAACCAGTCACATACACTGAGCTCAATGGCTGTTACAACCCAAACTTCTCCTCCCAGCCTACTACAATACAAACTACTCTGCTACTTTCTCCCAAAACTGTTCTAACAGTCAAAACTGAATCCCTCTAACTACAATCGGCAACAACCGAACAACAACCTTTACAATATGTTCTCGAGAATTCTTATAGGAGAAGAGAATAACAATGGTAGGTGATTTTCATTAAGTGGATCTCATTAAGACTGAGGAGAGGTAGGTCGGATGCCCATTCCGCAAAACGACTCTTCATTAATTGTGTATACTCTGGAGCATGGTCCAGAAGTCTTGTTAATAACTTCAAGTATGTTCTTCTGAAGAAATCCGACTGATGGTACTCTGTGGTAGCTTTCTGAAATAAGTGACACGACGAAAAAGGTCTGCAGGTCTCTCCATACCTCATAACTGTGGTCCTGATAGTAACAGAAACTTCTATTAGTGTACTTAGCTTTTTGGGCTCGAGGGGGCATGGAGAACACTGAAAGGCAGTCTTTCTAGAGAAAAGTACACTGTTGATATAGAACACAGATATAACTTTGTTTTGTGTGCTTCTTTAATCTTCAACTGCGCCTTAATTCCTTGAATGAGGATTAGAGCATTTGATCTTGAATTTTTGGGCTCTAACACCTTGATCTCTGCTGCTGATACGTTTTGTTATTGTAACGACATCTTTATGCTTTGAATCGCATTGACTGCGATTATGACAGGCAGAGCGAAATACCAGTCTGGTGAAAAACCCTGCACAATGAAACAAATCAATTACAACATCCAGGGTGGTGGCGGGAGAATGCTTCAGAGGCCGGAGGAATGGTGGAAATGGTGGAGGAGAATGGAAAAACTGCAGTAGAACGATGAAAACAGGAAAAACAATGCAAAAATGGTGGAGGGTTAGACAGGTGGTGGCGCGGTGGCGAAAGAGCATGCTGACCGTTCGATCCTGTAAGGGGGTGATGATAGATGGTGGAAAATGCACGATGAAGGGTTTTGGAAATCGGGCAAAAAACCGATGTAATGAGAAAATTCTGCGAAGGGAGGTGACGTGGAGCTCTGCCGGTGGGACCGGTCAAAGACGGGGGCGATCGAATCTGGGCCGTCTGATCTCAGGAGGAGATCGACGGTGGAAAACATAGCGGAGGGTGATGGATGGTGGGCTCGGGGTCGCGTTTGCCTCGTTTATCATCCGAGCATCTTCGTGGTGCGACTACCTTCGGATGGATGGTCATAGATTGGACAGTGCACAGCGATATCGCACCGGATCTGTGGATGAACGTTAACGCGCAATGGAGGGCGGTTTATGAACAGTGCGCGGAGCCACGCGTCATGCGATGAGTGGAATCGCTCCGAAATGAGAAATACTGCCCACCCTCCAATGGCGGTGCGATAGATACCGCCGGTTTTGAACAGTGACCGTGGTGCGGGGACCACCGAGCGGATGAATGTGGACTGGCAGATCGGCGGGTTGAATGAAGGGTTGTGATGTGATCGGAGGGGCAAACGGAGTGGGCCACGGGCATTGCGCTGATCTGCGAAGGCCGTCCGATCTAAACACATCGACGACTAATAATGCACCCGATATCCATTTACGATAAGCGCCTTCTACCTTGGCGCCTGGTCTTGGCGCTGGGTCATGTGGGGGGAAACGGTTCGTGGGCTAGGGCCGAAAGGTGCTAAACTCGCATATGTGAAGGAAATGGTGATTTGGCCCGTTTTTAATGAAATCCAAGGCCAGGGAAGGGTAACGATAGAGGCAATAAGGGTTTTTACAGGTTTTGAGAGGGGGAAGAAAGTGACTTAGAAGGTTTAAGGGGGATTTAGGATGATTTGAAAGGTAAGTGGGGAAATGAAGGGAGGGGAAAAGGTGAGGAAAACAAAGCTTTAAGGGGAATGAGGAAAGAGGGAAAAAGGGCCTTTTGGGCATTTTTCTTCACCGAAACAGAGAGGCTTTATAATGGAAACAGTAGTGAGGATTCATCAAAGGCAAAGGCACAAGGAGACTTCAAGGATGATGTGTTTTCAAAGAGAATGCATTCCTTGAAGGCTCAAAAACATCTTAGCCCTTTGTTTGCTTGTCAAAAAATTTATAGGGGGCTAACAGCCGCTTTTCCCACCTTCGACCAAAAATCTATTTACCCACGCCATCAATACATTGTCAATGTAAACAACAGAACTAGTTCGGCTGGGTTATTTTCAAAACTTCAGCCGAATTGTTGTGAAAATAAAATTTCCGACTGCGTTTCTCACGAAAGTGTAACCCACCTTCGAATTTTTACCCATGTACATAAGAGATCAAAGGTGTTGTCATACTCATCCCTCCAATTATAGATTACTCTAAAGCTCTAATGGTGGATGCCTTTATAATTTATCCATCGATGTATATGACTAACGTGGGGGGTCACTTTTTTGTCCAATAAAAGGCGATGTGGGTGATTGAATAAAATTATAGTCAAAGCAATAGTAGATTGTTGGTGTGGATGCACAAGAGTTAATTAAACAACTTATATACTCAATTTTTTTTTTTAATAATGATCCACTAACAACACATGAAATTTATATTACTTCTTGGTCTTGTTGGGGATTTAGAATGACTAGATTCAATTCAAGTAATTTTTAAACTATTAAAATTCTCAAATTTTAGAACAAAATTAATTAAAAAATAGAAATTATTAATGAAATTTAAAAAATTCTTAAATACTATTAGAAAATAGATTCAAATATTAACCCATTAGTGGTGGGTCCAATAGATCATCTTCAAAACTTATTGGAGTTTTCCCTTATTAAAGTTATAGGTTTTGAAAAATATCACAGAATTTGTTGCTCTAGTTGACTAAAAACTTTTGACCAATAAAATATTTGGAATAAGAATTTTATAAATTTCCAATTTAGATTTTTTCATAATATTATTGTTTAAAATCAACAAACTATTTTTGAAGTGATTATAAAACTCTTAGTCTAAATTCTTCTTCACTTTTTACATGTCCTCATCATTGTTTCTTGTCATGCCTCACTCTAGAAAGTGTTACTATTTTCCATATTTTCACCCATATGTGCTTTGTTAATATTCAGAATTAAGTCATGCTAGGGTCACCAAAGAGTTGAAAAATCATGTTTTTTGTTTTTTTAATTATCACAGATGTTATTAACTAATCCTTTATACATCAAATGTCTTTCCACCTCCTTATAAGAAGTACTGTTGTATAAAGCTCCTTTAACATTTGCAGTCATGTTAATGATAAAATCAAGTGTTTACCCAAGTGAGCAATGGAAATAGTTTCCCCAAGTGAGCAATGGAAATGGTCTACCTCTTGAAACATAGAATTTAGGCATCTTAAAGTTTTCATTTTTGTCAATATCTAAATATTCTAAGCTTGAGGCGGATTAAGATAGAGGCTCTTAGTTTTCCATTTTTGCCTCTTAGCTTAGAGAGTTTGGTTTTTTTTCTAGGATCAAGGTTTTTAGAGCTATGATTTAGAGAACTATGATATTTGAGATTTGTATTTTAAAGATTTTCCATCAAAAAACAATACCAAATACCTATGTATAGCATATATAATGTTTTGATTAAATACAAACTTTATTTATATCGAAAAGATAAAAAAGAAAAAAAGGAAAAAGAAAAAACAACCTCAACAATGTTACCCACACCCAATGAACACTAGAAAATTTGGCGGAATTTTCGACGGCCAATTCGTCGCTATTCCGACACATAGTCGTTGCAAGAGCGACAGTTCGAGGGCGGGCAAAACGTGGTTTGCCATACCGTCGCAGTTTCAACGCACTTAAAAAGTGTCGCACTATCGACACTTTTTCCGTCTTTTCCAAACAAGTGTCACTCTTCTGACGTTTCCCGAACCGTCGCGCTTCCGACGTTTGTAAACTGCCACACTTCCGACGAAATGTGGTCCGACGATTTTAACGTCGCTCTTTCGAC
Source organism: Pinus albicaulis (assembly GCA_034641835.2). Lineage (NCBI taxonomy): Eukaryota > Viridiplantae > Streptophyta > Pinopsida > Pinales > Pinaceae > Pinus > Pinus albicaulis. Next base: position 914,770,854 of record CM076571.1, on the reverse strand, counting down.
GTTTGTAAATGGTCGCAATTCCGACGTAATGTGGTCCGACGTTTTGGACGTCGCTCTTCCGAAGTTTGTAAACTGTCGCAATTCCGACGAAATGTGGTCCGACGTTTTGAACATCTCTCTTCCGACGTTTGTAAACTGTCGCAATTTCGATGAAATGTGGTCCGACGTTTTGAACGTCGCTCGTCCGACGTTTTTATACTCTCGCTCTTCCGATGTTTTTGAGCTGTCGCAATTCCAACGCTCACATGGCGTTGGTATACCGACGACGGGTTCAATTTAAAAAAAAAAAATGAAACTTTAAAAGAGGAAAAACTCTGTTTTGAATATATTATATGAAGTAAAACAGTCCATGAAGTCATTACATTTTCACATCTGAAGATTGGAACCCAAATATCCATCCAGAAAAGTGGAAGTCCCACCCCAGACAGTGATAGAAAAATACCCCATGTCACATACAGGGACATGATATAAAACCCAGTAACGGTCCACATGGAGATTATCGACAATCTGAGAAAGCATCCAAATATGCCCGAGGCATCTATAAGAAAGTGAAATAGCAGTATGTAGAATAGTAAAGCAATAGATAGAGTACCGACGTCCACTGTTCCAAATACAAATTAAAGTATCCAAAATCCTTGAACAGAGAAAAATGCTAATCATGTGAGGAGTGTGATATGTCCAAAATATAAAAAGACCATCAGACCATATCAATAAACCAACAACATAGACCAGCATCGCTAGTTTTGAAGGCAGAGTGATAAACATTAATCATTTTTTTTTCACAAGAGAAAAAATGTTGTTTTGAATATATTATATAAAGTAAAACAGTCCATGAAGTCATTACATTTTCACATCTAAAGATTGGAACCCAAATATCCATCCAGAAAAGTGGAAGTCCGACCCCAGACAGTGATAGAAAAATATCCCATGTCACATACAGGGACTTGATATAAAACCTAGTAATAGTCCACATGGAGATTATCGACAAATCTGAGAAAGCATCCAAATATACCCGAGGCATCTATAAGAAAGTGAAATAGCAGTATGTAGAATAGTAAAAAAACAGATAGAGTACTGACGTCCATTGTTCCAAATACAAATTAAAGTACCCAAAATCCTTGAACAGAGAAAAACGCTAATCATGTGAGGAGTGTGATATGTCCAAAATATAAAAAGACCATTAGACCATATCAATAAACCAGCGACATAGACCAGCATCGCTAGTTTTGAAGGCAGAGTGATAAACATTAATCATTTTTTTTTCACAAGAGAAAAAACGTTGTTTTGAATATATTATATGAAGTAAAACAGTCCATGAAATCATTACATTTTCACATCTGAATATTGGAACCCAAATATACATCCAGAAAAGTGGAAGTCCCACCCCAGATAGTGATAGAAAAATACCCCATGTCACATACAGGGACTTGATATAAAACCCAGTAACGGTCCACATGGAGATTATCGATAATCTGAGAAAGCATCCAAATATGCCTGAGGCATCTATAAGAAAGTGAAATAGCAGTATGTAGAATAGTAAAGCAACAGATAGAGTACCGACGTCCATTGTTCCAAATACAAATTAAAGTACCCAAAATCCTTGAACAGAGAAAACGCTAATCATGTGAGGAGTGTGATATGTCCAAAATATAAAAAGACCATCAGACCATATCAATAAACCAGCATTGCTAGTTTTGAAGGCAGAGTGATAAACATTAATCATTTTTTTTTTCACAAGAGAAAAAACGCAGTTTTGAATATATTATATGAAGTAAAACAATTCATGAAGTCATTACATTTTCACATCTGAAGATTGGAACCCAAATATCCATCCAAAAAAGTGGAAGTACCACCCTAGACAATGATAGAAAAATACCCCATGTCACATATAGGGACATGATATAAAACCCAGTAACGGTCCACATGGAGATTATCGACAAATCTGAGAAAGCATCCAAATATGCCCAAGGCATCTATAAGAAAGTGAAATAGCAGTATGTAGAATAGCAAAGCAACAGATAGAGTACCGACGTCCATTGTTCCAAATACAAATTAAAGTACCCAAAATCTTTGAACAGAGAAAAATGATAATCATGTGAGGAGTGTGATATGTCCAAAATATAAAAAGACCATCAGACCATATCAATAAACTAGCATCGCTAGTTTTGAAGGCAGAGTGATAACCTGTCAACACATAAAATAGTATCATAAAGCGGATACAGGAAATGTGCAGAGACATGTACTGTTGATATACACCTCACACAAAAAACATCCATGATAGAGAAAAAATATGTATAAACCCAGGGTCGATTGTATGTTCTGGCTCGCTTTTTCCTGGAAATAAAAACCATCTGCAGAAACCCAGTCTCACTTGTAAGATCAGGCTCGCTTGATTCCAAAATTGGTAACCATCTGTTGCATCCGAGATGTAAGGTTCAGGCTTGCTTGTTTCCATTAGTAGCCCGCTACAACATCCACCCTGTTCATAGCAAAAAGGTTCCTGTAGATATACAGAGAAAGAGTATAATACGTAGACCATATAAACATGGCTCTGTATTTCAAAAAATAGGTTTAAAATAGAAACAGGGCAACATTTTTTTTTCTAAGTAAAGTTAATCTATTAACAGTGGGAATAAAATTACACCGAAGTCAAAATCATTTCCGAGACTCATGGCAAATTTGTCATCAAAAAATCAAAAAATTAAGAAGACTGCCCTCATATGGGGAAACTAGTCTTGAACGTTTAATTTACAGAATTCAAAAATATTACAAAGGTCCAGCACAGTAAAATAATCTAAAAGTAGCCCAATTAAGTGGGCCGCGAAGCAAGAGAAACAAATTAACCAAACTACTCCTCCGGCTCCTCGACGATTCGGCACTACACACAAAAACATTGCCCAGACTCATGGCAAATTTGTCATCAAAAAATCAAAAAATTAAGAAGGCTGCCCTCATATGGGGAAACCAGTCTTGAACGTTTACAGAATTCAAAAATATTACAGAGGTCCAGCACAGTAATATAATCTAAAAGCAGCCCAATTAAGTGGGCCACGAAGCAAGAAAAACAAATTAACCAAACTACTCCTCCGGCTCCTCGACGATTCGGCACCATCCTTCGGAAGGTCCAAGATCGCCAGGTGCTACCTCCACATTCATGCCACGATCCCTCCCGAAGGCCCGAATGCCGGGTCAAGCCCGAGCCTCGACTCCGCCGACGGCATTCTCTCCGTTTGGGCCTCCTTGCGGAAAACCACAATGATTAAAGCCGTGATTCGTGGACGGTTGAGAGAGAACAAGGAAAATTGCACAAGGTACACGTGGGTGAAGGTGAACTAGTGGTGGTGGAATGCACACAGATAGTGAATCCATATTTATACGTATCCTACAACCCAACCCCGCCCACTCCTAGTATTTAGATAGCAACCCACAGACATCCTAGTTGGACTAGTCAAGACGACTCTGGCTGAGGGGATGGAGGAGCGTAGTGGTTGACCTTCTGTGCCCCCTGCAACAACGCATCCTTTTGACGTTGAGTGAGGCATGCGGTGCAAATTTAGTGGGCACAAGCATAGTGGGAGAAGCAGACCCAAGAAACGAGGGAAGATGACATGCAACCAGACCGAGAGAAATGAAGATATGCAGCAAGGTCTATGCAGTAGTTCAGCTGGCCACTTCTCCTTCTCATCACAGTGAGCAGGCAGTGTAACCCAACAACCGGCTCGTCTGAAAAACCATAGCGAAATGCCATTTTATCGACCCGACTGCAATGTAATCGAAGGACGCTCGTTATAATTAATCTCTGATCATTAATGAGAGCCGAAGGCTGGATCATATTGGAGCATGCAGAATCGCTAATGGGAGTGGAGGTCCGATCTTGAACAGTGTTAAAATTTAATGCGATTTGATGTGAAAACCTTGGAACTTAATTGAACAGCGTTAAATCTTAATGCGATTGATATGAAATCGCCACATCCATGTCCCATCGCCTTAAACACCATCGAATGCACCCGCAGCCGGGAGCAGGGCAAGTTTTTATTGAGGACACGTGGCAGAAATTGATTGGAGCGGATCTTTGTTTGGGCCGCTCGCACAGTGGAAATCCGGACCCGAAAAATATTAGGGCGAATTTGATAAGAAATTTGCGTCACAACTCTCCCTCCATACGCCAGCCCAACTTCAAGATGTCAGAACCATTCAAATAATTGTCTCTGCAGCGGAAAAATATTCGAAGAGGATTCTCATTGAGACGCAAGTCCTTAATTTGAAAATCCATATCGGCCAAAGGCAAATAATCCAAGTCCTTGTGAGGGGCATTGATGGGCACAACATTCAGAGCTACAGGAACTTCCATTTCTAGTTCTTGTGGATTTAGAAATGGAATTTCAGGGTTTTTGTGGAAAAGGGGCACAATTACCAGTTTTGGGAATATAATTGCAGTTCTGGGAATGAAAAATACCAAACTGAACTTCTTTTCAGACCTTAGTGCAGAATTAAAACTAAAACCAGGATTTTTTATAGAGTTTAGTGGGGAATTGGAATAAATACCTATTTACAGGAAATGAAATGTGTTTAAACAGGCGTTGGTTATGACAGAAGAACCCTGAAATACTTGGCTTCAATTCTCTTCCGCAAGGTAACGGTCAATAAGCGTTAACAGTTGGTTTTTTAATTTTGTTGCATGGAATACTGGCTAGCGCACGGAACAATGAAAATGATGCAGACGCAATTTGTTTTATTTACAAATTCAAAAGGGTGGTGGGTTTTTATTGATGACGTCAGCATGTACGATGGTTTCGTCACAAAGGGATAGGAGCGGATCTTTTTTTGGGCCGCTCGCGCAGTGGAAATCTGGACCCAAAAAATATTAGGGCGAATTTGATAATAAATTCGCGTCACAACTCTCCCTCCATACGCCAACCCAACTTCGGACTCGAAAAATATTAGGGCGGAATTCATTTGGTTTTCGCGTTACAAAATTGGCCGACGTCAGCAGGCCATTTTGGAACGCGAATTTGGTTTGAATTATGGTTTATCGCCGTTTGATGTCCAGCGGGCTCGACTTAAGAACAATTTTGTTTGATCCCATCTTATAAAATTTGTGTTGGTTTTCTTTGATAATACACATATTTATAATAAATCATGGGAATACCACACTAGTAAACATGTGGAAAAGTTATATAAATTATTGAGAACAATCATTTTTATGTAAAAATATCCAAATGTGTTTTTGGGAAATAAGAATTCGAGTATTTGGTTCATATTGTTTTAAAGGAAGGAGTGAAGTTGGAGCCTCAAAAGATGCAAGCTATTGCAAAATGACCTATTCCTAAGAAAATCAAGGTTCTTAGAAGATTTTTTAGACTTACATGATATTATTGATCATTTGTTAAGAATTATGCATGCATTTCAAGTCCACTCACATATCTCTTCAAGAAAATATCATTTATATGGAATGATGAGGCTACGTTGGCATTCTCTCTTTTAATGGATGCCATGTCTTCTACACCAACATCGGTTGCACCTAATTTTGGTAAAACATTCATAGTAGAGTGTGAGGCACTAGGACAAGGAATTTACATAACATTAACACAATAAGGGATATCATTGGCTTTTAAAAGCAAGGAATTAAAAGAAAATATTTGGTGAAATCTACGTATGAAAAATAAATGGAAGCAATATTACATGCAATAAAAGATGGGGATAGTATATCACTGGGAGGTACTTTAAAGTCAAGATATACCATGATAGCATAAAGTATTTTTTGAAGCTATGGATTTCATTGGAAGATTAACAAAAATGAGGAGAAAAAATGCAAAGTTTTAATTTTGAGATAATTTTCAAAAAGGGTAAGGAAAATTTAGTACATGATGCTCTTTCTAAAATAGAAGAGGCCTCAAATTTATATCCAATTACATTTTCTATTCCCAGGTGGCTAGAAGAAGCTTGCCATAATGGAAAAATGACAATAGTACTAAACAAAAACTAAAATTTATAAAGGATGGGATGAACTCTATGGAGCATTGGGAGTGAAAGAGAGATATACTTTGGTGCAAATGTAGAATATTTTTATGCACGCAAGAATATTTGAATAAACAAATATTAAGGGATTCCCATGTCTCTCTGATGGTAGGACGCAGGGTTCCTTAAAACATCTCAAAGGATCAAAAAATATATTTTTGGAAGGAGTGAAGAAAGATATTCAAAATTTT